>CM075982.1:1760689-2068740 GCA_038087875.1 Malacoraja senta | reverse complement strand
AGTACGGGTGTCATAGGTTATGGGGAGAAGGCAGGAGAATAGATCAGCCACGATTGAATGGCGGCGTAGAATTGATGGGCCAAATGGCCTAATTCTGCTCCTATCACTTATGGCCTCAGACCTTATGAATGGATGAGGTTTCGGGTCGATACCCTCCTTCAGACTGTGGGTCAGGGGAGATGCAAACTAGAGGTGGGAGAAGGTACAAAGTACAAATGAATGAAAGGTGTGCAGAAGAACACATCAACGATGATCAAGGAAATGTGGAGCCCACAATGGTCCATTGCTGGTTGTGGAGAAGGTGCAAACTGTTGAAACTCGGCAGGATGACAGTGAAACTAGTACGATGACTAGGGTGAGGGAGAGACGGAGAGACGGGGAGAGGGGCTGCAAGGGTTACCGCGCAGGTCATGTTGGCAAGCAGAGAAGATTTACGAGGATGTTGCCAGGACTAGAGGGCCTGAGCTGTAGGGAGAGGTTGTGTAGGCTGGGTCTCTATTCCCTGGAACGCAGGAGGATGAGGGGTGATCTTACAGAGGTGTATAAAATCATGAGAGGAATAGTTCGGGGAGACGCACAGAGTCTCTTGCCCAGAGTCGTGGAATCGAGGACCAGAGGACATAGGTTTAAGGTGAAGGGGAAAAGATTTAATAGGAATCTGAGGGGTAACTTTTTAACACTAAGGGTGGTGGGTGTGTGGAACAAGCTGCCGGAGGAGGTAGTTGAGGCTGGGACTATCCCAACGTTTAAGAAACAGTTGGACAGGTACATGGATAGGACAGGTTTGGAGGGATATGGACCAAACATGGGTAGGTGGGACTAGTATAGATGGGAAGAAGGGTATTGACCTGAAACGTCACCCATTCCTCAACCTCCAGCATCCTAGAGAAAACAATTAATGTCAGCACGGTGGCGCAGCGGTAGAGTTGCTGCCTCACAGCGCCAGAGACACGGGTTCCATCCTGACTACGGGTGCTGTCTGTACGGAGTTTGCACGTTCTCCCCGTGACCGTATAACAGGTTAATTGCTTCGGTAAAGACTGTGAATTGTCCCTAGTGTGTGGATAGTGCTAGCGTGCGGGGATCGCTGGTCGGCGCGGACTGGGTGGGCCGAAGGGCCTGATTCCGCGCTGTATCTCTAAAATGAAAACGAAATTCTCTCCAACCTCTCCCTGTAGCTGATAGCCACTAATCCAGGAGACGTTCTAGTAAATCTCCTCTGCACCCTCTCCAAAGCCTCCTCGTCCTTCCTGTAATGGGGGCGACCAGAACTGCACACAATACTCCAAATGTGGCCTGACTAAGTTCCTAGGTTCCAGGAGCAGAATTAGGCCTTTCGGCCCATCGAGTCTATTCCACCTTTCAATCACGGCTGATCTACCTCTCCCTCTCAACCCCATTCTCCTGCCTTCTCCCCGTAACCCCCGACACCCGCACTAATCAAGAATCCATTAGCTTGGCCTCCCCAGCCATCTGTGGCGAAGAATTTGCACGGAGGTCCAATAAAATTTCCCTGAGCCTTTGTACGACTTTTAAAAGACATTTGGACCGGTCTATGGATAGGAGGGGGTTTAGCGGGATACGGGCCAAACGCATTGTGTTTAAGAAGGAACTGCAGATGCTGGAAAATCTAAGGTAGACAAAAGTTGTTGGAGAAACTCAGCGGGTGCAGCAGCATCTATGGAGCAAAGGAAATAGGCAATGTGTTCTGTACCTGATAGACAAAATTGCTGGAGAAACTCAGCGGGTGAGGCAGCATCTATGGAGCGAAGGAAATAGGCAACGTTCTCTGTACCTGATAGACAAAATTGCTGGAGAAACTCAGCGGGTGAGGCAGCATCTATGGAGCGAAGGAAATAGGCAACGTTTCGGGCCGAAACCCTTCCGGGTTTCGGCCCGAAACGTTGCCTATTTCCTTCCGGGTTTCGTCCCGAAACGTTGCCTATTTCCTTCGCTCCATAGATGCTGCTGCACCCGCTGAGTTTCTCCAGCACTTTTGTCTGCCATGGGCCAAACGCAGGCAGGTGGGACTAGCCCAGGATGCCACCTTGGTGGGCATGGACGAGGCGGGCCGAAGGGATCTGGGTTCCGTGCTGTTCCGGGCTCTACGACACGTGAAAGAAAGAGGGGAATCTATAAGAGGAGAACCAGAACAGAAACAGAATTAGGTAAAACAAATAAAAAGGCATCAACAAAATAAAATTGTTCTGGCATCAACATGGGTCATAAAATAAATCACTGCCCTTTGATCAAGGGAGAAAAGGCAATCTGTTCCTTCACAATAAATTGTAGTCTGGCTGAGCAATATTACTTACAGTAATTAGTTCCTCCATCTGAACAAATCAGTGAATGAATCAGAGTTTAGTTCAGTTTACTTTAGAGAGACAGCGCGGAAACAGGCCCTTCGGCCCACCGAGTCTGCTCCGGCCAACCATCCCCGCGCACTAACACCGTCCAACACACACTAGGGGAACATTTACAATTTTACCGAAGCCAATTAACCTACAAACCTGCGCGTCTTTGGAGTGCGGGAGGAAACCGAAGATCTCGGAGAAAACCCACGCAGGTCACGGGAGAACGTACAAACTCCGTACAGACAGCGCCCGTAGGCGGGATCGAACCCGGGTCTCTGGCGCTGTGAGGCAGCAACTCTACCGCTGCGCCACCTTGCCGCCTAATCGGGCAACGATACACGCCACTTCACCAACTCACAACAGTTTAGAGATACAGCACGGAAACAGGCCCTTCGGCCCATCGGGTCCACGCCGGCCATCCATCAACCGTTCACACTAGTTCTACGTTATCCCGTTTTCTCATCCACTGCCTTCTGTGGCAGAGAATTCCACAGATTCACAACTCTCTGGGTGAAGAAGTTTTTCCTCATCTCAGTCCTAAACGGCCGACCCCTTATTCTTAAACTGTGTGTGCCCCCTGGTTCTGGACTCCCCCAACATGGGGAACATTTTTCCTGCATCTAGTCTATCCATTCCCTCCAGAATTTTATACGTTTCTATAAGATCCCCTCTCATCCTTCTGAATTCCAGTGAATACAATCCCAGTCGACCCATTCTTTCACCATATGTCAGGGGTGGGAGATTGCAACCTTCACGTGGTCTGCCCTGTTTCGACGAATGCAATCAGCCCGGCGTGCACAATCAAATAAGATCAAACAGAACAAGTTGTCCTACGACTTTAGTCTGTGCACGCCATACACGAGAAGATCATTTGTCAGTCCCGCCAACCCAGGAATGAAGGGGCGTCAGTTTAAAGAGGGAGGAACCATTCAATGAGAACCTGTGAGGTGACTTTTTCCACACACAAACTAGTCGCCACATGGAACAAGTTAGGAATGTGGCGCAGCGGTAGAGTTGCTGCCTCACAGCGTCGGAGACCCGGGCGTGTGGAACGAGCTGCCGGAGGAGGTAGTTGAGGCAGGTATGTACAGGACACTTGGACAGGTACATGGGTAGGAAGGGTTTAGAGGGATGTGGGCCAAATGGGACAAGCTTAGATGGGGCACCCTGGTCAGCATTGATGAGTTTTGCCGAAGGGCCTGTTTCTGTGTTGTATGACTCTATTAATAACCTTTATATGTAGTAAAAAACATATGCAAAATACTAAGTGCGTCAGAGCTCACATAGGAGGGGCAGTGAAAAGCTTTTTGTGTTATGGTCTTAACGTCATGAGTGATAGGTGTAGAATTAGGCCATTCGGCCCATCAACTCTACTCCGCCATTCTATCACGGCTGATCTATCTCTCCCTCCTAACCCCATTCTCCTGCCTTCTCCCTTTAACCCCTGACACCCGTACTAATCAAGAATCTATCTATCTCTGCCTTAAACATATCCACTGACTTGGCCTCCACAGCCGTCTGTGGCAAAGAATTCCACAGATTCACCACCCTCTGACTAAAGAAATTCCTCCCCGTCTCCTTCCTAAAAGAACGTCCTTTAATTCTGAGACTGTGACCTCTAGTCCTAGACTCTCCCACCAGTGGAAACATCCTCTCCACGTCCACTCTATCCAGGCCTTTCACTATTCTGTATTTGTACACGTCGGGTTATTTGCAGGGTGGACCCTGTGAAGGTTGCAATCCCCCACCCATGCATCGGGAAACTTGCAGGCAACAGCTGGGGATCCAATGCACACACCCTCCGTACCGCAAACTTAGCCCTAGTCTACTCAACAGCCGCGCTTTGCTCAATAGACAATAGACAATAGGTGCAGGAGTAGGCCATTCGGCCCTTCGAGCCAGCACCGCCATTCATTGTGATCACGGCTGATCATCCCCCATCAGTACCCCGTTCCTGCCTTCTCCCCATATCCCCTGACTCCATTATCTTTAAGAGCCCTATCTAGCTCTCTCTTGAAAGCATCCAGAGAATCGGCCTCCACCGCCCTGTGAGGCAGAGAATTCCACAGACTCAACACTCTCTGTGAGTAAAAGTGTTTCCTCATCTCTGTTCTAAATGGCTTACTCCTTATTCTTAAACTGTGGCCCCTGGTTCTGGACTCCCCCAACATCGGGAACAAGCTTGGGCTAACAGCTGCCACACCAAACGAGTTGACACTGTCCTTAACTCTGCAATGCGGGGCATCACAGGGACACTTCAGTTAACACCTTTGCCGTGGCTCCCTGTCCTCTCTCATATCGCCCCTCACAGCATATGCAGAAGGGAGAGGATGTTGAAAGATTGGTGCACCATCGAGGCTAACCCTGACCTTCCCATCCATGCTGACTTGAACAATCTGCCCAACATGCGCCTGAAGTCCCGCAAACACATCTGGTCTTCAGTCAAATCCCTGGAAGACTTTGACTCCAAGACTGAGTGGCGCAGAGCCTGGAAAGATGCCAACACCAACAACGGAGAGGTCATCACAGACGCCCACGGTGAAACCACCGGGTTTTGACCTCCATCGCAAGCAATGGCTAACCCTGAACAGAATCCGCACCCTCCATGCAAGAACAGTCCATCATCTGCATAAGTGGGGGGTGACATACAGCCCTGCTTGCGACTGCGGACATCCAGACTAGACCATCCCACACATCGTGAAGGACTGCCCACTGAGGCTTTTCCCTGGGGGCATCAAAGCCCATCCACCCAGTAACTGATGCTTTGCCTCTGTCAGGATGGCGATGGCTGGGGCGCGGCGGAAGGACCGGAGCTACGCAGGGGTGGTATCAGCGGTGGATGCGAGGCCATCTGAGTATGAGCCTTATGTTGACTTGGATTGGGACGGTTTTGGTATCTCGGTCCAAACTGGGCCCCAGATGTCCAGGGGAGCAATTACAAAGGCCATGAATGACCTTCTTGGGAGGCGGGCTATTGTCTCTTCCGAGCTCGAAAGAGGAAAGGTGGAGATGATACTGAAGACCCGGGAGGGTGTGGCCATAGCGTTGGAGAGGGGAATCTCAGTGGGGGGGGTCCACATACAGGTGGATCCGTGGGTATCTAGGGTGAGACCGGTTCTCCTGCGGAGTTGCCCCACATATATTCCGGATGCAACACTTCTTCCACACCTGTCTAAGATTGGGGAGGTGCGGTCTAAGTGCTTTAGGCTGATGCACCCCGGGGGGACCCGGAGGAAAAAGGGATCTTCAGTTTCAAGAGGAGGGTGTTTATGAAGGTGGGTGAGGGCGAAGGCGCGGAGGGGAGCTTCGAGGTGGAGTGTAAGGGTCTCCCTAGAACCGTGCGTTGGAGTTGGGGAAAGGCACGGTGTCATGCGTGCGGTGAGTTTGGACATCTCCGTAGGGAGTGTCTTCTTCACGGGGTCGCTGCTAGAAGTTCTAGCGCAGCGGCCCAGGAATGCAATGCTGGCCCATCCGGGGTGGCTCATCATGCCTCGGTGGCACGGGGTGGTACTGCTGACCAGGCTAGGGCGGCCAGCTCTGCCTCGGTGATCCAGGGCGGCAGTGATAGCCCACCTGGGGCTGCAAGTTCCGCCTTGGGGACCCGGGGCAGAGATGGCCCCCGCCCCCTACGTCCTGAACCTGTGGTGGTGGTGGTGGTGGTGGTGGCTGATGGTGAGGCGCAGGGGGAGGGTGAAGAGGGGAAGGGGAAATGGGAGCAGCAGAAGAAGAAGGCGAAGAAGAAGAAGCCCACCCAAGTGAGTCAAACGCAATCTGAGACCACCCAAGGGGTGCCTGTCAGCTCCAGTGAGGTCCAGAGTGCACTTGCAGTGGCCCAGCAAGGAGCTGAGGTGGTTCAGGTGGGGGTAGGGATGGTAAATCGTGCGGGTGGTAAAGTGGCTGGGGGTAGTGTGGAGGAGGAAGACCCTTCCTTTATGGAGGTCACCGTACCGCCGCATGCTAGTGGGACAAGGAGGTTTGGGCCTAGCGAGGAAGAGCAAGGGCGTGAGTCCAAAGTTAGGGGGATGACTTTTTCGAGACCTTCCACCACTGATGTGGTTGGTGATCAAGAACTGGTGTCTTCCAGGTTGGAGGTTGAGCCTCCATTTCAGGGATCTTCCGCGGGGATTACAAGACCAGGTGCTGGGGTTGATTCCTCTGGAGTTGTGTCCTCTGGGCGGGTGGATGTCCCTTCATCTCAGGGGCCCTCCGAGGGAGTTATCTCATCGGGTGTTGAGGTTAGCTCCCCTGGGTGTGTGTCCTCTGGGTCGGAGGAGGTCCCCTCGTTTCAGAGACCTATTGAGGGTGTTGGCATGCCAGATGATGGGGTAAGCTCCCCTGGTAGTGTGTCCCCTGAGACGGGGATGAGCAGAGTCAGCCCGAGGGGGGTGGGTCGGGGGCATTGGTGTACCAGTCTGTGCTCCTCATCAGAGCAGAGTGGAGGTAATGGGGGGTGTGATGCCTCGCAGGCTGAGTTGGCAGGGGAGAGTTTAAAAGAAAGTGGAGAGCCTCTGGGTGTTGCCAGTGGAGGGGGTGCTCTAGGTGCTGTGGAGGTCGGGGCTATTTCGGGTGGCGATCCCCTTTCAGAGTCCGTGGGTGCCAGTGTACCACAGGCCCTGGGGGAGCCCCGTGTTTTTTCTTCCCCAGGCCCAGACGTAGAGGGTGATGGTAGAGTGCAGGTGCCCAGCCAATCAGTGGGCTGCCTGTTGCAGTCAGGGGTTGCGGGACCCTTCCCCGGCATTGATCCTGGGGGTGGTGTCTTGCTGGAGGAGGGGGAGAGTGATAAGGGCAGTTTGTGTAGTGGGGTTAACGAACTTTCAGAGAGTTCTGGTCTTTCGATTTCTGACAACGACCTTGACCATTGTGGTGTTGAGCTTGTTGTTGCAGGTGCGAGTGAGTTGGCCGAGTGCCCAGGCTCCAAGGCTGAGTCTCATGCAAGTGATATACGTGAGGTTCGAGAATTCCTAAAAATAAGCCGTACCAGCAGAACAAGAATGGAAGCTGCTAAAAGACGGTGGGCCGATCTGCCAGTTTTGAATAAGACTCTCGAGGCTATCATTGGCAACAAGGATAGTGATCTTCCTGACTCTGAGAAGAGCCAGTTTGGGGACTTTTTGGAGTTCCTCAGAGCGAGAGTTTTTGAGTCTACGGGGAGTGTGAGGGTCTCAATCTAGTGTGCCTGCACATTCACAGTAGCAACATTAAACTTAAACGGGAGTAGAGCGAGTTTTCGTAGGTATCAGCTTTTATCAGTCCTTAAAGAGGGGAGATTTGCAGTGTGTTTTCTGCAGGAGACGCATAGTGATGAACCTACCTGGAGACTGGAGTGGGAAGGGGGGGGTCTACATGAGCCATCTCAGCTCGAATTCGAGTGGGGTGGCCTTTCTGTTGGCCCAGAATTTCCTGCCAAATGTTCTAAAAGTGCAAGAAGTTGTGCCAGGACGTTTGCTCCATCTGGCCGTGAGCCTGGATGGCATGCCGTTGCATTTCATTAACGTGCATGCCCCTAGCTCCGGTACGATGCAGGCCGGCCTAATTCAGGAGGTGACTGCTCTGTTGAGCACTATTGATAGGGGAGAGTGTGTCTTCCTTGGGGGGGACTTTAATTGCACACTTGAGGCGCGAGACCGTTCTGGTACTCAGTGTGCCCCTGCTGTAGCAAAGAAGCTGAGAGGGTTGATTGACTCCTTTGAGTTGGTTGATGCGTGGCGGAACCTCCACCCGGATTCCGCTGCTTTTTCGTGGAGGTCTGAGGGAGGTGGTTCCCGTATTGATCGAATATACATTTCCCGAGCGTTTGTTTCCCGTGTCTCAGCGGCCTCAATTCGGTTGGTGCCATGTTCGGACCACTGTCTGGTGCGTGTGGACTTTAATCCGGCGCGCACTCGGGCTGGGTCCGCGTACTGGCACTTTAACAACCGGCTGCTGGAGGATCGGTGTTTCCGGGAGTCATTCAGTCGGTTTTGGGTGAAGTGGAGAGAGAGGCAGAGGTGCTTCTCTTCCCTTAGGCAGTGGTGGGATGTGGGGAAGGCTCACATCCGTCTCTTTTGTAAGGAGTATACGTGGGGGTCGACCGGACGGCGGGACTCAGCGGTCGAGAGGCTTGAGAGGGAGCTACGGGGTGCAGAGTCTCGCCTGGGTCGGGTTGGTGATGACTCCTGTGAATGGGGAGAGTTTCAGGAGAAGAAGGAAGCCTTGAGGAACCTGCTGCTTGAGCGGTCCCGAGGCACTTTCGTGATGTCGCGGGTCCAGATGATGCAAGATCTGGACCGAGCTTCACCTTTCTTTTTCTCTCTGGAGAAAGGGCGGGGAGCCCGCAAACTGCTCGCAGATGATGGCTCCTCTGTCACTGATCCGGAGAGGATCAGTGCTGTGGTCAGGTCCTTTTATGGGTCCCTGTTCTCCGCAGGTGGATTCAGCGGCGAGGCTCAGCAGGACTTGTGGGAGGGTCTACCGACTGTTGATAGGGAGGTGGCCGATCTTCTTGAGGGCCCCTTATCTTTGGAGGAGTTGACTCGTGCATTGTATCAGCTCAGGAAGGGTAAGTCCCCCGGGCTGGATGGGTTGACGGTAGAGTTTGTTAGAGCTTTCTGGGATATCCTGGGGGGTGATTACATGGTGGTTCTGGGGGAGAGCCTGGCGACCGGGGAGATGCCCCTCTCATGGCGCAGGGCAGTTGTTGTCTTGCTGCCCAAGGAGGGCGAACTCCGCTTGTTGAAGAACTGCCGCCCGGTCTCTCTCCTATGTACAGAGTATAAAGTATTGCATGGGCAATGGCAAATCACCTGGGCTCCGTGCTGTCTCAAATGATTCATCCTGACCAGTCCTACACAGTCCCTGGCAGGTCCATTCAGGATAACATCCACCTGGTTAGGGACCTGATTCATCTAGTTCAGGGTACTGGTCAGTCAGCTGCTTTTCTGTCTCTTGATCAGGAGAAGGCTTTTGATAGGGTAGAGCATGATTACCTATTCAGGACGTTGCAAGCGTTTGGATTTGGACCGCATTTTGTGGCCCGGGTCCGGCTTCTGTACGCTGCAGCGGAGTGCCTTGTGAAGGTTAACGGTGCGTTGTTGGCTCCCTTTCAGTTTGGGAGGGGGGTCCGTCAGGGGTGCCCCATGTCGGGTCAGTTGTACTCGGTCTGTGTGGAGCCGTTCCTGTGTCTTCTTCGGAGGAGGTTGACAGGGCTGGCCCTACCTGGCCCGGGGTTGGAGGTGATTCTTTCGGCGTATGCAGATGATGTACTCCTTATGTTCACTGATCCTGGTGACCTGCGGAGGATGCGTGACTGCCAGGAGATTTTCTCAGCTCCATCTTCTGCCAGGATTAACTGGAGTAAGTGCTCTGGTCTTTTAGTGGGTCAGTGGCAGGTGGATTCCCTGCCGGAGGAGATGGCAAGGTATGTGTGGAGCACCACATATCTCCTCTATCTGGGGTTTACCTGAGCCCCACTGAGGATGCTTGGCCGGCGAACTGGCAGGAGTTGGAGACGAAGGTGGTTGCCCGGCTGGGGCGCTGGTCGGGCTTGCTTGGAGTTCTTTCCTTTCAGGGGAGGGTGCTGGTCATAAATCAGCTGGTGGCCTCCATGTTATGGTACCGGCTGGCTACTCTTGTCCCACCTTCCATATTTGTAAATGCTCTACAGAAGAAGCTGGTAGATTTCTTTTGGGGAAATAGGAAGCACTGGGTCTCTGCAGCGGTCCTGAGTCTCCCGTTAGAGGAGGGCGGTCAGTCCTTGGTATGCGTGAGTACCCAGGTGGCGGCTCTCCGTCTCAGGACTCTGCGGAGGTATATGTATGTAGAGAACCCCCCCAGATGGCACGCTCTGGCCACGTACGTTTTTCGTCGGGGTCGTTGCCTAAGGGGGGTCTCGCGGCTCCCGGTGGCGGGCATCAGTCGACCCGCCCTAAGGGGTTTGCCTGTTTTCTACCGGGATGTGCTAAGAGTGAGGAATTTGGCTGTTTTCAGCCAACGTGTTGCTGCACGAGGGGAGGGGGAGGTTGCGGCTGCGGGAGTGGCCGGTCCTCACCCAGTCATGGCGGGTGTCGAGGAGAGGTGCGCGCCTAGAGTGGTTCTGACTGAGCTTTCACCCGCTCCGTCAGATCTGCTCATCGGGCCTAGGCTCCGGGATATTTCTCGGGCACCGGCTCCACACAACCTGAGCCGCCTTTCTGAGATGACCAGCCTGCCATTTCGTGATGCGAAGAGACGCACACTGTACAGGATGTTCCTGCACATTCTGCACCTCCTAGCCTTCGTTTCCCGTCCTGACACACCATGGCGGACGGTGTCACCACCTGAAGGCGGGGGAGGTCCCCAGTGGGGGTCCTTCTATAAGGGAGTTGTCCCCCTTTACATTGGGGACCTGGAGTGGAGACTGTTGCAAGGAGCGGTGGTTTGTAATAAACTTTTGAGTAGGTTCACGGGCTCGTCCGCCGCGTGTATTTTCTGCGGCGAGGAAGAGACCGTGTTCCACGTGTACATGGAGTGTGCGAGGTTACTGCCCCTGTACCAATATCTGAAGGGGTTGTTCCTTAAGTTCTGGTTGCATTTTAGTCCTACGATTCTAGTGTTTGGACACAAGGCAGGGTGTGGGGAGAGCCAAGTGGGGGGGGTGGGACCTCCCTGTCGGTTTGCTCCTGGGCCTGGCCAAGATGGCCATTCACGGGTCCAGGCAGCGGGCGGTCGATGGTGGGGCTAGAGTTGGCTGCCTGCCCCGCTTCCGGGCGTACGTCCGTGCACGGGTGTCCCTGGAGAGGGAACACACGGTGTCCACGGGGACTCTGGAGGCCTTCCGTGGGCGCTGGTCACCGCGTGGGGTTGAGAGTATCGTAAATAATGAATGTACTGTTGTACTATAATGATTTTTTTGATATAGTGTATTTTTTTATTATGTATTGATGTGTTGTATCATATGATTGTGTCGAATAAGGTTTTTGAAAAAAAAGAAGAAAAAAAGAGAGAGACACAGAGAGACAGAGAGAGAGAGACACAGAGAGAGGCAGAGAGAGACAGAGAGAGACAGAGAGAGAGACACAGAGAGACACAGAGAGAGACAGAGAGAGAGACACACAGAGAGAGACAGGGAGAAACAGAGAGAGACAGAGAGAGAGACACAGAGAGACACAGAGAGAGACAGAGAGAGAGAGACACAGAGAGAGACAGAGAGAGAGACACACAGAGAGAGACAGGGAGAAACAGAGAGACAGAGAGAGAGACACAGAGAGACACAGAGAGACAGAGAGAGAGAGACACAGAGAGAGACAGAGAGAGAGAGACATAGAGAGAGACAGAGAGAGAGAGAGAGAGACATAGAGAGACACAGAGAGAGACAGAGAGAGACAGAGAGAGACACACAGAGAGAGAGAGAGAGCGTTGACGTGTACCTCTATAACCAGGTGACGTTGTTCTGACATGTGATATTGGAAGATATTCATTAACTTTGTCCTTCACTGCAGTTTGCAGGATGTCGGGACAGGGTGAAGTTGACACGATAGTGATCGGAGCAGGAATACAGGGCTCTTACACAGCATACCACCTGTCCAAGCACAGCAAGACGCTGCTAATAGACCAGGTGAGTGTGCAATTTGAGTGTGCACAGGCGTGAAATTGCACACATTTTTTTAATTTGAACCGAATAATGTTGGCGGCACGGTGGAGTTGCTGCCTCACAACGCCGGACACCCAGGTACCATCCCGACCACAGGTGCTGTCTGTGTGGAGTTTGCACGTTCACCCCGCGACCTGCGTGGGTTATATCCGGGTGCTCCGGTTTCCTCCCACACGCCAAAGACGTGCAGGTTGTGTAGGAAAGAACTGCAGATGCCGGTTTAAATCGAAGGTAGACACAAAATGCTGGAGTAACTCAGCGGGACAGGAGAGAAGGAAAGAGAAGTGTCTCGACCCGAAACGTCCCCCATTCCCTCTGCCTCAGAGGGCGGTGGAGGCCGGTTCTCTGGATACTTTCAAGAGAGAGCTAGATAGGGCTCTTAAAGATAGCGGAGTCAGGGGATATGGGGAGAAGGCAGGAACGGGGTATTGATGGGGGATGATCAGCCATGATCACATTGAATGGCGGTGCTGGCTCGAAGGGCCGAATGGCCTACTCCTGCACCCATTGTCTATTGTCTCCTTCCCCGCTGAGTTACGCCAGCATTCTGTGTCCACCAGGTTTGTGGTTAATTGGCTTGGTGTAAGTGTAAATTGTCCCTAGTGTGTGTAGGATAGTGTTAGTGTGCGGGGATCGCTGGTGGGTGCGGGCTCGGGGGGCCGAAGGGCCTGTTTGCACACTGTATCTCTAAACTAAACTGAACTAAACTGTAGGTACACAAAAATGCTGGAGAAACTCAGCGGGTGCAGCAGCATCTATGGAGCGAAGGAAATAGGTAACGTTTCGGGCCGAAACCCTTCTTCAGACTGATAGGGGGTGGGGAGAAGAAAGGAAAAAAGGAAAAGGCGGAGGAGGAGCCCGAGGGCTGGGGGAGGGGAGGAGACAACCAGATGGCTGATGAAGGGGAGGGGACAGCCAGGGCTAGCAGAATTGGGAGAATTCAACGTTCAGGCCACCAGGATGTAGACTGCCCAAGCGGAATACGAGGTGCATTTCCTCCAATTTACGGTGTTGCTCGCTGTGGCCATGGAGGAGACCCAGGACAGAGAGGTCAGATACGGAATGGGAGGGGGAGTTGAAGTGCTGAGCCACCGGGAGTTCAGGTTGGTTATTGCGGACCGACCAGAGGTGTTCGGCGAAACGATCGCCAAGCCTCCGCTTGGTCTCACCGATGTAGATCAGCTGGCATCTAGAGCAGCGAATGCAATAGATGAGGTTGGAGGAGATGCAGGTGAACCTCTGTCGCACCTGGAACGACTGCTTGGGTCCTTGAATGGAGTGGAGGGGGGAGGTGAAGGGACAAGTGTTGCATCTCTTGCGGTTGCAAGGGAAAGTACCAGGGGAGGGGGTGGTATGGGAGGGAAGGGAAGAATTGACAAGGGAGTTACGGAGGGAGCGGTCTTTGCGGAAGGCAGACATGGGGGGAGATGGGAAGATGTGGCGAGTGGTGGGGTCACGTTGGAGGTGGCGAAACTGACGGAGGATCACTTGTTGTATGTGACGGCTGGTGGGGTGAAAGGTGAGGACTAGGGGGACTCTGCCTTTGTTGTGAGTGGGGGGATGGGGAGAGAGAGCAGTGTTGCAGGGTATGGCAGAGACCCTGGTGCGAGCCTCATCTATGGTGGAGGAGGGGAACCCCCGTTCCCTGAAGAACTAAACTGTGCCTGAACTTTACATGCTACTAGGAGCTTGGCTTTGCTGACTCTCCTGGGTCCTAGTGCCCGTCCTCCCTCCACCATCAATCTCACCACTTCACACAGAATAGAATAGAATAGAATAGAAACTTTATTTGCCACACGACCAGGGTTGGTGGTAATTGGGTTCGGTACATGATGGTACTGCTTTAGCACATTAACACTAACAACAATAATAATAAAGCACATCACAAATCACAAATCTCACCAACAATACATAGTGCAAAAGAACAGACAAAACCATAGACAAGACACTGTATACATCAAAGTCAAAAAGTTATTGGAGGGAATTAAGTGTTCTTATTGCTGAGGGGAAGAAACTGTTTTTAAAGCGGGTGGATTTTGTAGCAAGTGACCTAAGGCGCCTCCCTGAAGGGAGAGACTGGAAAAGGTGGTTTGCTGGATGGGAGGGGTCCAAGTTCTTCCAGTTCACATATTTGTAATCGCATGAAGAATATCCGGTGTTGAAATTGCTTGGATGATTTTCAAGCTGTTATTGGGAATTTCAGTAAGTTGACTTCAGTTTAGTTTAGAGATACAGCGCGGAAACAGGCCCTTCGGCCCACCGAGTCCGTGCCGACCAGCGATCCCCGCACAGTAACAACACCCTACACACACTAGGGACAATTTATACATTTATACCAAGCCGATTCACCTACAAACCTGCACGTCTTTGGAGTGTGGGAGGAAACCGAAGATCTCGGAGAAAACCCATGCGGGTCACGGGGAGAACGTACAAACTCCGTACAGACAGCACCCGTAGTCGGGATCGAACCCGGGTCTCTGACGCTGTGAGGCAGCAACTCTACCACAGCTCCACCATTCTAAAGATACATTGGCCAATGTGTGAAGGAATGTTTTTGGTGTCCGAGATGGATCACCCCTTACTTTGAGACCATGACATCTGTTTCACGTATAAAGTGTAACTTGTCCCTAGTGTGTGTAGGGAAGTGTTAGTGTGCGGGGATCGCTGGTCGGTGCGGACTCAGTGGGGCACAGGGCCTGATCCTGTGCAGTAATGTTCTGTGATCTAGCTGATGATCTTCATATGATGAGCGTTTGTCGGCACTGGGCCTGTACTCGCTGGAGTTTAGAAGGTCGAGGGGGGACCTCGTTGAAACTTACAGAATAATGAAAGGCATAGATAGAGTGGATGTGGAGAGGATGTTTCCACTGGTGGGAGAGTCTAGGACCAGAGGTCACAGCCTGAGAATTAAAGGTCGCTCTTTTAGAAAGGAGGTGAGGAGGAACTTCTTTAGTCAGAGGGTAGTCAATCTGTAGAACTCATCACCACAGAGGGCTGTGGAGGCCAAATCAATGGATATTTTTAAGGCAGAGATAGACAAGTTCTAGATTAGAACGTGTGTCAAGGGTTATGGGGAGAAGGCAGGAAAATGGGATTAGGAGGCAGAGATCAGCCATGATTGAATGGCGGAGTAGGCTCGATGGGTCGAATGGCCTAATTCCACTCCTAGAACTGGTGAATTTGAGTAACCTCTGTATTCTTTCAGTTTGCTTTGCCTCATGCCCGCGGGAGTTCCCACGGACAGACCCGAATAATTCGGAAAGCTTATGCCAAGGCTCACTACACGGGCATGATGACGGAATGCTACCAGCTCTGGAAGCAACTGGAAGCTGAAACCAACACGGAACTGTTCAGGTAAAGTAGCATCCAGGCATCCAAGTGGAGGAAGGAACTGCAGATGCTGGTTTACACCCAAGATAGACACAAGAAGCTGGAGTAACTCAGCGGGACAGGCAGCAGCATCTCTGGAGAGAAGGAATGGGTGACGTTTCGGGTCAAGATCCTTCTTCAGACTGAGAGTGAGGGGAGAGGGGATTAGTGTGCGGGGATTGTAGGTCGGCGCTGACTCGGTGGGCCGAAGGGCCAGTTTCCATGCTGTATCTCTAAATGAAAGGCCCTCTGGCCCACCGAGTCTGCGCCGACCAGCGATCCCCGCACACTAACACTATCCTACACACACCAGGGACAATTTACATTTACACCAAGCCAATTAACCGACAAACCTGTACGTCTTTGGAGTGTGGGAGGAAACCGGACATCTCGGAGAAAACCCACGCACACAGGTCACGGGGCGAACGTACGAACTCCGTCCAGACAGCACCCGTGGTCAGGATGGAACCCGGGTCTCTGGCGCTGTGAGGCAGCAACTCTACCGCTGCCCCACCCTGCCGCCCCTAGTGTAGATAGTTACACTAGTGGAATTAGTTGCATTAGTAGCGGTTGATACGTTAGTGGCATTGGATACGGAGAAGGTGACGACGAAGTATACAGAGATAACATTTAATCAGAGGGTCAGTCAGACTGGTGGGGGAACTGGGAAGGGGGAGGGGATGGAGAGAGAGGGTAAGCAAGGGTTACTTGAAGTTGGAGAAGTCAATGTTCATACCGCTGGGGTGTAAGCTGCCCAAACAAAATATGAGGTGCTGTTCCTCCAATTTATGCTGGGCCTCACTCTGACAATGGAGGAGGCCCAGGACAGAAAGGTCAGTGTGGGAATGGGAGGGGGAGTTGAAGTGTTGAGCAACCGAAGGTGAGGGATGTAGTTATCATCATAGGTGCTTCTATAATAATGTGACTGGCCTTGTTTCCATTTGCAGGCCAACAGGGCTCTTGGTTATGGGGAAGGAGGAAAACCCAAGCTTTCAGACCATGAAGTCCACCTTGATCGACAACAAGGTGCCCATGACCACTTTAACATCTGCCGATATTTCAAAGCGATTTCCAGCCGTCAAGCTGCCAAAAGACGTCTCCGTTGTCCTCGAGAAAACAGCTGGCATCTTGTACGCCGATCGAGCCTTGAAAAATGTGCAGGTGATTCATCGACTGGTTGTAAGATACAGCGAGGAAACGGGCCCTTCGGCCCGAGCCGACCATCGGTCACCCGTTCACATGAGTTCTATGTTATCCCACTTTCTCATCCACACCCGCGGCAATATTACAGAGAGACCAATTAACCGACAAGCCCGCACGTCTTTGGGATGTGGGAGGACATGTTCTCCCTTGGACCTCGTGGGTTTCCTCCGGGTGCTCCGTAGTCTCCTCACGCACCACAAAACCGTACAGGTTTGTAGGGTAGTTGGCCTCTGTGAACTGCCCCTAGTGTACAGGGAGTGGATGCGAAAGTGGGTTAACATAGAACTCGTGCCACAACCAGAGAGCAGCGCTCAACTACTATCCACCTCTTTGGAGACCCTCGGACTATCCTTGATCGGACTTTACTGGCTTTACCTCGAACTAAACATTATTCCCTTTATCATGTATCCGTACACTGTGGATGGCTCGATTGTAATCATGTATTGTCTTTACGCTGACTGGTTAGCACGCAACAACAAAAGCTTTTCACTGTACCTCGCTACACGTCACAATAAACTAAACTGAACTGAACTGAACAGGCGATCGATGGTCGGCACGGACTAGACGGGCCGAAGGGCCTGTTTCCCTCCTGTATCTATAAACAGAATACTTGCTAATAAAATATTGTGAGATGCTGAAGTGACCTATGTCATTGCCTGATTCCGATTCACTCTCACCTGATTTGATCAGATGGAGAAACTAATTCCTGCAAGTAACAATGTTGACCCCAATAAGCTGTGTCTCATAAGATCATAAGTGATAGGAGCAGAATTAGGCCATTCAGCCCATCAGGTCTACTCCGCCATTCAATCATGGCTGCTCTATCTCTCCCTCCCAACCCCCTTCTCCCCGTAACCACTGACAACCGCACTAATCAAGAATCTATCTGTCGCTGCCTTGAATATATCCACTCCACAGTTGACCTCCACACTCTTCTGCGACAATCTCTAAACCAAACAATTGAGGAAACGTTCCTTTGAAATATCATCAGTCTTTCAAGGTTTGCATATATTTTTCTCACATAACAGGCTCTCAAACGCAAAAAGCCACAACAGCAGCAGCAGGTCTGGTGTGTATCACATCAAAACGTTGAAGATATAGCTCGGGATTTGATGCTCATTAAAATTGTCTTGTTGAACTAATAATCCTTTGAGAATTGTTACCAAATTTTTACAATTTGAATTGTCCCTGAAAAACATATTATAGTGGAAGCCAGGCTGGTTGTAAGTGATAAGTGATAGAGGCAGAATTAGGCCATTCAACCCATCAAGCCTACTCCGCGATTCAATCATGGCTGATCTATCTCTCCCTCCTAACCCCATTCTCCTGACACCCGTACTAATCAAGAATCTATCTATCTCTGCCTCAAAAATATCCACTGACTTGGCCTCCACAGCCGTCTGTGGCAAAGAATTCCACAGATTCACCACCCTCTGGCTAAAGAAATTTCTCCTCATCTCCTTCCCAAAGGAACGTCCTTTAATTCTGAGGCTGTGATCTCTAGTCCGAGACTCTCCCACTAGTGGAAACATCCTCTCCACATCCACTCTATCTGAACCTTTCACTATTCTGTACGTTTCAATGTGGTCCCCCCATCATTCTTCTAAACTCCAGCGAGTACAGGCCCAGTGCCGTCAAACGCTCATCATATGTTAAACTGCTCATTCCTGGGTATGAAATAACTTGATTTCATGCTAACTGGTTCACCAGGTTAATTCCCGGGATGGCGGGACTGATATACAGTATGATGAAAGAATGGGTCGACTGGGCTTGTATTCACTGGAATTTGGAAGGATGAGAGGGTATCTTATGGAAACATATAACATTCTTAAAGGATTGGACTGGCTATATGCAGCAAAAATGTTCCCCCATGTTGGGGGAGTCCAGAACCAGGGGTCACACAGTTTAAGAATAAGGGGTCGGCCATTTAGTACTGAGATGAGGAAAAAACTCTTCACCCAGAGAGTTGTGAATCTGTGGAATTCTCTGCCACAGAAGGCAGTGGAGGCCAATTCACTGGATGTTTTCAAGAGAGAGTTAGATTTAGCTCTTAGAGCTAAAGGAATCAAGGGATATGGGGAGAAAGCAGGAACGGGGTACAGATCAGCCATGATCACATTGAATGGCGGTGCTGGCTCGAAGGGCCGAATGGCCTACTCCCGCACCTATTATTCTATGTTTCTATGAAATTGAAGATAGACACAAAAATCTGGAGTAACTCAGCGAGTCAGGCAGCATCTCTGGAGAAATGAAATAGGTGACGTTTCGGGTCAAGACCCTACTTCTTCTGAAGAAGATCTTGACCCGAAACGTCACCTGTTCCTTCTCTCCAGAGATGCTGCCTGTCCTGCTGAGTTACTCCAGCGTTTTGTGTCTATCTTTGGTTTAAAGCAGCATCTGCAGTTCCTTCCTACACTGAAAATGATTTATGTACACAGTTAGTACAAGTATCAGTATACAGAAGCACTTGGAAACATCTTAGATAAGTGTCTCAGATACCGTACAGATGTATAACAGTGGTAGACTGAGGCAGGATACAGAGTCTGTGTACGAAGGAACTGCAGATGCTGCAGTTAAGAATAAGGGGTAGGCCATTTACAATGGAGATGAGGAGACACTTCTTCACCCAGAGAGTTGTGAATCTGTGGAATTCTCTGCCTCAGAAGGCGGTGGAGGCCAATTCACTGGATGTTTTCAAGAGAGTTAGATAGAGCTCTTAAAGATAGCGGAGTCAAAGGATATGGGGTGAAGGCAGGGACGGGGTACTTTTTGTGGATGATCAGCCATGATCACAGTGAATGGCAGTGCTGGCTCGAAGGGCCGAATGTCCTACTCCTGCACCTATTGTCTATTGTCTATGCTGGTTTACACCGAAGATAGACACAAAATGTTGGAGTAACTCAGTGGGTGAGGCAGCATCTATGGAGCGAAGGAATAGGTGACGTTTCGGGTCACCTCCAATTGTAGCTATGGTGCCTCTAATAAACAAACCTAGTCTTGCTTTTGGTTGTGTTTGAGACTGAGTTTGTAAGATGCCAGTGTTGGGAGCTCCGTGTGAGTGGAGCGACGCGTGCCATGAAAGGGGATGCGTCACCATCTCCTGTGGTGCTGCACGCTGTGGCCAATGCAAGGGAGTCTTGAAAGAGCTCACCGTTTGTGGCCCAGAGGAGGGTTGGAGCAGGAACCATCAGCACCTTCTGTGGAGAAGGAGGGGGAAGAAAGAGAGGCTGTTGGAACCACAGCCTCCATCACCAACTCCAGCAGATTGCAGCCCCATTCCAGGAATAAAGGGGGGAGGGGGAGAGAGAGGGAGAGATGGGGGAGGAGGAGAGGGAGGGAGAGGGGGAGGGGGAGGGGGAAGAGGGGGAGGGGCAGAGGGAGGGGGGAGAGATGGAGGGGGAGGGGGAAGAGAGATTATTAACCAATTGTACTCAACCAGATCCTTGATTAGTACGGTGTCAAGGGCTACGGGGCTAGGAAGGAAAGATAGATTAGCCATGATTAAATGGCAGAATAGACTTGATGGGCTGAATGGCCTAATTCTCCTCCTTTAACTTATTACCCTATCAACTGGGACAGACACAAAGTGCTAGAGTAACTCAGCGGAACGGGCAGCATCTCTGGAGAGAAGGAATGGGTAACGTTTCGGGTCGAGACCCTTCTTCGGGCTGATGTCCGGGGGGAGGGAGATGCATAGACAAGGGAGTGTAAGGTGTGAAAACAGGGCAAAGGGAATGGAGAGCACGGAAAATGTGGAATAGATCTGGGAGAAGGCAACAACAAACCAAACAGGGATAAAATGTAGTCGGAGACAGTCAGGCTGGTCGGAGAACTGGGAAGGGGGAGGGATGGAGAGAGAGGGGAGGCAAGGGTTTTTGAATTCAGAGCTGGGATGATGTACTGTGGAGAATAAAGCCCAAATAAATAGTTAACAGGTAAATGGAATGTTTAAAGAGCTTAGTCATTTAAATTGGCTCTCGGTTCCATTAATATATTTTCTGGATGATGGGGGAATGATTATTGGAAATAATGGCGAGTTCTCCATGATTTAACGGGACACATTTGCATATTTTGCAGGATTTGTTCCGGAGATTTGGAGGAATCATTCGCGATGGCGAAAAAGTTGTTAAAATCCAACCTGGAGATCTGGTTACCGTGACAACCACTGCGGGAATTTACAGAGCTAAACGTCTGGTGATAACTGCTGGACCTTGGACAAATAAACTGTTGAACCTTGTGGGAATGCAGCTCCCACTCGAGGTAGTTGGTGGCGCCCGCCTACAGTCGACCTGTTTTAATGCCAAAAATGCTGCAGTAACTCAGCGGGACAGGCAGCATCTCTGGAGAGAAAGGATGGGTGATGTTTGGGGTCGAGACCCTTCTTCATCAGACCATCCTTCAATGATCTTTGGTTTAGTTAGGTTTGGAGATACAGCGTGGAAACAGGCCCTTCGGCCCACTGAGTCCGTGCCGACCAGCGATCTCCACACATCAACACTATCCTACACACACTAGGGACAATTTTACTTTTTCACCAAGCAAATTAACTTACAGACCTGCACGTCTTTGGAGTGTGTGACTCCAGCACTCTGTGAAACGTCACCTATCCACGTTCTCCAGAGATGCTGCCTGACCCGCTGAGTTACTCCAGCACTCTGTGAAACGTCACCTATCCATGTTCCGGTAGGATCTATGGAGCGAAGGAAATAGGCAATGTTTCGGCCCGAAACCCTTCCGGGTTTCGGCCCGAAACGTTGCCTATTTCCTTCAGGGTTTCAGCCCGAAAGGTTGCCCATTTCCTTCGCTCCACAGATGCTGCCTGACCCGCTGAGTTACTCCAGCACTCTGTGAAACGTCACCTATCCATGTTCTCCACAGATGCTGCCTGACAGGCTGAACTAGTTTAGTTTAGTTATAGCTACAGCGTGGAAACAGGCCCTTCGGCCAATGAGTCTGCACCGACCAGCGACCCCCCCCCCCACACTAACACTATCCTACAAACACTAGCGACAATTTACAATTATACCAAGCCAATTAACCTACAAACCTGCACATCTTTGGAGTGTGGGAGGAAAGCGGAGCACCCGGAGAAAACCAACGCAGGTCACGGGGAGAACGTACAAACTCCGTACAGACAGCGCCCGTAGTCGGGATCGCAACTCTACCGCTGGGCCACTGTGCCTGTAATCTGATGGTGTTTTACTTCCGGCAATCAATGAGAAAGTATCTCTGGATAAACTGGACAATAATTGCTTTGTAGTAATGAATCTTCCCTATTGACATCCTGCCCATTAACACTGCCCTGGTGAACCTCTCACCACCATTACTGATCCCAGCTCACTAGTCATCTACACACGTCAAAACAAATCTCCGCACATCCTTGTGTGTAGGAAAGAACGATGGAGGAGCGGGCGTGGGGGGGGGGGGGCGCCGCTGTGAGGGAGGGGGAGGGGGAAAAACAAAGGGGGACCCGGCACGTTGGTACATTATAACTTTCTCGCCGCCCATTACGTAGCGACTATTTGCATACCTTGGCACGGTGGCGCAGCGGTAGAGTTGCTGCCTCACAGCGCCAGAGACCCGGGTTCTATCCTGATTACGGGTGCTGTCTGTACGGAGTTTGTACGTATTCCCCGTGACCCGTGTGGGTTTTCTCCAGGTGCTCCGGTTTCCTCCCACACTCCAGAGGCGTACAGGTTTGTAGGTTAATTGGCTTGGTATAATTGTAAATTGTCCCTAGCGTGTGTAGGATAGTGCTAGTGTGCGGGGGGTCGCTGGTCGGTGCAGACTCATTGGCCGAAGGGCCTGTTTCCACGCTGTAGCTATAACTAAACTAAACTAGTTCAGCGGGTCAGGCAGCATCTGTGGAGAACATGGATAGGTGACGTTTCACAGAGTGCTGGAGTAACTCAGCGGGTCAGGCAGCATCTGTGGAGAACATGGATAGGTGATGTTTCACAGAGTGCTGGAGTAACTCAGCGGGTCAGGCAGCATCTGTGGAGATCATGGATAGGTGACGTTTTGGGTCGGGAACTTACAGACAAAACAAGTTTACCATTTCCACTTTTGAAAGTTAAGTAACAACAGCCTTCTGGCAGTGTGAGTTAAGAGCGATGTACTAGACTATATAATGAAGTGTAGAAACATCCATTTGTTTCCTTAATAATGATAAAGCCTTGATTTGAGTGGTGCCATTAGCTGAGCTGCAGTGCAGAAAACAGGTGCTTCTCCAGATGGAGAAGGAGGGAGAGGTGCCGCATATATCTCTGTCTCTGTGTTGTCTCAACAGTGTGTCAGAGATCCTGTGCATCAGGCGGAACCTCTACAGTTACAGTGCACACATCACTGCGAGAGAAACACACACATGGTCCACAGCTCAGGCATGCTCCATCAATTCCAATGAGTGGGGTGGGAAGATTGCAACCTTCACGTGGTCCGCCCTGTTTCGACTAATGCAATCAACTCGACGTGCACAAACGGAAGATCAAATAGAACAAGTTGTCCAACAACTTTAGGCTGTGCAAGCCACACGAAAGAAGAAGAAGAATTCCAATGAGTGATTGGTGTCATAGAGTGATACAGCGTGGAAACAGGCCCTTCGGCCCAACTTGCCCACACCGGCCAACATGTCCCATCTACATTAGTGTCATAGAGTGATACAGCGTGGAAACAGGCCCTTCGGCCCAACTTGCCCATAACTACCAACATGTCCCATCTACATTAGTGTCATAGAGTGATACAGTGTGGAAACAGGCCCTTCAGCCCAACTTGCCCACACGGACCAACATGTCCCAGCTACACTAGTCCCACCTGCCTCATTTAGCCCATATCCCTCTAAACCTGTCCTATCCATGTACCTGTCTAACTGTTTCTTAAACGTTGGGATAGTCCCAGCCTCAACTACCTCCTCAAGAAGTCAAGTCAAAGAGTGTTTTATTGTCCTATGTCCCGGATGGGACAATGAGATTCTTACTTGCTGCAGCACAACAGAAGATGTGAATATGTGAACATTGTACATAATGGGGGAAGATAAAAGATAAGTTAATTAAATAACAAATATAGTGTAATAATAATATACTTTCACAGTTCAGAGCTCAGAGCTTATTTGTTGTGTTTAATAGCCTGATGGCTGCTCTGGCAGCTTGTTCCAAACGCCCTTTGTGTGAAAAAGCTACCCCTCAAATTCTTATTAAACCCGTGTCCTCTGGTCCTCGATTCCCCTACTCTGGGCAAGAGACTGTGCATCTACCCCAATTATTCCTCTCATGATTTTGTACACCTCTATAATATCACCCTCATCCTCCTGCGCTCCAAGGAATAGAGACCCAGCCTACTCAACCTCTCGTCCTGTAGCTCACACCCTCTAGTCCTGGCAACATCCTCGTAAATCTTATCTGTACCCTCTGCAGCTTGACAACATCTTTCCTATCACATGGTGCCCAGAACTGAACACAATAGAACCAGAGGCCACAGTTTAAGAATAAGGAGTATGGCATTTAGAACGGAGACGAGGAAACACTTTTTCTCACAGAGAGTGGTGAGTCTGTGGAATTCTCTGCCTCGGAGGGCGGTGGAGGCAGGTTCTCTGGATACTTTCAAGAGAGAGCTAGATAGGGCTCTTAAAAATAGCGGTGTCAGGGGATATGGGGAGAAGGCAGGAACGGGGTACTGATTGTGGATGATCAGTCATGATCACATTGAATGGCGGTGCTGGCTCGAAGGGCTGAATGGCCTACTCCTGCACCTATTGTCTATTGTCTATTGTCTAATACTCAAGGCTGTGCTGCAGAATCATCTATTTGGGAAGAGAATTTATCATCTGTTTTGTTCTTCTTTTTATCCTATCCGTGATTGTGCCAGACGTTGAAGATTACGGTTTGTTACTGGAAGGAGAAAATCCCTGGAACGTACGGAATTTCCAAGGGGTTTCCGTGCTTTATAAGGATAAACAGCGATCCAGATGTACATGAGTTCTATGGACTTCCTTCCAACGAATACCCCGGACTGATGAAGGTTTGTATACGTGTAGAGGACGGAACTGCAGATGCTGGTTTACACTGAAGACAGACACAAAATGCTGGAATAGCTCAGTGGGGCAGGCAGCATCTCTGGAGAGAAGGAATGGGTGAACGTTTCGGGTCGAGACCCTTCTTCAGACCCTTGCCTGACCCGCTGAGTTACTCCAGCACTGTGTGAAACGTCACCTATCCATGTTCTCCACAGATGCTGCCCGACCCGCTGAGTTACTCCAGCACTCTGTGAAACGTCACCTATCCATGTTCTCCACAGATGCTGCCTGACCCGCTGAGTTACTCCAGCACTCTGTGAAACGTCACCTATCCATGTTCCGGCAGCATCTATGGAGTGAAGGAAATAGGCAACGTTTCGGCCCGAAACCCTTCCGGGTTTCGGCCCGAAACTTTGCCTATTTCCTTCAGGGTTTCGGCCCGAAAGGTTGCCCATTTCCTTCGCTCCACAGATGCTGCCTGACCCGCTGAGTTACTCCAGCACTCTGTGAAACGTCACCTATCCATGTTCTCCACAGATGCTGCCTGACCCACTGAGTTACTCCAGCACTCTGTGAAACGTCACCTATCCATGTTCTCCACAGATGCTGCCTGACCCGCTGAGTTACTCCAGCACTCTGTGAAACGTCACCTATCCATGTTCTCCTGAACAAGGGAGGAGGACTGGCTGAACCTTGTTGCTTTCCACCTCAGTGCAGAATGCTGTGGTGGATGTTTGTGTTAAATCTTATTGTGTATTGTGTGTTCTTTTTAAGTGTATCGCTGCTGGCAAATTCATATCACTGCACCTCCGGGTGCAGGTGACGAATAAAAATGTCTTTGACTTTGACAGAAATGCTGCCTGACCTGCTGAGCAAGTTAAATTCAGTTTTAGATACAGCGTGGAAACAGTCCCTGCGAGTCTGAAGAAGGGTCTCGACCCGAAACGTCACCTATTCCTTCGCTCCATAGATGCTGCCTCACCCGCTGAGTTTCTCCAGCACTTTTGTCTACCCCTTTCGATTTTTCCAGCATCTGCAGTTCTTTCCTAAACACTTCTACATATACACCACACATCGCTATCAAAGGTCTTTATATAACCTGTGTGAAAATGTCCTCTCGTTTTTAGGTGTGCTATCACAGTGGGAGCGGAGCAGACCCAGATGAATGTAACGTCACCTTTCAACAGCCTTCCCAGGACGTGAACCTTTTGAGAGACTTTGTGTCGAGGGAGTTTCCTGGTCTGGACCCCAATCCCGCTGTGTTGAATCCTGCATGTACACAGTGAAGTATCAGTCTCCATAATATCACTCTGCATGTGGCCAGAATGGCTTTCTCGTTGCTGCCGACAGCACCGGAGGACCCGGGTTCCATCCTGACCACGGGTACACAATTCTCCCCGTGACCTGCGTGGGTTTTCTCCGGGGTGCTCTGGTTTTCTCCAAGAGTCATAGATAGAGTGACACAGCATGGAAACAGGCCCTTCGGCCCAACTTGCCCACACCGGCCAACATGTCCCAGCTACACTTGCCCCCCACCTGCCCACGTTTGGTCCATATCCCTCAAACCTGTCCTATCCATGTACCATGTTTCTTAAACGTTGGGATAGTCCCAGCCTCAACTACCTCCTCTGGCAGCTTGTTCCATACACCCACCACCCTTTGTGTGAATAATCTACCCCTCAGATTCCTATTTTTTCCCCTTCACCTTGAACCTATGTCCTCTGGTCCTCAATCCCCTACTCTGAGCAAGAGACTCTTTGCATCTCCCCGATCTATTCCTCTCATGATTTTATACACCTCAATGAGATCACCCCTCATCCTCCTGCGCTCCAGGGAATAGAGACCCAGCCTACTCACCTCTCCCTACAGCTCACACCCTCTAGTCCTGGCAACATCCTGGTAAATCTTCTCTGAACCCTTTCAAGCTTGACAACGTGTTTCCTATAACATGATGCCCAGATCTTCGGTTTGCTCCCACACTCCACAGAAGTACTGGTTTGTACGTTAATTGGCTTGGTATGAATGTAAATAGTGTGTGCAGTATAGTGTTAATGTGCGGGGATCGCTGGTCAGCACGGACTCGGTGGGCCGAAGGGCCAGTTTCCGCGCTGTATCTCTAAGCCAATATAAAAACTCCAGTAGACATCTCTGCATCTCTTTTTGAGTTTGAGGATCTGTATTTCTTAGAATTGCCCAAGAAAGAGTAATCCCTTATAAATATTAATGTATTTTGCAAAATCACCCTCTCAAAACAGCTTCCGGTGACATGGGCTGTTTTGAAGATTTCATCAAAGCAGTTTAAATTCTACCTCTGATTAAAATCAGCGCATGAAATGTCGCCTGCGTGGAGTACCACTGACTGACATGAAGTTTAGTTGACTTTAGAGATACAGCGCGGAAACAGGCCCTTCGGCCCACCAAGTCCGTGCCAACCATCGATCACCCCATACACTAACACTATCCTACACACACTAGGGACAATTCACAATTTTACCAAAGCAATTAACCTACAAACCTGCACGCATTTGGAGTGTGGGAGGAAACCGGAGCACCCGGGGAAAACCACGCAGGTCACGGGAGAACGTACAAACTCCGTACAGACAGCACCCGTAGTCAGGATGGAACCCGGGTCCCCGGCGCTGTGAGGCAGCAACTCTACCGCTGCGCCACCGTGCCGCCCCTCTGAGCTACATACACTGCCTCATTACTTTTGCAAACAGTTATGCAATCTTTTTCTTTGAAGGAGCATTGCTAAAAGAACAATTAATAATGCAAAATATCGTTCAAATCATTTTTCACAAAAATGGTGAAAAAAAAATTCCTTGCTTCTATCCAGCAGTTGCTCATTTGGTCTCGCAAGTTGGTCCATCATTCGGTTTGGCGATCGCTTCGCCCAACACCTCCGCTCGGTCCGCAATAACCAACCCGATCTCCCGGTGGCTCAGCACTTCAACTCCCCCTCCCATTCCGTATCTGACCTTTCTGTCCTGGGCCTCCTCCGTGGCCAGAGTGAGTCCCACCGCAAATGGAGGAGCAGCACCTCATATTTCGCTTGGGTAGTCTACACCCCAGCGGTATGAACATTGACTTCTCCAATTTCAGGTAGTCCTTGCTTTCTCCCTCCCTCCCCTTCCCAGCTCTCCCACAGCCCACTGTCTCCGCCTCTTCCTTTCTTCTTCCCTTCTTCCTTCTTCCCACCCCCACATCAGTCTGAAGAAGGGTCTCGACCCGAAACGTCACCTATTTCCTTCGCTCCATAGATGCTGCCTCACCTGCTGAGTTTCTCCAGCATTTTTGTCTACCTTTGATTTTCCAGCATCTGCAGTTCCTTCTTAAACAGGTTTGGAGGGATATGGGCCAAACGCACGCAGGTGGGACTAGTGTAGATGGGTCAGTGTGGGCAAGTTGGGCCGAAGGGTTTCCATGATATATGACTCTAACATAGAACAGTACAGCACAGGAACAGGCCCTTCGGCCCACAATATTTGTGCCAAACATGATGCCCAGCTAAACTGATCTCATCTGCCTGTACATGATCCATATCATGTACGCCACTATCGTAACTGCCTCCACCACCACCCCTGGCAGCGCATTCCAGGCACCCTGTGAAAAAACTTCCCCCCTCTCACCTTATCGCCGTGCTCTCTAGCGCTGGCACTTTCCACTCCCATTTCCACCCTGCCTGCCTGCCCGATCTACGCCTCTATCAGGTCTCACCTCACCCTCTGGCGTTCCGGAGACAACAACCCCAGCTTTTGTCCATCGCTTCCCTGTAACTTCACCACCCTAATCCAAGCATCGTTCTGGTGTAGGAAGGAACAGCAGATGCTGCTTCAAACCGGAGATAGACCGGAGTAACTCAGGGCGGCACGGTGACGCAGCGGTAGAGTTGCTGCCGCACAGCGCCAGAGACCCGGGTTCCATAGAAACAATAGGTGCAGGAGGAGGCCATTCGGCCCTTCAAGCCAGCACCGCCATTCATTGTGATCATTGATCATCCCCAATCAATAACCCGTGCCTGCCTTCTCCCCATATCCCTTGATTCCACTAGCCCCTAGAGCTCTATCTAACTCTCTCTTAAATCCATCCAGTGATTTGGCCTCCACTGCCCTCTGTGGCAGGGAATTCCACAAATTCACAACTCTCTGGGTGAAAAAGTTTTTTCTCACCTCAGTCTTAAATGATCCCCTTTATTCTAAGACTGTGGCCCCTGGTTCTGGACTCGCCCAACATTGGGAACATTTTTCCTGCATCTAGCTTGTCCAGTCCTTTTATAATTTTATATATTTCTATAAGATCCCCCCCCTCATCCTTCTAAACTCCAGTGAATACAAGCCTAGTATTTTCAATCTTTCCTCATATGACAGTCCCGCCACCCCAGGGATCAATCTGGTGAACCTACGCTGCACTGCCTCAATCACAAGGATTCCATCCTGACTACGGGTTCTGCCTGTACAGAGTTTGGACGTTCTCACCGTGACCTGCGTGGGTTTTCTCTGAGATCTTCGGGTTCCTCCCACATCTTCTTCTTCTTGTGCATGCCGTGCACAGCCTAAAGTTGCAGGGCAACTCGTTCTATTCTATCTTACGTGATTGTGCACGCCGGGTTGATTGCATTCGTCGGAACAGGGCCGACCACGTGAAGGTTGCAATCTCCCACCCCCTCCCACACTCTAAAGACGTACAGGTTAACTGGATTGGTGTCAATGTCAATTGTCCCCAGTGTGTGTAGGATAGTGTTAGTGTGCAGGGATCGCTGGTCGGCGCGGACTCGGTGGGCCAAAGGGCCTGTTTCCGTGCTGTATCTCTAAACAAAACTAGACTAAAACTCAGCGGGTCAGGCTGGGAAAAGGAATAGGTGACGTTCCGTGTCGAGACCACCTCTCCAAAGCCTCCACATCTTCCCCGTGTCATGCGGTGACCAGAACCGCACGCAATACTCCAACTATGGGGAGAAGGCAGGAACGGGGTACTGATTGGGGAAGATCAGCCATGATCACGTTGAATGGCGGTGCTGGCTCGAAGGGCCGAATGGCCTACCCCTGCGCCTATTGTCTATTGTCTAACTGCAGCCTGACCAAATTAGTCATAATACGAGGGACTTCCGCCACAATAAATGTTCAAACACCTTTCGGCCACGAGGTGCTGCCTCACTGCCCTTGTCTCAATAATACCCGCCTGTCACACCATGCACGTTGAACTTGCACCTGGATCTCATTGTTTGCATCTCGTCTCTCACACATTTGTCGCAGATATAATTATTTGACCTCATTCTCCCACCCTGGTGTGTTATTCACACAAATAAATATCTGCTGTTGCTGAAGGAGCCATTGGCCTCCCGTTCCCATGGATATATTTCTGATGTCCCTTGACATAACGCTGCTGAACCGGCAATCTCACTGTTGTGTTAAGACACACACACAGTTTCAGCTTTGCTACTGGTCATTATTCTTGTCATATTTTGTTAAACATACTGAGAAAGAATGAGTAAAAAGAGTTAGTCCTGAGGTTCCACTGTCCAATGATATTTAGAACGGTGAAGATAGAGCAGGCCATTTGGCCCGCAGTGCCTGTGCTGGAGCAAGACAAACAAATCTACCTGCAGGTAATCTGTAATCTGCCTCAATCCCTGCCTGTCTAAAAGCCTCTATTACACCACTATCATCTCTTCCTCCTCCACCACCACCACCCCCAGCAGCACAATCCAGTTGGTTTTATTTTAGTTCTTTGAATAAATAAATAAACCATAGGGGGCGGCGCGACGTGGTAGCGCAGCGGCAGAGTTGATGCCTCACAGCGCCAAAGACCCAGGTTCGATCCTGACTATGTACGTTCTCCCCGTGACCTGCGTGGGTTTTCCCCGGGTGCTCCGGTTTCCTCCCACTCTCCAACTTTGTACAGGTTTGTAGGTGAATCACTGTTGCTTCGGCTTCAGTAAATAATCCTTTGTGTGTAGGATAGTGCTAGTGTACGGATTGGTCGCTGGTCGGCGCAGACTCGGTGGGCCGAAGGGCCTGTTTCCGCGCTGTGTCTCTGAACCAAACATCTTGGAGTTTAGAAGGATGAGAGGGGATCTTATTGAAACATAAGATTATTAAGGGTTTGGACACGCTAGAGGCAGGAAACGTGTTCCCGATGTTGGGGGAGTCCATAACCAGGGGCCACAGTTCAAGAATAAGGAGTAAGCCATTTAGAACGGAGATGAGGAAACACTTTTTCTCACAGAGTGGTGAGTCTGTGTAATTCTCTGCCTCAGAGGGCGGTGGAGGCAGGTTCTCTGGATGCTTTCAAGAGAGAACTAGATAGGGTTCTTAAAGATAGCGGAGTCAGGGGATATGGGAAGAAGGCAGGAACAGGGTACTGATTGTGGATGATCAGCCATGATCACATTGAATGGAGGTGCTGGCTCGAGGGGCCGAGTGGCCTACTCCTGCACCTATTGTCTATTGTCACCCGGGGAAACCCCACGCAGGTCACAGGGAGAACGTACAGACAGCACCCGTAGTCAGGATCGAACCCGGGTCCCTGGCGCTGAGAGGCAGCAACTCTACCACTGCTCCACCGTGCCGACCCTTGTAGACTGGCAATATGTTGAGGGAAATGGTTTTCCTTTACGAGGCTGCTTTTTAAAATCAAGTAGAAATGTTTCTCAGGCAAACAGTAATGATATATAAGTTTAAAGAAAGACGTGTGCAGGAAACCATGCTGAGTCCCACTTTTCATCATTAATAAGGGATCTGATCTCAGCACGCTCCATTTAAAACTCAGCCTTCCGAGTTTAGATTTCAAAGTGGCCTACTGCTCAGATACGCACAGAGGAATAAGGGGTCGGCCACTTAGGACTCAGATGAGGAAAAACTTTTTCACTCAGAGGGTTGTGAATCTGTGGAATTCTCAGCCACAGAAGGCAGTGGAGGTCAATTCACTCCGTGTTTTCAAGAGAGAATTAGATTTTCAAGTGAGAATTAGATTTAGCTCTTAGGTTCAATGAAGGGATATGGGGAGAAGGCAGGAACGAGGTACTGATTGTGGATGATTAGTCATGATCATATTGAATGGCGATGCTGGCTCGAAGGGCTGAATGGCCTACTCCTGCACCTATTTTTCTACGTTTCTACACAGCTTATTGATAACTTGATTTATCGAGATTTCCGTAAATTCATCGATCAAATCATCACTCTTTGATACAAATCATTTTTTTAAATTAAATTTAACCATTTGTAGCTTTATTTCCAAGAGAAAAATGGTAGTGGAGACTAGAACCTTAGAGCTGTATCTCACTGAAACAGGCCCTTCGGCCCATCTAGTCCATGTTGACCAAGTTGGCATACTGGACTAGTCCCATTTTCCTGTATTTAGCCCAAATCCTTCTATCCACACATCTGTCTAAATGTGTTGTAAGAGTCGCAATTTTATCTGCTTCCATAGTTTCCTCTGGCAGCTCGTTCCAGATATGGACTACCCTCTGTGAAAAACGTTGCCTCCGAGATCGCTCTAAAATCTCTCCCCTCTCACCGTAAACATACCCCCCCCCTCGTTTTAGAATCCTTTAACCTGGGAAAAAGACTGTGAGCGTTCACTTTATCCGTGCCCCTCATGATCTTGTACACCTCAATAACGTCACCCCTCAGCCTCCTACACGCCAAAGAAAAAAGTCCCAGCCTGTCCAACCTCTCCCTGCAACTCAAGCCCGCCAGCCCGGGTTATTAAGATGTGGAGTCGGAAAAAGTTCATAAGACATAGGAGCGGAATTAAGGGCCTGTCCCACTGACGCGATTTTTTCGGCGACTTGCCGGCACCCTTCATTAGTCGCAGCAGGTCGCCGAAAATGTTCAACATGTTGAAAATCCAGCGGCGACCAGAAAAAGGTACGACTCTTTGAGCGACTACTCACAACATGTCGCGGGGTGACGCCTGTATGGTTGTGAGTAGTCGCCCAAAGAGTCGTACCTTTTTCTGGTCGTCGCTGGATTTTCAACATGTTGAACATTTTCGGCCACCTGCTGGCACTATGATGGGTGCCGGCAGTCGCCGGAACAATTGCGTACGTGGGACAGGCCCTTTAGGCCACTCGGCCCAAAAATAGGTGCAGGAGGAGGCCATTCGGCCCTTCGAGCCAGCACTGCCATTCATTGTGATCATGGCTGATCATCCACAATCAGTATCCCTTGCCTGCCTTCTCCCCATATCCCTTGACTCCACTAGCCCCTAGAGCTCTATCTAACTCTCTTTTAAATTCATCCAATGACTTGGCCTCCACTGCATTCTCTGGCAGAGAATTCCACAAATTCACAACTCTCTGGGTGAAAAAGCTGTTTTCTCATCTCAGTTTTAAATGGCCTCCCCTTTATTCTTAGACAGTGGCCCCTGGTTCTGGATTCGCCCAACATAGGGAACAATTTTCCTGCATCTAGCTTGTCCAGTCTTTTTATAATTGTATACGTTTCTATAAGATCCCAACTCATCCTTCTAAATTCCAGTGAATACAAGCCCAGTCTTTCCAATCTTTCCTCATATGACAGTCCCGCCATCTCAGGGATTAATCTCGTGAACCTACGCTGCACTGCCTCAATACCAAGGATGTCCTTCCTCAAATTAGGAGACAAAAACTGCACACAATATTCCAGATGTGGTCTTTACTCCTATACTCAAATCCTCTCGTTATGAAGGCCAACATGCCATTAGCTTTTTTCACTGCTTGCTGTACCTGCATGTTTACTTTCAGTGTCTGGTCCGCCATTCAATCATGGCATATTAATCTTTCCCTCTCAACCCCATTCTCCTGCTTTCGCCCATAACCTCTGACACCCTTTGTGCAGTTTGTGATCTTGAGTTGGTTTGTGTGTAGATTTGGGCCCCATATTTTGTGCCAGCTCTGGTGAGGGTCCACGGGAGGTTTACGTGAATGACCCCAGAGATGATTGGGTTAACATACGATGAGCGTTTGAACGCACTGGGCCTGTACTCGCTGGAGTTTAGAAGGATGAGGAGGGGGGCTCATTGAAACTTAGCGAATAGTGAAAGGCCTGGACAGAGTGGATGTGGAGAGGATGTTTCCACCAGTGGGAGAGTCTAGGACTAGAGGGCACAGCCTCAGAATTAAAGGACATACATTTAGGAAGGAGATGAGGTGGAATTTATTTCGTCAGAGGGCGGTGAATCTGTGGAATTCTTTGCCACAGACGGCTGCGGAGGCCAAGCCAGTGGATATTTTTAAGGCGGAGATAGACAGATTCTTGATTAGTGCGGGTGTCAGGGGTTATGGGAGAAGGAGGAGAATGGGGTTAGGAGGAGAGATAGATAGGCATGATTGAATGGCGGTAGACTTTCATGGCACAGATGTCTGTGGAGGCCAATATTTATAAAGCGGTGACATGTCTTGATTAGTCAGGGTGTCAAAGGTTACAGGATGACAGCAGGAGAATGGGGTTGAGAAAAAACAGATCAGCCATGATGAATGGCGGAGTAGACTTGATTTGCCGAAATTCGCTGATTTGGAATGGGAGAAGTGCTTGATTTTGGAATGGTCACTTTGTATATGCACTGAAAGTGCTCTCTTCCTCCTCACCCCAATGCCTGTCCACCATCATGAGAGGAATAGATCGGGTAGATGCACAGAGTCTCGTGCCCAGAGTAGGGGAATCGAGGAGCAGAGGACATCGGTTTAAGGTGAAGGGGAAAGGAATCTGAGGGGTAACTTCTCCACACAAAGGGTGGTGGGTGTATGGAACAAGCTGCCAGAGGAAGTAGTTGAGTCTGGGACTATCCCAATGTTAGGCAGGTACATGGATAAGACAGGTTTGGAGGGATTTGGGCCAAACGCGGGCAGGTGGGACTGGTGTAGCTGGGTCGTTACCCAAACACAGGATTTTTCGGAAGCTTTCTCCCCCGCGCCCCCCCCCCTCCCGTCAAAGCAACAACAAGTGCGTCACGGTGGCGCAGCGGTAGAGTTGCTGCCTCACGGCGCCAGAGACCCGGGTTCCATCCTGACTACGGGTGCTGTCTGTACGGAGTTTGTACGTTCTCCCCGTGACCCACGTGGGTTTTCTCCGGGTGCTCTGGTTTCCTCCCACACTCCAAAGACGTGCGGGTTTATAGGTTAATTGGCTTGGTGTAAATGTAAAATTGTCCCTAGTGCGTGTAGGATAGTGTTAGTGTGCGGGGATCGCTGGTCGGTGCGGACTCGGTGGGCCGAAGGGCCTGTTTCCGCGCTGTATCTCTAAACTAAACTAAACCATCTGAACCAGTTACAGATGTGGGTGAGAGTACTGCGTGGTCATGGACTACACTATGACCCATATTATCCAATCAATCCCATCTCACATTGAGAAGCTCGGAATATAATTTGATTTACGCTGGTTTTCATGAATTAATGATTCAAAAAATCCTTTAAAATCCTCAGGCAATAGAATAATATCTTTAACATAAATATGTATAAAAATTGTTTTTAAATTTTAGTTTCATAGAACCCACCGTGGCCGGCACAGTGGCGCAGCGGTAGAGTTGCTGCCTCACAGCGCCAGAGAACCAGGTTCGATCCTGACTGCGGGCGCTGTCTGTATGGAGTTTGTACGTTCTCCCCGTGACCTGCGTGGGTGATCTTTGGTTTACTCCCGTACTCCAATGACGTGCAGGTTTGTAGGTTAATTGGCTTCGGTATAATTGTAAATTGTCCCTGGTGCGTGTGGGATAGTACTAATGTGCGGGGATCGCTGGTCGTTGTGGACTCGATGGGCAGAAGGGCCTGTTTTCTAAACTAAACTAAACTAAACTATCCAGTCTCCTGAACCTCATGTTGGTTTATCTCGTCCCTCATGTATAACCGGCTTCTCTTTAGTTTAGTTTAGTTTATAGTTTAGAGATACAGCGCAGAAACAGGCCATTCGGCCCCACCAGCGATCCCCACACATTTACACTACCCTACACACACTAGGGGACAGTGTTACTCATATAACGAGCCAATTAACCTACAAACCTGCACGTCTTTGGAGTGTGGGAGGAAACCGGAGCACCCGGAGAAAACCCTCGCGGGTCACCGGGAGAACGTACAAACTCCGTACAGACAGCACCCGTAGTCGGGATTGAACCCGGGTCTCCGGCGCCGCAAGCGCTGCAAGGCAGTGACTCTACCGTTGCGCCAAGGATGGCCAAGGTTGGACTTACAGGTAAATGACACGGAATGTCACGCTTCACACTTGGTAAATCATCTCTTTGTTTAACAGAATACTCCCGATCATGATTTCATTCTGGATCATCATCCTGATCACAAGAACATCATCGTTGGGGCTGGATTCTCAGGTCGGTGTCATTGCACTCCTGATTTATTTCACACTGTGGGTGGTAGGTGTATGGAACGAGCTGCCAGAGGAGGTCGTTGAGGCAGGGACTATTACAACGTTTTGGACAGGTCCATGGACAGGACAGGTTTGGAGGGATATGGGCCTAACGCAGGCAGGTGGGACTAGTGTAGATGGGACATGTTGGCCGGTGTGGGCAAGCTGGGCCGAAGGGCCTATTTCCACACTGTATCACTCTATGACTCGTGTAGATGGGACATGTTGGCCAGCATGAACTAGATGGGCCGAATGGCCTGTTTCCACACTGATGTTGGGGAAGTCCAGGACAAGGGGTCACAGCTTAAGGATAAGGGGGAAATCCTTTAAGACCGAGATGAGGAAAAACTTTTTCACACAGAGAGTGGTGAATCTCTGGAACTCTCTGCCACAGAGGGTAGTTGAGGCCAGTTCATTGGCTATATTTAAGAGGGAGTTAGATGTGGCCCTTGTGGCTAATGGGATCAGGGGGTATGGAGAGAAGGCAGGTACGGGATACTGAGTTGGATGATCAGCCATGATCATATTGAATGGCGGTGCAGGCTCGAAGGGCCGAATGGCCTACTCCTGCACCTATTTTCTATGTATCTATGTATCTATGTATCACTCTATGACTAGTGTAGATGGAGCATGTTGGCCGGCATGGACTAGATGGGCCGAAGGGCCTGTTTCCACGCTGTATCACTCTATGATTCTATCTCAATACATCTCATCCAAGAGTGCTCGCTTTTCGATATTTACTGATGTGTATCTATCAAAACAGAATGATACTGTTTATTTTTAATTTCAAGAAATGACAACTTTCAAAGAGGTTCATGTTTGCTGGGGCATGCAGCGCAGCAACCGGCCCTTCGGCCCCACTTGTCTCATTTCACCCCTGCGATCGGGAAGAAGGTACAGGAGCCTGAAAACTGTAACGTCCAGGTTCAGGAACAGCTTCTTCCCTACAGCCATCAGGCTATTAAACACAACAACCTCCAAATAGGCTCCAAACAACATAGACTTGGGGACATTATTTCTGACTTTGTATCTACTATATCTTTATTCGCTGTTTTTTTTGTAACATATACAGTCATAGAGTGATACAGTGTGGAAACAGGCCCTTCGGCCCAACATGCCCATACTAGCCAACATGTCCCATCTACATGAGTCATAGAGTGATACAGTGTGGAAACAGGTCCTTCGGCCCAACATGTCCCAGCTACACCAGTCGTACCCGCCTGAGTTTGGTCCATATCCCTCCAAACCTGTCTAAATGTTTCTTAAACTTTGCGATAGTCCCTGCCTCAACTACCTCCACTGGCAGATTGTTCCATACACCCACCACCCTCTGTGTGAAAAAGTTCCCCTCGGTTTCCTATTAAATCTTTCTCCTCTGGTGTGGCAAACTAGGAGAATAATGGAGTCCTTCCTGGAAGCCAAATAGGAGGGAATTGAGTTGAGATCATTGTGGGAGTTTGTGGAAGGTTATCCATATTGTTGACTCACTATTCCTGTTACTTCACCTCACTTTTCATCGGTTCATAAGTCACAGGAGCAGAAGTAGGCCATTCAGCCCAGCTACTCCGCCATTCTATCTATGGCTGATCTATCTTTCCCTTTCAACCCCATTCTCCTGCCTTTTGCAGCGCTCTATCTCCAAACTAAACTGAACTCTTGTAGAAACATAGAAAATAGGTGCAGGAGTAAGCCATTTGGCCCTTCGAGCCAGCACTGCCATTCAATGTGATCACGGCTGATCATCCCCAATCAGTACCCCGTTCCTGTTTTCTCCCCATATCCCTTGATTCCGTTAGCCCTAAGAACTAAATCTAACTCTCTCTTGAAAACATCCAGTGAATTGGCCTCCACTGCCTTCTGTGACAGAGAATTCCACAGACTCACAACTCTCTGTGTGAAAAAGTTGTTTTCCTCATCTCAGTCCTAAATGGCTTCCCCCTTATTCTTAAACTGTGACCCCTGGTTCTGGACTCCCCCAACATCAAAAAAAAAATTCCTGCATCCAGTCTGTCCAATCCCTTAAGAATGTTATACGTTTCTATAAGATCCAGTCTCATCTTTCTAAATTTCAGTGAATACAAGCCCAGTCGATCCATTTTCTCTTTCATCATATGTCAGTCGCAGCCGCCATCATGGGAATTAACCTGGTGAACCTACGCTGGGCTCCCTCAATAGCAAGAATGTCCTTCCTCAAATTAGGAGACCAAAACCGCACACAATACTCCAGGTGCAGTCTCACCAGGGCCCTGTACAACTGCAGTAGGACCTCCTTGCTCCTACCTATACTCAACTCCTCTCGCTATGAAGGCCAACATGCCATTAGCTTTCTTCACTGCCTGCTGTGTTCACTTTCAGTGAGCGATGTACAAGGAATGTTAATGCCACTGCTGTATCGTTACCTTTGTGACATTAACGTTACCTTCCTCTAATGTTATATGGAGTGGCCCTCTATGTTCTACACATACCAGCTCCAGCAAGTGACTGGAGCTTTGTAATTTATCAGCCCTCCCTGTAGCTCAGTTATCTTTTGTTGGCACGTCGGGGCAAAGATAGAACATGCCCCAAAGACACAAATGCAATCTGTAGCCAATTTATTATTTAAATAAAAATAAACCATCATGAACGTTAAAAACTTGACTTCAGACTGAAGACTTCCCTTCTAGGCTGTTGCTTTCTACCAATTAGATACTCCGGCAATGTTGTCCAGCACAACTTCTGTATAGAACAATGTATTTCCTAGTTTGCTGACCAGCCTGGTCTAATGGATTTATAAATTACATTGCAATGGGAAATAATAAATGATCGTTCAAGACATTGTGAACATTTCTTTGACAAGTTTTATAGGCACTTAAAGAGCGACCATAAATTCCATTGCAATGAGACAGACCAGGTGTAATTTAGACCAACAAGCCGTATATAAGCCGTTTGGACAAAAATGCTGGAGAAACTCAGCGGGTGAGGCAGCATCTATGGAGCGAAGGAATAGGTGACGTTTTGGGTCGAGACCCTTCTTCAGCCTGATGTGGGGGTGGGGGTGGGGGGGAGGGTCTAGAAAAAGAAAGGAAGAGGCGGAGTCAGTGGGCTGTGGGAGAGCTGGGAAGGGGAGGGGAAGGAGGGAGAAAGCAAGGACTACCTGAAATTGGAGAAGTCAATGTTCATACCGCTGGGGTGTAAACTACCCAAGTGAAATATGAGGTGCTGCTCCTCCAATTTGCGGTGGGACTCACTCTGGCCATGGAGGAGGCCCAGGACAGAAAGGTCGGATTCGGAATGGGAGGGGGAGTTGAAGTGCTGAGCCACCGGGAGATCAGGTTGGTTAATGCGGACCGAGCGGAGGTGTTGGGTGAAGCGATCGCCAAGCCTGCGCTTGGTCTCACCGATGTAGAGCAGTTGACGCCTGGAGCAGCGGATGCAATAGATGAGGTTGGAGGAGGTGCAGGTGAACCTCTGCCACACCTGGAAAGACTGCTTGGGTCTTTGGATGGAGTCGAGGGGGTATATATATCCCCTTGCGGCTTCTATCTTGGTGGTTTCACATTATCTCCCCTGACGTCAGTCTGAAGAAGGGTCTCGACCCAAATCGTCACCCATTCCTTCTCTCCAGAGGTGCTGCCTGTCCCGCTGAGTTACTCCAGCATTTTGCGTCTATCTTCGGTTTAAACCAGCATCTGCAGTTCCTTCCTACACGTTGGAACAGACCAAATGTTTGCAGCTTGAACATAGAACATAGAATAATAGTCTGGGAAGGAACTGCAAACACTGGTTTAAATTGAAGTTGAACACAAAATGCTGGAGTAACAGTCACAGTGGCGCAGTGGTAGAGTTGCTGCCTTACAGCGAATGCAGCGCTGGAGACCCGGGTTCCATCCCAACTACGGGCGTTGTCTGTACGGAGTTTGTACGTTCTCCCTCGTGACTTGCGTGGATTTTCTCCGAGATCTTCAGTTTCCCCCCACACTCCGAAGACGTGCAGGTTTGTAGGTTAATTGGCTTGGTGCATGTGTAAATTGTCCCGAGTATGTGTAGGATAGTGTAAGTGTGCGGGGATCGCTGGTCGGTGTGGATCCGGTGGGACGAAGGGCCTGTTTCCGCCCTGTATCTCTAAACTCAGCGGGACAGGCAGCAGCATCTCTGGAGAGAAGGAATGGGTGATGTTTCGGGTCGAGACCCTTCTTCAGACTGATGTGATGCAACAAAGTAATGATGATACAGCAGTGCAGCAGAGGAGTGGAAGTGTAGCAGAGTATCTGTGTGGAACGTGGAGCCAAGTTAGACCTCGCTATACGTGACAATAAACTAGATTAACCAGGGATTCGGGCAGAAGTTCTCTGCACAAGCTGAGTGACGGCAACATCTTCTGCTGCACCTTAGGTACAGTAGCTCTTCTTGCTATTGAGGGAGTGCAGCGTAGGTTTACAAGGTTAATTCCCGGGATGGCGGGACTGTCATATGCTGAGAGAATGGAGCAGCTGGGCTTGTACACTCTGGAGTTTAGAAGGATGAGAGGGCATCTTATTGAAACATATAAGATTATTAAGGGTTTGGACACGCTAGAGGCAGGAAACATGTTCCCGATGTTGGGGGAGTCCAGAACCAGGGGCCAAACACAGTTTAAGAATAAGGGGTAAGCCATTTAGAACGGAGACGAGGAAGCACTTTTTCTCACAGAGAGTGGTGAGTCTGTGGAATTCTCTGCCTCAGAGGGCGGTGGAGGCAGGTTCTCTGGATACTTTCAAGAGGGCTCTTAAAAATAGCAGAGTCAGGGGATATGGGGAGAAGGCAGGAACGGGGTACTGGTTGGGAATGATCAGCCATGATCACATTGAATGGCGGTGCTGGCTCGAAGGGCCGAATGGCCTACTCCTGCACCTATTGTCTATTGTCTATCGACTTGATAAGAAACATTCGGCCAACACCCACACTGCTCTTTAAGGTCAACTTAATAGGTTCCTTGTCATTATTTGAAGACACCTGTTTTGTCTTAGACCAGAGGTTCCCAACCTTTTTCATCCCGTTTACCCCCCGGCAACTTTAATAGCACGTAACAATGTTATTTCACTTATTTATGAACAACTAATGATGAACAGATACCGGTATACCAGAACCAAACACAGTCAGTCAATGAGAACAAATATGTACAAATCCACAATCAACAAATTTACCCCTTGGATCGGTGAAATTTACCCACTGGGGGTAGTTTTACCCCAAGTTGGGAACCCTTGTCTTAGACATTGGAAAAGATAGAACATTGAGCAGTACAGCACAGCAACAGGCCCTTCAGCCCCCATGTTATACTGTTCCCATCTGTCTGCACATGATCTGCATCCCTCCATTCCCCCACACTTCGATGTGGCTGTCCACACCGACCAGCGATCACCCCATACACTAGCGCTATCCTACACATGAAGGACAATTTATAATTTACAGAAGCCAATGAACCAACAAATCAGTACGTCTTTGGAGTGTGGGAGCAACTCAGGTTCGATTCTGACTACGGGCGCTGTCTGTACGGAGTTTGCACGTTCTCCCCGTGACCGCGTGGGTTTTCTCCGGGTGCTCCGGTTTCCTCCCACGCTCCAAAGACGTGCAGGTTTGTAGACTAATTAGCTTTGATAAAATTGTGAAAATTGTCCCCAGTGAGTGTAGGATAGAACTAGTGTTGGTCGACAGGGACTCAGTTGGCCAAAGGGTCTGTTCTGCACTGTATCTATAAAGTCTAAAGACTACCATCCCCCAGTTGACTTAATTTAGCTTTAGTTTAGAGATACAGCGTGGAAACATGCCCTTCGGCCCACCGAGTCCGCGCCGACCAGCGATCCCCGCACATTAACACTATCCTACACACACACACACACGGGACAATTTAGAGAAATTCTGCTATAAATTCTACTAAATATCTTGTGCCGACCTGCACAGCTGCAGAGAGAATGCAGATGTTTCCACACGCCTTGGTTTAGACCCACTTACCAAGTCTGCCTTCTCCCACATGACCTCAATACCTGACGGATCTGCCTTCAGACGATGGGTTTTACATAATGTTCCTTGTTAGTCCTGATTCAGAATATTTTCTTTCAATGTTCTGGTTATCCTGTCAAAATATTTAAACATGAGTAAACATTTCTGGCATGAAACCCCTTTTGTATGTGATTGTGAAGATGATCAGGCACAGACTGACGTGTAACGGAGCGGTCTCTTGACACTCAGTGTCTGACGTGATGAGAACAGAATAACCAAAGAGAAATGTCCAGGCTTAGTTTAGTCCCGTGTGCAGGAAGGAACTGCAGATGCTTTGGTTTAAACCGAAGATGGACGCAAAAAGCTGGAGTAACTCAGCGGGACAGGCAGCATCTGTGGATAGAAGGAATGTGTGACCTTTCGGGTCGAGTCTGAAGAAGGGTCTCAACCCAAAACGTCACCCATTCCGTCTCTCTCCAGAGATGCTGCCTGTCCCACTGAGTTACTCCAGCATTTTGGGTCTATCTTTAGTTTAGTTTAGTTAGGTTTAGAGATACAGCGCGGAAACAGGCCCTTCGGCCCACCGTGTCCGCGCCGACCAGTGATCCCTGCACATTAACTCGATCCTACACTAGGGACAATTTTTACATGTTTACACCAAGCCAATTTACCTACAAACCTGCACGTCTTTGGAGTGTGGGAGGAAACCGAAGACCTCGGAGAAAACCCACGCAGGTCACGGGGAGAACGTACAAACTGAACCACCTGAGTGATAGGTGCAGATCCAAGCTTAGTCTAGCCTAGTTTGGTTTCTTGTCACGTGTACCGAGGTACAGTGAATAGCTTTACTTGTTGCTTGCTACCCAGTCAACGGAAAGACAATATATGGTTTCAATTGAGCCATTCACAGGATAAAGGGAATAACGTTTAGTGCAAGATAAAGTCCAGTGCAGAAGTGTGAAAACGCACACCTCCAGATTCAGAGACAGTTTCTTCCCAGCTGTTATCAGGCAACTGAACCATCCTACCACCAACCAGAGAGCGGTCCTGAACTACTATCTACCTCTTTGGAAAGCCTCGGACTATCATTGATCGGACTTTATCTTGCACTAAACGTTATTCATGTTATTCCCTTCATCGCGTCTCTGTACACGGTGGACAGCTGGATTGTAATTGTGTAGAGGATCAGGAGGACCATAGTTAGAGTATGCAATGCTGCTGTTGAGGTAACAAGTTAAAAGAGCAGCAGCATGATTGTAATGAATGAGAACAGACCCCCTTCTGAGAGCAGCCTGTCTTCAGCTCCATCATGTCAGAGTATACATGAAGCCTGATATAGTAACATGATTAGAGTCCTCTTTCTGATGATGACACTTCACTCATACAGTCTGTGACTGACTGCCTGCCAAATATTATTCTATTTAAAACCAATTACATACTAAATCTGTGTCCTTTCCCAGTCCTGCAAAGTGTGTCTTTCCTGTAAGTTGCTAAGGTTGTATCATTATTTTATTTCATGCAGTTGGTATAAACAGATTGTCACGGTGGCGCAGCGGTAGAGTTGCTGCCTCACGGCACCAGAGACCCGGGTTCGATCCTGACTACGGGCGCTGTCTGTACGGAGTTTTACGTTCTCCCCGTGACCTGCGTGGGTTTTCTCCGGGATCTTCGGTTTCCTCCCACACTCCAAAGACGTGCAGGATTGTAGGTTAATTGGCTTTGGTGTCAATGTCAAATTGTCCCTAGTGTGTGTAGGATAGTGTTAGTGTGCGGGGATCGCTGGTCGGTGCGGACTTGATGGGCCGAAGGGCCCGTTTCCGTGCTGTATCTCTAAACTAAACTAAACTAAAAGTCAACATTATTCTCACGCTTGACCAGGCAAAGTATTTTATTTAATTCTTTACAGCATGTGTGAAAACCTCATGTCCCTAGTGTGTGCATAATGGGCCTGTCCCACTTAGGTGATTTTTTTCGGTGACTGCCAGCGACTGTCACAGACGTAGGAGGTTGCCGAAAAACCGGCAACTGGACCCCACGACAACAATGTCTACGCCAACCTAACTCCTAGTCGACGTCAAGCTACCGACAACCGGCGACCCATTAGGACGTCCACCTACGACCACACCTACGACAACCTACGTCCGCCCGCGACAAGCTACAACAAGGTACGACAAATCAGTCGTCGGTACCTGTCGCCGGTTGATGTAGGTTGACGTAGGTAGTCGCCAATGGAATCCACCGAAGTCAGCACCTGGCGACAACCTACGACAGCACCTACGTCAAGCCAACTGTCGCCCACTCTCGCCAAATAATTTTGAACATTTCAAAATCCAGCGGCGACCAGAAAAACGCTACGATTCTTTGGGCGACTGAGGAGACGACTCACGACCATACAGGCGACACCCCGACGACCAGGTGGCGACAGCCTAGTCGCCTAAAAACATCGCCTAAGTGGGACAGGGGCATTAGTGTGCGGGGATCGTTGGTCGGTGTGGACTCGATGTTTCCGCGCTGTATTTCTAAACTAAACTAAACAGAACCAGGGCTTTTTTTTGTAGACGCAAAGGCACCGGTACACACACCGTTCCTCACTGTTAGTGTCGATGGTTTATCCGTGTCCTATAAGATGCTGAAGCTCAAAAGTCATCGGAGCAGCAGTAGGAAGGAGATGAGGAGGAATTTCTTTAGTCAGAGGTCGGTGAATCTGTGGAATTCATTGCCACAGACGGCTGTGGAGGCCAAGTCAGTGGATTGACTGATTCTTGATTAGTACGGGTGTCAGGGGCTGTGGGGAGAAAGCAGGAGAATGGGGTTGAGAGGGAAAGGTAGATCAGCCAGGATTGAATGGTGGAGTAGACGTGATGGTCCGAATGGCCTAATTCTGCTCCTAGAACTTATGACAGAGCAAGTCAGAGCACAATCATCATAATTTATTTTTATGGAACAGCTTGACCAGGTGAAACGGTCAGATGGCTAAAATGAAGTGAACAATTCTAGCACAGGAAGAAAATGTTTATTTTTAATATTTACTCTTAATAGTTCCTGGAATGGCAGAACATTATATTTAGCAGCCCCAGAATTTGAAAATGAGTGGATTATATTCAGCAGCTTTATAATCTTTCCTTACGGGTCTCACTTTATATTTTTAGGTCACGGTTTCAAGCTTGCCCCGGTGGTCGGGAAAGTCCTTTCGGAACTCTGCCTCGGAAAGAAGCCATCGTACGATCTTTCTCCTTTCAAAATCTGTCGCTTCCGCTTGAAGTCTGTGCTCTAGGGCAAAGGGGGAAAGATTTGACCGTTAATTCACGTTAATAATTCACGCGGGGAAATTATTTTATCGTGCAAAATGACGGCGCAAAGTTCAAGTTCCAGGTTCGGGAAATAGAGGATTTTGTGTAATTTCTGTTTTTGGAAAACTGCCTGGAGAATACGCAGTTATTTTTTTAAGGATGGAGTTTAGCCAGCGTTCTAAATGAGAAAACACAAAGCTGATCGCTCCATTATTGGTCTTTTGGTGTTTTTACTCGGTCTTGAATACCATCCATTCACTGACCCACAGTATCTCACCTGACCCGTTTTCTCCTGCCTTCTCCCCATAACACCAGTACAAATTAAAAACCTATCTATCTCTGTCTTAAAAATATCCACTGACATGGCCTCCACAGCCGTCTGTGGCCAAGATTTCCACAGATTCACCACCCTCTGACTAAAGAAATTCCTCCTCATCTCTTTTCTAAAAGAACATCCTTTAATTCTGAGGCTGTGCCCTCTGGTCCTAGACTCTCCCACAAGGGGAAACATCAAATCTACATCCACTCTATCCAGGCCTTTCACTGTACAGACTTTCCGCTGACTGGTTAGCACGCAACAAAAGTTTTTCACTGTACCTCGGTACACGTGACAAGCCGTGTATGATCAGAAACTTTAGATCTTTGGACCCAGATCGCCTTGGAACATGAAAGGACACAGTGGTATTCGGAGTGGTGAGCTACCCGCAGTGTGTGTCGGCTCCCTTATAGATTACAAGCAGAAATATTAATAAACCTTGCTGCTTATCTGCCACTCCAAGCATGACACCAAAGAACAAGCTGCCATGGCAACTACCTGACTCAGAGTTACTTGTACATTGAAATGGGCCGACACCTACATTACAGTCCCAATCTTCCCTGTCATTAGATCAGGAAATTAGTTGCAATTTTAAGTTATTTTCTTTGTAATAACTAGTCCGATTCCAAAATTGCAGCTCGGAGATTCTGAGCTCTCCTGCAGACTGGTGCTGCCTGTTGCCTTCTCCAAGTTAATTGAGGTAAAGTGGTAATCTGAAGCGATGGCAGTCAAGAGGCTTTTACACAGGCATATGGATCAGTTCACTTTAGTTTATTGTCACGTGTACCGAGGTACAGGGAAAAGCTTTTGGTGCGTGCTATCCAGTCAGCGGTAAGACAATACATGATTACAATTGAGCCATACACAACGTACAGACCCACGATAAGGGAATAACGTTTAGTGCAAGGTAAAACCATCATACGGAATACAGAATATGAGTAGAATTAGGCCATTCGGCCCATCGAGTCTACTCCGCCATTCAATCATGGCTAATCTATCTCTCCCTCCTAACCCCATTCTCCTGCCTTCTCCCCATAACCTCTGACACTTGTATTAATCAAGAATATATCTATCTCTGCCTTAAAAATATACACTGACTTGGCCTCCACAGCCTTCTGTGGCAAAGAAATCCAATCAAAGATAGTCCGAGGTTCATCAATGAGGTAGATAGTAGTTCAGGACTGCTCTCTAGTTGTGGTAGGATGGTTCAGTTGCCTGATAACAGCCGGGGAGAAACTGTCCCTGAATCTGTACCTTGCACTGAACATTATTCCCTTATCCCTTAAATGTCTCGATTGTAATCATGTATTGTCTTTCCGCTGACTGGTTAGCACGCAACAAAAGCTTTTCACTGTACCTCGGTACATGTGACAGTAATAAACTAAACTGAATTTGGAGGTGTGCGTTTTCACACTTCTGTACCTTTTCCCTGACGGGAGAGGGGAGAAGAGGGAGTGACTGGGGGTGAGACTGGTCCTTGATGATGCTGCTGGCCTTGCCGAGGCAGCGTGAGGTACATTACAGTTGCAATCCTCACTGTCGTTACATCGGGAAATTATTAGCATTTTAAGTATTTCTTTGTATTGTGTAGTCTGATCCCCACAACTCTCATAGAGGCTAGTGATGCTTACAGCCTCCTCCAAGTTTGTTTAGTTTAGAGATACAGCGCGGAAACAGGCCCTTCGGCCCATCGAGTCCGCGCCGACCAGCGATACCGGCACATTTACAATACCCTACACACAATAGGGACAATTTTTACACTTACATTTACACCAAGCCAATCAACCTACAAATGTGTACGTCTTTGGAGTGTGGGAGTAAACCGGAGCACCCGGAGAAAACCCACGCAGGTCACGGGGAGAACGTACAAACTCCGTACAGACAGCACCCGTAGTCAGGATTGAACCCAGGTCTCTGGCGCTGTGAGGCAGCAACTCTACCACTGCTCCACCGTGCTGCCCTCCTAAGGTAAATTGGGTTGAGATAGAATGAAAGATCAGCCATGATTGAATGGTGGGGTAGATCCGAAGGGCCAAATGGCCTAATTCTGCTTCTCAAACTTATGAACTTATGACATTGTAGGCCGGAGGGCCCTGGTCCTGTGCTGTACAGTTCTACAGTATGTTCTATAAAGAGATTTGGCTATTTACTTATTCATCCATTAATTATTTTGCTGTAAAATATCCTGAAAATATTTCATGCATAGGTGACATTAACTCATGTTTCAAGCTGCAATTAGAAGTTAACAAACCAAGTGGCTCTACAGAAATCCGTTTTATGTATGTGGAATATAATTCCATGGAAAAAAATGTTTACTTGATGTTTTAATTTCACATTTCTGTCTCTATCTCAAACCTTTATATTTAATAGTCACAAAGCTAACGGGCCACCTTGTCCATGTCACCTAATTTGCCACATTTGGCCCATGTCCCTCTAAACCCTTCCTATCCATACATCCGTCCAAATGTCTTTTAAAAGTAGTCATTATATCTGCTTCCATAGCTTCCTCTGGCAGCTCGTTCAAGTTCAAGTGAGTTTATTGTCATGTGTCCCAGATAGGACAATAAAATTCTTGCTTTGCTTCAGCACAACAGAATATAGTAGGCATTGACTACAGAACAGATCAGTGTGTCCATATACCATTCTATAAATATATACACACATGAATAAATAACAGTTAATGGGCTATTAAAGTTCAGAGTTTTGTCCGAGCCAAGTTTAATAGCCTGATGGCTGTGGGGAAGTAGCTATTCCTGAACCTGGTCGTTGCAGTCTTCAGGCTCCTGTACCTTCTACCTGAAGGTAGCAGGGAGATGAGTGTGTGGCCAGGATAGTGTGGGTCCTTGATGATACTGCCAGCCTTTTTGAGGCAGCGACTGCGATAGATCCCCTCGATGGAAGGGAGGTCAGAGCCGATGATGCACTGGGCAGTGTCTACTACTTTTTGCAGTCTTTTCCGCTCCAGGGCGCTCAAGTTGCTGAACCAAGCCACGATGCAACCGGTCAGCATGCTCTCTACTGTGCACCTGTAGAAGTTAGAGAGAGTCCTCCTTGACAAACCGACTCTCCGTAATCTTCTCAGGAAGCAGAGGCGCTGATGTGCTTTCTTAATAATTGCATCAGTGTTCTCGGACCAGGAAAGATCTTCAGAGGTGTGGCAAATTCCAGATACAGACTACCCTCTGAGTGAATAAGATTCCCCCTGAGGTTTGCATCTGCAGTTTCTTGTGTTGCTAAAGTTAGTTTATAAGTTCATATAAGTTCATGAGCGGCACGGTGGCGCAGCAGTCGAGCTACTGCCTTACAGCGGCAGTGACCCGGGTTCGATCCTGACTAAGGGTGCTGTCTGTATGGAGTTTGTACGTTCTCCCCGTGACTGGTGTGGGTTTTCTCCGAGATCTTCGGTTTCCTCCCACACTCCAAAGACGCACAGGTTTGTAGGTACATTGGCTTGGTAAAGTGTAAATCATCCCTAGTGTGTGTAGGATAGTGATAATGTGCGGTAATCGCTGGTCGGTGCGGACTCGGTGGGCCGAAGGGCCTGTTTCTGCGCTGTCTCTCTAAACTAAACTAAACTAAACTGATAGGTGCAGAATCATCTTCTTGCGTATGGCGTGCACAGCCTAAAGTTGTACGACAACTAGTTCTATTTGATCTTACTTGATTGTGCACGCCAGGTTGATTGCATTCGTCGAAACAGGGCAGACCACCTGAATGTTGCAATCTCCCACCCCAGGTGCAGAAGTAGGCCATTTGGCCCATCAAGTCTAATCACGGCTGAATCTATCTTTCCCTCTCAGCCCTATTCTCCTGCCTTCTCCCCATAACCCCTGATGACGGACACAAAAAGCTGGAGTAACTCAGCGGGACAGGCAGTATCTCTGGGTGAAGTTTCAGGTCGAGACCCTACTCCAGCTCCCTGACTCAATCTGATGACGATTGGTTTGTACCATGTAATGTTCCATATATAATCTTGGCTAAAATTAGGGCACTGTTTACCTATGCATCCCTTAAGATCACAAGGTCTAATTGCAGAAGTCAATTAAAGCTAATTGTTCTTAAGCGGGCTGACAGGTTAATTAGGAAGCAGCCCGACTAAATGTATGATTTATTAATTAGAAACTCACGGTGGTGGAAAATTGCCTCTCGACCGTAAAATGATTGCCTTTTTGTAATGCAGAAATGTGCATGTGATTGATCACCCGATTATGTTTTATTGTTGGTTCAAATATAGCCGAGAAAGCAAAGAAAAATGTTTTTGTTGAGTGTGACCAAGGACTTGAATAATGCTCCTTTTGTGATTCACGTGACTGGTGAATTGAGCGACTCTTCCTTCATGTTTAACAACGAACTGCAGATGCTGGAAAATCGAAGGAAGACAAAAATGCTGGAGAAACTCAGCGGGTGCAGCAGCATCTATGGAGCGAAGGAAATAGGCAACGTTTCGGGCCGAAACCCTTCCGGGTTTCGGCCCGAAACGTTGCCTATTTCCAGAAGGGTTTCGGCTCGAAACGTTGCCTATTTCCTTCGCTCAATAGATGCTGCTGCACCCGCTGAGTTTCTCCAGCACTATTGTCTTCCTTAATGTTGTCTACAGTGTGTCCATTCATAATGTAAATGGAGGAACCCACACAACACCAACTGCTTGTTTGGCCCTGTCTCTAATGTAGAACTATAGACTCGATGAGAAAGGTGCACTTAAGCAGCTCTCTTTTAGTTTATCGTTTAGAAATACAGCGCGGCAACAGGCCCTTCGGCCCACCAGCGATTCCCGTACATTCGTTCTATCCTACACACACTAGGGACAATTTTTTTACGAAGACAATTCACCTACAAACCAGCACGTCTCTGGATTATGGGAGGAAACCGGAGATCCCGGAGAAAACCTATCCGGTCACGGGGAGAACGGACAAACTCCGTACAGACAGCACCCGTAGTCAGGATCGAACGCGGTTCTCTGGCGCTGTGAGGCAGCAACTCCACCGCTGCTCCACCGTGCCAGCCTAGGTTCCCATGTTGGTCTCATTAAACCAATCATACCTGATGGAAGCATATCATTCACCACCCCGAACAACTTGAAGATTCCTGATGAAAGAATCCACTTTCTCTTCCTGGTCTCTTCTTGTTTTCCAATTCTTGGCTCCATCAACTAAAAATCTGAAAACAAAATTCAGATTCAGGGACAGTCTCTTCCCAGCCGCTATCAGACAACTGAACCATCCTACCAACAACTAGAGAGCAGCCCTGAACTACTATCTACCTCATTGGAGACCCTCGGACTATCTTGCACTAAACGTTATTCACCTTATCCTGTATCTGTACACTGTGGACGGCTCGATTGTAATCACGTATTGTCTTCCCGCCGACTGGTTAGCGCGCTACAAAAGCTTTTCGCTGTACCTCGGCACACGTGACAATAAACTAAACGCAAAAACTCAAAACTTATGCAGCCCAGCCTGGTTTTAATTGTATTCCATCCTCATGGAAGCTTTAGGGTGGACATAATGGGAAAAAAGTGCCTGTCCCACTTACTCGATCTTTTCGGCGACTGGCCGGCACCCGTCATAGTCGCAGCAGGTCTCCGAATATTTTCAACATGTTGAAAAGCCAGCGGCGACCAGAAAAAGGTACGACTATTTGGGTGACTTCCCCTAGTTAACATTCTACACTTTCCTTGATCACCGACCCCTTTGATCTCTCGTTTTCACACCTTACCCTTCCGTATCTCGATGTCTCCCTCTTCGCTGACTCTCAGTCTGGAGAAGGGTCTTGACCCAGAACGCCACCCATTCCTTCTCACCAGAGCTGCTGCCTGTCCCGCTGCGTTACTCCAGCACCTTGTGTCTATCTTCGGTGTAAACCAGCATCTGCAGTTCCTTCCTGCACAGTAGATAGGACAGTTTGGTACTTTGTAACTCTGTCCCTCCCCCACCCAAGTCGCTCTCGCTTCTCGTTTTCACTCAACAAACAGCTAGCAATGGCCTGTTTCATCTATCTTTTTTGTGTCTATCTTCAGTTACACATTAGCACTGTGTGTATTTACGATGCAGGGCAATGCTTGTTCCGCCTCAGCTTGCAACATTGCGTAACTATACGATGTTGGTGCGGGAGCTGCCGAATCACAAAGGTCAATGCTGTACGGCACAACGACCTTTAGGCGTTCCTTGACGCGCACTATAAGGTTCTTGATAGTCATCCTTACTAAAAATAATTAAAAGGATTATAAGGCAAATAGTTTTACTTGTGTTATTGCATTTGCATTAGTGTTTTGAGAACGTATTGTTATTGATGATGAGAACTTAGAAAGTGCGCACAATTTCAAGGGTCAAAATCTGTATCAAAGGTTGACCATTATGAGTGTCTGGAAAATGAATGCAAGTTGTCAGAGTCCCGTTGATCGGCAATGACTTTAGACTCCAACGTTAGAATGTTTTATTTGTGTGTTAATTCAGTCGTTCCAGCAGGGAAACAGGCTCTTTGGCCCAACTCGTCCATGCAGACCGAGATGCCCCATCTGAGCCAGTCCCATTTACCGTTCGGCCCATCGGTGTCTAGACTTGTTCTTCTTGGAGATGACTGTTGCGTGGCAATTTTGTAGAGTAAATATTGTGATGCAGCAACTCAGCCAACACCCGGGTTCGATCCTAACCTCAGCCTCTGACTGTGTGGAGTTTGCACGTTATCCGGGTCTGCAGCTTAGTTTAGAGACAGCACGGAAACAGGTCCTTCAGTCCACGCCAACCAGCACGCTAACACTATCCTGCACACGCTAGGCACAATTTAACCAGGCCGATTAACCTACAAGTAATCAGCATATGTAACAGGTTGGCATAATGGGCCTATTTCCCAGATAAGAACGTGGAAGAGAAATCATAGGTCTATCTTTCGATAAGTAACTCCTGTGCGGTTAACACTGTGGATCCAGAGATATTAATTCCCTGCAGAGATGCAGAAGGCGTAAGGCTGCTGGTAAGAGATGATCACCAGTTATAATGTGGCTGGGGTCTCTGTAGGGATGTGGCCAGCAATCAAGCATTGATTACCTGAAGAAGGGTCTCGACCCGAAACGTCACCTATTCCTTCTCTCCATAGATGCATAGATTCCTTCTCTCCATAGATTTCTCTAAGGAGCAAAGGAAATAGGCAACGTTTAGGGCCGAAACCCTTCTGGAAATAGGCAACGTTTCGTGCCGAAACCCTTCTGGGTTTCGGCCCGAAACGTTGCCTATTTCCTTCGCTCCATAGATGCTGCCTCACCCGCTGAGTTCCTCCAGCGTTTTTGTCTACCTTCGATTTTTCCAGCATCTGCAGTTCTTTCTTTAACATGTAATCAAGTATTGATTGATCGAGCAAGTCAAAACGATGTTTTATTTTGAGACCAATCAGATATTGATCGTAAGCAAGAATCACCAAGGTATATGTGTAAGAAAAAACTGCAGATGCTGGTAAAATCGGAGGTAGATACAAAATGCTGGAGTCACTCAGCGGGTGAGGCAGCATCTCTGGAGTTGGGAGTTGCTGAGTGACCCCAGCATTTTGGGTCTACCTTCACCAAGGTATATCATGGGCACTTGGGGAAATTAATATCGAAATTGATTAAAAGGTGATAACTGAAATTCATCTCCGCACCGTACCAAGCCTGACACTTTCATAATTGGATAGTGTATATGTTGAGCCACTCAGGCACCTTTCTCTCCCACAGGAGAAAGATCAATCAAATAAATACGCTTCTGTCTGACACGAGGAAGCGCCTGTACTTGCATGGGTGATTCTTTTGCCGTCAAGCACCCATTTAGTCACGGAGCAATACATTGTGGAAACAGGCCCTTCGGCCCAACCTGCCTGCACCCACCCATCCACACTAGTCCCACCTGCCTGCATTTGTCCCATATATCCCTCCAAACCTGTCCTAGCCATGTACCTGTCTATAACTGTTCCTTAAACATTGGGATAGTCCCAGCCTCAACTACCTCCTCCGGCTGCTTGTTCCATACACTCACCACCCCCTCAGATTCCTATTAAATCTTTTCCCCTTCACCTTAAACCTATGTCCTCGATTTCCCCTACTTTGGGTAAGAAACTGAGCATCGGCCCGATCTATCCCAATCTATTCTTTTTTAGTTTGACACTAGTTGTCGCTAGCTTGTTCCATACACCCACCATCCTTTGTGTGAAAAAGTTACCCCTCCGATTCCTATTAAACTATGTGTAATGGCATGTAGGTACAAGCAAGTAGTTTGCAAAATTCTCTCAAAAGCTAATTATTGGCCGATGGATCTGGGGTCACTGAGGTGAGACGAGGTAAGGATGGCAGGTCCTGTTCTTCATTAAATAAACCAGGAATCTGATCTATACCATTAACTGAATTCATTTCCCGAGTTACTGCGGTCAGATTTGAACTCCAGCCTGCCAGTCTCAATACCAGTCCCTTATTGTGAGCGTGTTCATGTGATAGGAGCAGAATGAGGCCATTCAGCCCATCAAGTCTACTCCGCCCTTCAATCATGGCTGATCTATCCTTCCCTCTCAACCTCGTTCTGCTGCCTGCTCCCCATAACCCTGACACCCGCACTAGTCAAGAATTTGTCGATCTCCACCTTACAAATACCCAATGACTTGACCTCCCGTCGAGTTCTTAGTTTCAGTTTGGAGACACAGCACGGAAACAGGCCCTTCGGCCCAACAAGCCTGCCCAACCAGCGATCACCCGCACATTAACACTATCCTACACTAGGGACAATTTTTACATGTTTATACCAAGCCAATTAACCTACAATCCTGCACGTCTTTGGAGTGCGGGAGGAAATCGAAGATCTCGGAGAAAACCCACGCAGGTCACGGGGAGAACGTACAAACCCTGTAGACAAACACCCGATCGTAGCCTGGATCGAACGGGGAACTCTGGTGCTGTAAGCGCTGTAAATCAGCAACTCTACCGCTGTGCCATGTCTATGGGGATGAATTCCAAAAGATTCCCCACCCTCTGGCTAAGGAAATTCCTTCTCGTCCTTTCCAAAGGCACGTCCCTTTATTCTGCGGCTGTGGCCACTGCTCATTGGAACAACCTAAAATGTTATCATATCCAATTAAACTTCGCAAAACCTGTCCACTTTTTCTGCATTATCTCATGTAATGTGTGAATCGTGAGCCCGACGTAAAAAATTTACAACAATCCCTTCCAATTTAAACAATCTGTTGCAGTGAAAGATTTAATCTGCCCATCATACTGCGAACAGGAATAACATACGGACAGGTGGGACTCTCCTCACTAATCGAATATGACTTGGGTAAATTACACCCTCACTGAAGTGGCAGCATAAAGAATTATATTTGACAGGGCAGCTACTGGGGCACTGAGATTCACCACAAGGGAAATTGGAGCTGGAGCTGATTTTAAGTTACAGACCTCCAGAATAAAAATTCATTCCAACATGCCAATTAAAAGAATCATTTTCATATAAGATGGCACAAGAACAGAGTGCAATACTGGATGTCTTAAACGTTATCTGTTTTTTTAACTTGCTTTATTTAAGTTGAACAATAGCTAATTTGTCCGATCGTTATTAGTTTAAAAAGCAAGACTTACCTTTGTGATTTATGTTTTCGACTTGAAGAACGAGTGCAGAAGGTGGCCGGGAGAGGAGAGGAGAGGGACGAGGGTTTGCTGCAGCCTGGGGCTCGCCTAGATCTGGCCCCACTTCAGGAGACCGAACGTGTGGACCGCGGACTGGACTTTGAAGCCCTTGCTGTGGTGTTTGGTATCCAGCGTTTCCACATATACATATTTGGACACACTTTCGAAACCTGCACAGACCACAAGCCCCTACTACGTCTGATGGGGGAAACACAAGATATCCAGCTCATGTTATCACCAAGAATGTAACAGTGGTCATTGAGCGTGGAAACAGGCCCTTTAGCCCAACTTGCCCACCCCGGCCAACATGTCCCAGCTACACTAGTCCCTCGTGCAGGCGTTTGGCCCATATCCCTCCAAACCTGTCCTATCCATGCACCTATGATAGACACAAAAAGCTGGAGTAACTCAGCGGGACAGGCAGCATCTCTGGAGAGAAGGAATGGGTGACGTTTCGGGTCAAGACCCTTCTTCGGACTGAATCAGGGGAGAGGGCGATACAGAGATAAGGACAGGTAAGGTGTGAAAACAAGACAAAGGGGATGGAGATCAAGGAAATATATAGAATGGATCATTGTTAGCTAAGAGAAGGTAACAACAAAGCAAACAGAGATAAAATGTAAACGAGTCAGACTAGTCGGAGAACTGGGAAGGGGGGAGGGATGGAGAGCGAGGGAAGGCAAAGGTAACTTGAAGTTAGACCCGATGAGTTACTCCAGCATTTTATCTATCTTCGGTTGAAACCAGCATCTGCAGTTCCGTCCAATAACTATCCATGTGCCTGTTTCCGCGCTGTACCTGTTGCCGCGATGTACCTCTAAACTAAAGAGGTCTTTAAAGAATCATAAAGCTGCCATTTCAAGTGATGGGAATCACAACTGATAATTTTGATGGATATTCCTGCTTCAACTAGGCCTGCTCTCATTCACGAAGCCAAGCAAATAACTGGTAATGAGCTAATACTCTTTGAGCTGTTTCTTAATGAACTTTCCTCAGTTTTACCTTTTAATTGTTGGGTAAATATCTACTTCCTGGGCCAAGTGAGTACAATTGAAGAAGGTTAAGGGGATTTTATAAGAATACAAAAGAGACTGTACTGACTGAATGGAAATATAAAGAGCAATGTTTCAGGTAATTTAGTGGCACCTTTAGTATTCCTAGTTGTCTTCTATTGAAATACAGATCTGGAAAAACCAATTTGTAACATTTGAAAGAAAAAGTAATGATGGTCAGGAGAAATCATAGTAGTCGTCACTATTAATCAACGGTAAACCCCGTGTATGGGATTACTATTCAAGAGCAATTAGTAGAAATCACTAAACTTAGAGACATAGCGTGGAAACAGGCCCTTCAGCCTACCGAGTCCGTGCCGACCAGTGATCCCCGCAATAGACAATAGGTGCAGGAGTAGGCCATTTGGCCCTTCGAGCCAGCACCGCCATTCAATGTGATCATGGCTGATCATCCCCAATCAGTACCCCGTTCCTGCTTTCTCCCCATATCCCCTGACTCCGCTATTTTAAGAGCCCTATCTAGCTCTCTCTTGAAAGCATCCAGAGAACCGGCCTCCACCGCCCTCTGAGGCAGAGAATTCCGCAGACTCACCACTCTCTGTGAGAAAAAGTGTTTCCTCGTCTCCGTTCTAAATGGCTTACTCCTTATTCTTAAACTGTGGCCCCTGGTTCTGGACTCCCCAACATCGGGAACATGTTTCCTGCCTCTAGCGTGTCCAAGCCCTTAATAATCTTATATGTTTCAATGAGATTGCCTCTCATCCTTCTAAACTCCAGAGTGTACAAGCCTAGCTGCTCCATTCTCTCAGCACATTAACACTATCCTACACACACTAGGGACAATTTACACATACACCAAGCCGATTAACCTACAAACCTGCGCGTCTTTGGAGTGTGGGAGGAAACCAAAGATCTCGGAGTAAACCCACGCTGGTCACGGGGAGAACGTACAAACTCCGTACAGACAGCGCCCGTAGTCAGGATGGAACACGTGTCTCTGGCGCTGTGAGGCGACGCCTTTATGGAGTAACTCCAGCACCTTGTGTCTCTCTTGGGTATAAACCAGCATCTGCAGTTCCTTCCTACAAATGATGTAACTTACCTTTTATGAAAAATGTAGCACATAATGGTTTAAAAAGAAAACTAATCTTGGAACCTCTAAAGGCAACCAAAAAAGTTTATTTTGAAACATAAATAGTCAAAAAAAATACACAATCAAGGACAATATCGTTTCCTGATGTTTGCTGTCTTTTGAAGCAATTTAAATTGATCTTCATCTTACACATTTGTTCCTCTGGTGAATCAGTTTCCTTTAAACCAGAAGAGAAACCTTTGAAGAGAGAACTCGTGAATTCTTGTTATCATAACAATTCAGCTTGAAAATTGTATGACAGGATTTTGTACATCAGTGCCACATTTAGATTAAGTGAATCACATGGTACCGTTTAATAACATTTCAGTACAAGTATTATTAAACCTTGCAGCACTGCAATCTGTTTGCTATTATCTGTACTAACTAAAGATGTACATCGACTGCATTCTTGAAAAGTGCACAGTTAGATAAGATTTTTATACCCAATACTTACGGCATACTGAGCCACAGACCACTCAAGAGAAGTACAATTTGCAGTTGGTTTTATACACAAGTGTCTTAGTAATCTAGACAATCCATGCAAATTTATGACAACCGTCAATATATAAAGGTAGTATTGTTTCATACAATGTATCAAAGCTCCAACCTAGATCCCGATGGATTGATAAACAGAAAAATACCACAAAGGAGTGATTTTATATATACAATATACCTAAAATTCATAATGAGCAAATAAAATGGTTTAATTTACCAGCTTTTGAAGTGAATAGCAGGGCATGGTCATTTAAGAATTTATAACATCATTTTCCTTCCAAGCCATCATTTGAAGATGGCACATCACATTTGATCCAAATTATACATTGATTTAATTGAGATCAAAAGATGGTCATTTATTAGATTTCGACATTGTGCACTATTTTCCCGATGTATAAGCAAGCAAGACAATGAGGTAAAACTATACATTATTAGAACCCAACAATTACTTTTAGAAGGCATCTATCTTCCCCAGTGCCTATCCTTTCTAATTACTTGATCTTCCGGAAAAATACCTTAATTAATGAAGATTAAAGATACAACTAGTTATTACTTGTACGTGCATCATCGTGTACTGCAAGAGGCAATGGTCTCAACTGCATCACACTTGTTTAAAGTTTCAAATCGTAAACAGAATGTGTAAGAAATGACATCAACAAATGACCCAAACAAAATGTCTTCCCATCCAAAAACTATTAACATATGCACACACACCTCAAAGAAAACCAAAGTTTGAAGCCAAATAAGGGGTTGTTTTGTTTTGCTATTATTTGAGTTTGTGTTTCCAGTTTATCACAGCTCGATAAGAAAGAAAGTAATCTTTGGCTTAGGTAAGAATAATTACATGTAAACCTCTGTGGCACCCTAATTCCAACCAGAGATGAGAAGTTTAAATCGGACTTTGAAAGCAGACGGAAATTTAGCCAAAGCAATAGAGGACAAAAATGAATCTCAAGGTTCTAGAATATTCCAATGACGGCAGCAGTATCCACACTTGTAAGAAATCCCGATCCAATTTAAATTTCAAGTAAACGCAGTCTATAAAAATCATGCAAACTTATTAGCGAGATTATACTCATACTTCATTCACCCTGTTTTAATTCTCGTCATTATTGTGGTTTAACACTGGAGTATAATCCCAAGTATTCCAATCTCAGTCACTGTACCGAACACAGACACAAAACGCTGGAGTAACTCAGCGGGACAGGCGGCATCTCCGGAGAGAAGGAACGGGTGACGTTTCCTATTCCCGAAACGTCACCCATTCCTTCTCTCCGGAGATGCTGCCTGCCCCGCTGAGTTACTCCAGCGTTTTGTGTCTGTGTTCGGTGTAAACCAGCACCTGCAGTTCCTTCCTCCACATTTGCCGTGTGTGAACTTGTTGTTAGAGAACAATCATCATCGCTATGCGTTTGACTGCACAGTTTTGCTGTCAATATCACTGTTGCTCAGCAGTCGTCTTGTTGTCAACCTGGATTTGAGATAGTCTTCCGTGCCGCCCGCCTCATCGTCAGAGTCCATGACCGATTTGTGCCGGCGGTACAGAGGAGGGCTGTGTAACAGGTGGGGGATGGGAAGTTCTATTATAAACTTTGTCACTCCAGAAAAGTAAAAACAGTTCATGCAACACTTATACATGCAGCATCAGTACAAATCATTTCAGTTCCAAACGATTAATAAGTTGCAAACATTACCACAACAATCTGGGGTTAGACCTGGGCACATTTGTTGTCCTAAAGTGTACATTCAAGTTACAGCAAGCATATGTTTAAGCTATAGATGTGGTTAGAACATGGCGCAGATATGTGTACATGTACACACACAGAACTCCAATAACCCAGCACCATTGGGTCTTTAATGGCGCCCATCCAATAGATTTTCCAGACCATTGGATGTTACTTTTATTCATGTCAAAACACACTTTTACTTCACTTTTTTAAAACATGCCACAAAGTAGTAAGTTAGGTGAAACCAGCAACTTGAAGAGATGCAGGAAATATACAAGCTTTGAGATTCAGGGTGAGTGAGTTGTTAACTGGATACAAATGTGAAATCATAGTGGGAAGCAGAGGGTAGTTTAGTTTAGAGTTTAGAAATACAGCGCGGAAACGGGCCCTTCGGGAGAGTCTAGGACTAGAGGTCATAGGCCCAGAATTAAAGAACGTTCCTTTAGGAAGGAGATGAGGAGGAATCTCTTTAGCCAGAGGGTGGTGAACCTGCGGAATTCATTGCAACAGACTCCTTGCAGGTCAAGTCAATGGATATTTTTAAGGCAGAGATAGTTAGATAGATTCTTGATTAGTACAGGTGTATGGGGAGGGTTATGGGGAGAAGGCAAGAGAATGGGGTTAGGAGGGAGAGATAGATCAGCCATAATTGAATGGCAGAGTAGACTCGATGGGCCGTATGGCCCAATTCTGCTCCTATCACTTGTGACCTTATGAACATAACCTGACACTCAGTAAAAGGACAAGTGAAGATTCCTTCTACGCAGCATCACACTGCAGCACGTTGTAACTTAAAGCTTCCTCTATTCTGCATCCACCTCAGTAGCTCACCTGCTTCTATGCTGGTACGATATTTTACTCCTTTTACACATTAATCATTCTGTACTTTCTATAATTGTCAAATGTCATCTCTGGTGCAGAAGTAGGAGCAGAATTAGGCCATTCGGCCCATCAGGTCTACTCCGCCATTCAATCATGGCTGATCTATCTTTCCCACTCAACCCCATTCTGCTGCCTTCGTCCCATAAACCCTGACACCCGTACTAATCAAGAATCTGTCAACCTTCGCCTGAAAAATATCCATTGCCTTGGCTTCCACCGCCGTCTTTCGCAATGAATTCCACAGATTCACCACTATCTGACTAAAGAAATTCCTCCTCACCTCCTTTCTAAATGTACGTCCTTCTATTATGAGGCTACGGCCTCTAGTCCTAGACTCTCCAATTAGTGGAAACATCCTATCCACGTTTACTCTATCCAGGCCTTTCACCATTCAGTAATCATCATCTCCACACGTTTAACCCGGGACCCTCACGATATCTAAAAAACAGGAGACTTTCATCCCTTGAATCCGAGCTCGAGTTGAATCCAACGTCATCCCTAACCAACGGGGCAACGCAGTCTGCCCTGTGGCACTTCTATAATGCCACAGAACACATTTCTATCTGCCTAAACCTATTTATTGTTCAGCATATGTTTAAGAAGGAACTGCAGATGCTGGAACAATCAAAGGTAGTCAAAAATGCTGGAGAAACTCAGTGGGTGAGGCAGCATCTATGGAGCGAAGGAATGGGTGACCTGTTCATTCGCTCCATGGATGCTGCCTCACCCGCTGAGTTTCTCCAGCATTTTTGTTCATCATTAGTCAGAGTTAGGGTAAGTGAATTAGAATCTGGTCATGCAATCCATCCTTTGTCCATTTTGCACACAGATGCAAACCTACTTCACTCGTCGCTCTCTGGTCGGTACAAGTACTTCATCATCACACTGTCTACTTGCTTCATCCTCTTCTTATCGGTCTTCTTCGTTTTCTTCCTGGAATTTCCATCAGCCTTGTCTTCTTTACCGTCGTCATCCGGTGAGTACGGTTCCCTCTTCTTCGTGCCTCGTTTGACGCTGTTGATGCTTCGATACGAGACGGTGGAGCCGGAAGAGGAGGAGCTGGAGGACTCCGACGAGTCCGAGTCGCTCTCCTTCTTTTTGGATTTTTTCTTGGACTTTTTTGAACGTTTCTTGGAGCCTTTCTTTCGCTGCTCCTCCTCCTCCGACGTGGAAGACTCGGACTCGGAACTCTTGCGCTTCTTGCCTTTGTTCTTCTTACTTACGTCCACTGAGGACGATGATCTGCGAAGACTGCTCAATTGTTTGCTTGTTTCTCCCTCGTCCTCCTCGTCTGGGTCCAGACTTTTTCTTTTGAACGTGATTGGTTTGTAATCCAGAACTTCTTTAATGGCAGCCTCTAAATCTGGATCCAGGTAGTTCCTGTGACCGACAGGCTTGATGTCCGAGCCGTCAGGGAGAGCTTCGTCCGAGACAGATGAGTGCAGTCTTGGAGGAACACTGAAACTTCTCCCGCCAGAGTGTTGACTGGAGAATGACCGTTCGCTCAGCGCCACACTGACAGCGGCATCATCAACTTCCAAGTCACCCAATCTACTCCTCGAAATGGACAGTCTGGTGTCCGTGCGACTGAGTGTGGGGCTCTGTAGGCCCAACTCTGATCGACGGCTGAGCAAGGGGCTGGTTGGACTGAACATGTCAGCGCGGTTGTCGTCGAGCCGAGAGAGGCTTCTCCTCAGACCGGCTGTGGGACTGGTTAGGGCAAAGCTCACGGAGGATTTAGCATCGTCATCGGCTTCCAGAGCTCGCCTTGTGGAAGCTCGGCTGATGGGAACCGACACGGTGGAAGCTTTGTCAAAGTCAGGACTGGTCAAGGCCCATCTCCTGTCTAACCCCTTTCTTGCTCGACTCGTGGCCTCCGAATACGCCTGAGAAATAACAGATTCCCCATCGTCCAGCTCGTCTGCTGCCTGGAATCTTTTCCGTGAACTGATGGTGTCGTTCAAGTTGTCCGCACTGGTGGTTTTCTTTGCCTTTCGAAACGATCTCTCGGGTGACATGGACCGCTCCTTACTCAGCGTCGACAGGAGAGAGTCGGTGTTGCTCTTACCACCGAGAGAATCCTTCATGTTCCCCCGTTTACGATAGCTGAGGGAACTCATCACAGACGCAGGTCTAAAGTCCTGCACTTCTTTCCCTTCCTTTAATTCCTTCCCTTCCTTCCCCTCTTTCAGGTCTAAGCTAACAGAAAATCTGATTACAAGACAGTGGGGAAACAAAGGGAGAGAGAACCAAGGTAAATGAGTTTTAAAGTAGAGCAAATAAAACAGTAAATGGATAAAGGCAACCAGTAATGGACAGTTAAAGGAGAAAATAAAGGAGAAACAATCAAAAATAGCTTTTGAAGTAGGTACATGTAATGGCTCAAATTGGGTGACAAATGGGAGCTACATCTATGGAATAAGTTGGATTTTAGTTCCCAGAGAAAAAAAAATGGGACGTCATCTTAGTTATGCATTTATTAATGTAAAATAACATTGATATTTATCTTTAAGAAGGAACTGCAGATGCTGGAAAATCGAAGGTAGACAAAAATGCTGGAGAAACTCAGCGGGTGAGGCAGCATCTATGGAGCGAAGGAGACCCTTCGGTCTCGACCCGAAACTTCGCCTATTTCCTTCACTCCATAGATGCTGCCTCACTCACTAAGTTTCTCCAGCATTTTTGTCTACCTTTGATATTTATCTTCTTCATTTAAGGTAACTTTGGTTAGAATTCCATTCTGGATATTTCAGAATTGAGGCAGCGTGTAGAAAAGCCGTTGAATAATTCAGAATTTCAGACTAACCTTGAGCTCTTTAGGCTTCCATCATCTGAGCCCTTGCTCTTTGATAGCCAGGATTTGACACCATCCACACGCTTTTCAACTTCAGAGTCTGTGTCTGAATCACATTCACTGTTCCAACACATGGATTGAAAAGATATATTGATGAATTTCTCGATTAAAGAATAATGGTCTTTTCAGAGTAAGAGTACAGAAAACTCAGATGAATCAATTCAATAAATATATTATGTGTTAAGATTCCAGCTGCTTATAGTTTTAGTAATTAGCTATATATTATTTCACACACATTAACTATTTTTTATCAGGATGCATCACAGCTCGGTTTGGGAACAGCTCCGTCCAAGACCGCAAGGAATTGCAGAGAATTGTGGACACAGCCCAGACCATCACACAAACCAACCTCCCTTCTATTGGCTCCATTTATACCTCACGCTGCCTCGGCAAGGCCAGCAACATAATCAAGGACCAGTCTCACCTCGGCCACTCCCTCTCCTCCCCTCTCCCATCAGGCAAAAGGTACAGAAGTGTGAAAACGCACACCTCCAGATTCAGAAACAGTTTCTACCCAGCTGTTGTCAGGCAACTGAACCATCCTACCACAACCAGAGAGCAGTGCTATCTACCTGTTTGATGACTATCCTTGATCGGACTTTGCTGGCTTTACCTTGCACTGAACATTATTCCCTTATCATGTATCTTTACACTGTAAATGGCACGATTTAAATCATGTATTGTCTTACCGCTAACTGGATAGCACGCAACAAAAAAGCTTTTCACTGTGCCTCAGTACATCATCATCATCATCGTTGCAAACATCAACGGGCACGGTGCCTCACAATGCCGTGTACGACAGCGATCGCAACTTCTACTGAAGTGTGGATGGCCGTTGGCTCGCTAGGAGCTCATCCGCCCTTTGACAGGTCTTGTTTTTGGTCCTGCTGTGGGTCCACAGCCCCCTCCTCACCTGGCAAACCAGGTGGGGGAGACGGTTTAGTCGCCGACAATCCGACCATGGAGCAGGTAGCACGGGATTACATGGTACCCGTGGCGGGGGGAACTCCTCCCAACCTGACCTGACCTCACCTGACACGTGGCGATAAACTAAACTGAACTGTTGCATTTCAGTCACAGGTAACAACTGTAGTTGCACCCATCTGCTACTCCACTTCAAACTTCAATTCAAATTAAAGATTATTTATTTCCCCTATACTAAAAAACATTGGGTAATACTTTGGTTTTGAGCAAGGTGGCATACCTTAGTTTTCTTTTCTTAGTTCACCATCTTTTTTGATACCGAGTGGTCATCATTCACATATCAAGTTCTACAATGATACTGGTGGGCTAATGATGCACGAATAAAACTGATAATCAGTGAGCTCATTCAAAAGGGCGGCACCGTGGCGTAGCGGGTAGAGCTACTGCCTTACGGTGCCAGAGACCCGAGTTTGATCCTGATTACGGATGCTGTCTGTACGGAGTTTGTACGTTCTATCTGTGACCTATATGGGTTTTCTCCGAGATCTTCGGTTTCCTACCACACTCCAAAGATGCGCAGGTTTGTAGGCCAATTGGCTTGGTGTAAAATGCGAAATGTAAAATTGCCTCTGTTGTGTGTAGGGTAGTGTTAGTGTGCGGGGATAGCTGGTCGGCGAGGACTCGGTGGTACGAAGGGCCTGTTTCCGCGCTGTTCTTTACTTAAGGCACTGTACGTTTTTAAAATTTAGAAATACAGCGCAGAAACAAGCCCGTCGGCCCATCGAGTCGGCACCGACCAGCGATCCCCCACATCAACACTACCCTGCACACACTAGGGAGAATGTTACATTTATAACAAGCTAATTAGACCGTACGTCTTTTGAGTGTGGGAGGAAACCGAAGATATTGGAGAAAACCCACGCAGGTCCCGGGGAGAACATACTAACTCCGTACAGACAGCACCCGTAGAATCAGGTTCAAACACGGGTCTCTGGCGCTGTAAGACAGCAACTCTACCGCTGCGCCACCGTGCCCACTAAGAAATTGATTGAAGGGTCCTAACTGTTATTCCACTGGGGACGATGAAGAGAGTTGAGAGGAAACAAGCCATCACATTAATGATGGCAGGGTTTGATCAAAGGGGTGAAGAGATGAAACAGCAGTGTTCAACCTTCTGCACTGCTCCGCTTGGCCAATCCATTTTTAAACAGGCATGCAAGAAAGAGTTGATTTCTGGGTGATTTTCATGTCTGAGTGTTTGAGTGCCAAAAATATGGAGAGCTCTTTAGTTTAGTGAACTTTTTCCATTTTTAAAATGAGACTGCCAAAAATATTTCAGGGCTAAATCATTTTATAATTATACTGGAAATTTCTGATAGGAATTCGAGTCATAGTTACACAGCATGGAAACAGGCCCTTCAGCCCAACCTGTTCATGCCGACCAAGACGTTCCATCTAAGCTGGACCCATTTGCCTGAATTTGGCCCCTCTCTCACTAAACCTTTCCTATCCATGTACCTGTCCAAGTGTCTTTTCAATGAGTTACTCCAGCACTCTGTGAAACGTCACCTATCCATGTTCCCCAGAGATACTGCCTGGCCCGCTGAGTTACTCCAGCACTCTGTGAAACGTCACCTATCCATGTTCCCGAGAGATGCTGCCTGACCCGCTGAGTTACTCCAGCACTCTGTGAAACGTCACCTATCCATGTTCCGGCAGCATCTATAGAGCGAGGGAAATAGGCAACGTTTCGGCCCGAAACCCTTCCGGGTTTCGGCCCAAAACGTTGCCTATTTCCTTCAGGGTTTCGGCCCGAAAGGTTGCCCATTTCCTTCGCTCCACAGATGCTGCCTGACCCGCTGAGTTACTCCAGCACTCTGTGAAACGTCACCTATCCATGTTCTCCAGAGATGCTGCCTGACCCGCTGAGTTACTCCAGATTGTTGTGTCTATCTTCAGCTGTTCCTTGTTATCACAATTATGCCATTGCAAGCTTTAGTTAAATTAGTCAATAAGGCACTCTTTATTTGAAAAAGCAGGGATTTCATACGATGATGTTAGTGTGGCTGATGCACACTTGCATGCTCCCTCTTTGAATCTACTGCCATGCAGATGGATATTTGACGGGCATGCTGAAGGTTAGATCTGGGTGCACGTGGAAAGGTTCTCACGTTTTATTCTTTCTCCTTTGATACTTTGTCACCATATCTTGCAAACTGCAAATAAAATAAAAGTGAACACAAAAACCCCCCAAAAATATATATACAGCAGAATGAGTGGAATTGAGCGCAGTTGAGAATGCGCGTAAGAATATGCTATTGCAAAATCAACAATAATTAAAATAAAGAGAGCATGAACTATGAATAATAACTGAAAATAAAACTCTAAATAACTCAAATAAAGATGTTTTGATTGATGTGCTTTGTCATATTTGGTAGTAAATTAATTTAAACATTTTCAAACTAGCCAATTACATTTTTGCTCACCTCAATTTGTCTGGCACATGTTCTATATATTTTACCGCAACCTAATTAGTCATTTCTATTTATTCCAGAATGAAGGATCTCTGATCCGAAACGTCAACTCTGTTTTCTTTCCACAGAGGCTGACTGACCTACTGGGCATTTGCAGCATGTTCTGCTTTGGGACCTGCGTTTCATGCATCAGTACTACACAATAATGCTGTCCCTTCATTCCGTTGGAAGGTTGCTTCAGATTGTCTGTGTAGACTAGCTAGAGGTTCAGCTTCAAGCATGACAGATAAAGTTTGTCTACTTTTGATTCCCAAAATCGAATTAAGCATGACAACAGGATGATAAAGATAGACATAAAGTGCTGGAGTAACTCAGCGGGTCAGGCAGCATCTCTTCAGTCTGAGGAAGGGTCCCGACCCGAAACGTCACCCATCCTTTTCCTCCTGAGATGCTGCCTGACTCGCTGAATTACTCCAGCACTTTGTGCCTATCCTTGGTACAAACCAGCATCTACAAATCTTTGTTTCTGCAGGAGGATGCTGATGTCCTTTGGGCTGTTTGCACATCTTGGGTCTTTTGAAAAAACGTTTCTAGTTTGCAATTTAAAAAAAAAACTCAGATTGTGCCCATCACACACGACATACCTGTTAATAAGGTCATCATTTTCATCACTTTCCATTTCATCCTCAATTGCTGCTTGTAGATCTCCAATTCGTTTAAAAGCGAGTTTGAGGTCAGACTGTAGACTCTGATTTGCAGCTTCAAGACTTTCGATATCCATTTCCTAAATATCCATTTCCAAAGAAAACCTTGTGATTAATAGAAAATAGGTGCAGGAGTAGGCCATTCGGCCCTTTGAGCTGTCATTGTTAAGATATCTTTGGAAACAAAACAAACACTGGATGTGAATTCTCAGTATTTATCATCGGGAGCATCTTTAGTTTAGTTTAGAGATACAGCGCTGAAACAGGCCCATCGGCCCACCGAGTCCGTGCCGACCAGCGATCCCTGCACATTAACACAAGCCTACACACACTGGGGACAATTTACACTTATACCAAGTATACAAACCCAAGCCAATTAACCTACAATCCTGTACGCCATTGCAGTGTGGTAGGAGACCAAAGATCTCGGAGAAAACCCATGGTGTCACAGGGAGAACGTACAAACTCCGTACCTACAGCACCCGTAGTCGGGATTGAACCCGGGTCTCTGGTGCTGCAAGCGCTGTAAGGCAGCAACTCTACCGCTGCGCCACAATTCTATTTAAATGGGACACGAACAAGTATGGGTATGATCCATCACCACTGCATCACTCCATGTCCCACAGTCTTGGAGGTTACAGTTGGTTGAAGTATTTACACCATCTCTTATCATCTGCAGCATTTATTTACAAGATTAAATCTGGGAATAAAAATCAATCTGAGTGAAAGTGCTGGCAAATGTTTTCTTTAAACAAATCTGCTGATGTCTGTTCCCAAGGAAATAAATTTACCAATCTATTGAATAGATATAATTGCAATGGTTCAATTTTCATAATTCAGTAACTGCAAACATCTTCTATACTACTCAGTCTCTTCATCATCTGGGAGTTAGTAGAACAATTTTGCAAGACTAATGAGTTTTTACTTATTTGATTATGAACATGCATAATCATGGAAACAGCTCCATCCAAGAGCCGCAAGAAATAGCAGCAAATTGTGGACGCAGCCCAGACCATCACACAAACCAACCTCCCTTCCATTGACTCCATCTACACCTCACGCTGCCTCGGCAAGGCCAGCAGCATAATCAACGACCAGTCTCACCCCCGGTCACTCCCTCTTCTCCCCTCTCCCATCAGGCAAGAGGTACAGAAGTGTGAAAACGCACACCTCCAGATTCAGGGACAGTTTCTTCCCAGATAGACACAGAATGCTGGAGTAACTCAGCGAGACAGGCAGCATCTCTGGAGAGAAGGAATGGGTGACGTTTCGGGTCGAGACCCTTCTTCAGACTGATGTCAGGGGAGTGGGCGGTACAGATATAAAATGGAGTCGGAGACAGTAAGACCGGTCGGAGAAAGGGGGAGGGGATGGAGAGAGAGGGAAAGCAAGGGCTACTTGAAGTTAGAGAAGTCGATGTTCATACCGCTGGGGTGTAAGCTGCCCAAGCAAAATATGAGATGCTGTTCCTCCAATTTGTGCTGGGCCTCACTCTGACAGTGGAGGAGGCCCAGGACAGAAAGGTCAGTGTGGGAATGAGAGGGGGAGTTAAAGTGTTTGGGCAACCGGGAGATCAGGTAGGTTTAGGCGGACTGAGCGGAGGTGTTCTGCGAAACGATCGCCGAGCCTACGCTTGGTTCTTGGCGATCAATCGTTTCGCTAAACACCTCCGCTTAGTCAATGGATATTTGTAAGGCGGAGATTGACAGATTCTTTATTAGGACGGGTGTCAGGGGTTATGGGGAGAAGGCAGGAGAATGGGGTATGAGAGGGAAAGATAGAACAGCCATGATTGAATGGCGGAGTAGACTTGATGGCATAATTCTGCTCCTAGAAACATAGATAAATAGAAAATAGGTGCAGGAGGAGGCCATTCGGCCCTTCGAGCCAGCACCGCCATTCTTTGTGATCATGGCTGATCGTTCCCTATCAATAACCTGTGCCTGCCTTCTCCCCATATCCCTTGACTCCACTAGCCCCTAGAGCTCTATCTAACTCTCTCTTAAATCCATCCAGTGACTTGGCCTCCACTGCCCTCTGTGGCAGGGAATTCCATAAATTCACAACTCTCTGGGTGAAAACGTTTTTTCTCACCTTAGTCTTAAATGACCTCCCCTTTATTCTAAGACTGTGGCCCCTGGTTCTGGACTCGCCCAACATTGGGAACATTTTTTCTGCTTCTAGCTTGTCCAGTCCTTTTATAATTTTACGGACTTTCTCTTGCCACTGTTATTTTTCTGCACAGATACACTTGTTTACATTTTTCTCCAGAATTCATGTTAATAAATGAAAATGAGCTGGAGCCACGCGGAAGGTTCTCAACGTTGACTTACTAATTCGTGCTTTTTGCGGCTGGCCTCTGCTTCCTTCTTGGTGAGCTCCCCCATTTCCTCCTTTACGTCCCTCAGCTGCCGTTGCAAGCGCTTGTTTTGCTCCTTCTCACGGTTCTCAGCCGCCGATCTCTGATCTCTCTCTTCTGACAGTTTTTCCAGGTTTTCCTTGAGACGACTAACTAGGCTCTGTGTACAAAGAGTGAAATGCTCGTAAATCGTCTGCAGAATTGTGGTCAGCACCTTTATGCGGATTAGAACACAAACAACATCACACCACAATACAAATCCGTTGTAAAATGAAAACTTGCTGATATATCCAGTTTATCAACAGGATCATGTCTAAAATAGATTGTAATTGTTCTAATCTTTAATCAAAAAATAAAATGCCCATACACTAATATGGTGAAAAGCTGAATTTGACATTATACATGTACATTTTAGTTTAGGTTAGTGATACAGAGATTGTGTCATTGGTTTCATCTCTCTCTATTCTGAATGACCACACTTGACGTAGGGCTTAACTGGAAGTGGTCTTGAGAAGACTCAGGCACAGTGTCTTCCCAGCTGTTATCGGGCAACTGAATCATCCTACCGCAACCAGGGAGAGGTCCTGAACTACTATCTAACTCATTGGTGACTCTCGGACTTTCCTTGATCAGACTTTGCGGGCTTTACCTTGCACTAAACGTTACTCCCTTGCACTGTGCTGTAAATGTTCTGCAATACACTGTACACGGGTCGATTGTAATTATTTAATGTCCTTCTGCTGACTGGACTGAAAGCTTTTCACTGTAGCTCGGTACACGTGATAATAAACTAAACTAAAGAAGAGAGGAGAAAATTATTCTCCCACTACATTTGGCAATTAAATACGCCTGATATCGCTAATATAAAAAATTAAAGCAGCAAGTAGGAAACCTGACAGATACAGCTGCTGACATTTGCAACTTCTCCTTCATTGCATTTGCAATTGGTAAAGTGATGCAAAATTGTGCACAATCAGAGACATTCATTGGATTGTTAAATTTCCATTTTTTCCTCCCAATTCAAAAAAGCAAGAACATATGACTGCTCAACTAATGGAATTTAGCATAGAAGTTATTTGAATATATTTCAAAATTAAGTTTATGATGCTGAAGAATTGTAGCCTGTGCATCAGTTCCACAATTAATCATTTATTGGACAAGAATAAAATACTAAATAAACAGAATATCTCAACTGACGACTGAAAATGCTGGATATACTCTGGAGATCAGGCAACATCTCTGGAGAGAGAAGCCAAATTATTCTTTCAAGTCCATGATCATAATCAATCTTAGTTTAGTTTAGTGTAAGTTAGAGATACAGCGTGGAAACCGGCCTGTTGGCCCACACCGACAACGATCAACTGTACACTGCTTCTACCCTACGCACGAGAGACAACTGACAGAGACCAATTAAACTACAAACCCGCATGTCTTTGGGAGGTGGGAGGAAACGCACGCGGTCACAAGGAGAACGTGCAAACTCCGTACAGACAGCATTTCTTCATTGATGTGTTTTCAGTTTTAAAAACATCCAGAAAAACGCATCAGAAACAGTTCTGTACCAATGTATTTCCTCCATGAAACCAAGGGGACAGCTGGGCTCTCTGAATATCGTCTTCTTTCATATCAAGGTTAAAGGAGCCACGACTTGCTGAGTTTAGTTTAGTTTAGAAAAACAGTGAGGAAACGGGCCCTTCAGTCCACCGATCCCCACACACTAGCACCATCCTACACACACTAATGGGCCTGTCCCACTTAGGTGATTTTTTGGGCGACTGCCGCAAAAGTTTCAACATGTTGAGATTTTTTGGCGACAGTGGCAACAATTGTTGCTGTCGTAGGTTGACATAGGTGCTGTCGTATGTTGTCGCCAGGTGTCCTAGGTGAATTCCATTAATACTAGTCCCTGGCAGTCGCCTAAAGAGTCGCCTAAGTGGGACAGGCCCTTAAGGACAATTTACAATCTTTACCGAAGTCAATTAACCTATAAATCAGCACTTCTTTGGAGTGTGGGGGGGAAACCGGAGCACCCGGAGAAAACCCACGCAGGTCACGGGGAGAACGTACACTCTGTACAGACAGCACCCGTAGTCAGGATCGAACCAGGGTATCTGCTGCTGTGAGGCAGCAACTCTACCGCTGCGCCACCGTGCCACCCCTAATTTGCACCAAATTAATATAAGCAAAACTTATCTAGTTTAACGAACTCGTGTAAACTAGAGGAAGGGTCTCGACCCGAAACGTCGCCTATTCCTTCGCTCCATAGATGCTGCCTCACCCACTGAGTTTCTCCAGCATTTGTGTCTACCTTCGATTTTTCCAGCATCTGCAGTTCTTTCTTAAACATATGAACATTTAAGTTCTTCCATCCTTACCTCTGTCAAGCTCGTCAGTTTTCAACATAGGCCAGAAATACAGAACTTTGAAGAACTGCTCGATTTGCTCTTTAATGAACAATATCTTTACACTACCTCCGAAATTCCACACTTCTTCTATCAATGTGACATGACGTTATGTGACATTATAAGTCATAGAGCCATACAGCACAGAAACAGGCCTCTGGCTGAAGTCTTTTCTATTCGTAGCTTTTCTTTAAATTAAATTTAAATTGTAAAATAATTTATGATGTCTCAAGGCAACTTTCAATATAGATAGGTATTGGACGGAAATCTTCTTTGTCAATGACCATTTTGCTTCAGTCTTAAATATTAAGCTGTGTATGAAGGAACTGCAGATGCTAGTTTACACCGAAGACTGTCACAAAATGCTGGAGTAACTCAGCGGGTCAGACTTCAGACTGAAAAAGGGTTCCGACCCGAAACGTCACCCATTCCTTTTCTCCAGAGATACTTCAGCATTTTGTGTCTATCTTCGGTGTAAACCAATATCTGCAGTTCCTTCCTTCACATCCCCTGTCTTATCACCGGCTTCTCACTCCATCTCCTCTCCCCATCACAACTAAATACTCACTTCACTGGACTGCATCATCTGTATTTAACCTGGTCATCGAGCAGGCTAGGGCTTTATTCCTTGGAGCGCAGGAGGATGAGGGGTGATGTTTGTATCAGATCAATGAGCAAGCTAGGACTCTATTGCTTGGAGTGCAGGAGGATGTGGGGTGATCTTATAGAGGTGTATAAAATCATTGAAAAGCTTGTATTTTCAATGGTGTGGAATACCAAAGGATTCTCAAGTGAGATTTGCCATAATTACTTACCTCAAAACGTTTGACCTGGGTCTTCTCAAATTCCAGTTTGGTTTCCAGTTCACGAATCTTGGCTTCTTGTCTGCTCACCAACGACTTATCCACCATGGATTGTTCTGCAAAGTCCAGTTGACTCTGCAATCCTTGTAACTAGAGCAAGTTGCACAGAAAAGACAAACGTGAGAATGTATAAAGCCACGTGTGATGAAAACCGATGCCGCGACTGGAACTGGAAGTCATTTCTCTTATTCCACAGAGTTCAATAAATCAGTGTTCCTGACAAGGGGCTCCACATGCACTCTTCACCTAGTGGCAGGCTGCAGCTGCACCTCCCGATCTACAGGATGCAATATATTGCACTGTTAGTCTCTCATTCTGACAGTAGCTCCTCCACTAATATCATCGGAAAGAGCAAATGTAATTACAGAAACCTTAATATCTCACCTCCAAGTTAAAAACTAAGCCCATTTGGACATTTATATGGATTTTTCATCAAAATCTAATCATAATTTTTGAGGAGAATGATGCCCGAATGGAAAGCCCATTTGGACATTTACATGGATTTTTCATCAAAGTCTAATCATAATTTTTGAGGAGAATGATGCCTGGATTAGATTGTATTAGCGACAGGGAGAAGTTGAACAGACTTGGATTGCTTTCTCTAGAATGCTAGAGGTTGCGGGGTGAGCTGATAGATGAAACTATGAGAGGCATAGATAGGGTAGACAGTCGCAGCCTTTTTCCCCAGCGTGGGAAAGGTCAAAGATCAGAGGGCCTATCTTTAAGATGAGAGGGGCAACATTGTAAAAAGATGCACGGGGCAATTTTGTTTAACACAGAGGGTGGTGGGTGCCAGGAATACGCTGCCGGAGAGGGGGGGGGGGGGGAGAGGCGGATACGATAGTGATGTTTCAGAGATTTTTTGATAGGCACGTGGATATACAGAGGAAGGAAGGATATGGATCATGTACAGGCAGATGAGATTAGTTCATCTTGGCACTATGTTCAGCAAAGACATTGTGGGCTGAAAGGCTTGTTCCTGTGCCCCACTCACATGTTCTAAAATGCAAGTGAGAGCTATAAAAACAAGATGTATGGAAGAAATTTTTGCTTCATAGAGTCATACATTATGGAAACAGGCCCTTCGGCCCAACTTATCCATAGAAACATAGAAAATAAGTGGAGGAGTAGACCATTCGGCCCTTCGGGCCAGCAACACCATTCAATATGATCATGGCTGATCATCCAAAATCAGTACCCCGTTCCTGCTTTCTCCCCATATCCCTGGATTCCGTTAGCCCTGAGAGCTAAATCTAACACTCTCTTGAAAACATCCAATGAATTGGCCTCAACTGCCTTCTATGGCAGAGAAGTCCACAGATTCACAACTCTCTGGGTGAAAATGTTTTTGCTCATCTCAGTCCTAAATGGTCGACCCCTTATTCTTTTTTAATTTTTTTAAATATTTTTATTTTTGTTAGAAGCAATTGTACAAAAAAAAACCGACATAGCAGTTATACAATTTTCGTACAGCTTCAGTTTTAACATTTTATAAACTATTAACTAAATAGGAAAAAAAAGTGAAAAAAGGAAAGAAAGAAGAAAAGAAACAAAAAACTAGAAAAGGTGTAAAAGAAGCGGAGATATATCCAACTACCCTTCCGTACGCCCGCTCACCCGACCCTCCCATCGGTTTTGAGTTTGTGTTCAACCATTGTGTTGTTGAAGAAATTCAATAAAAGGAGACCATATTTGTGAAAATTGATCTGGTTTGTCAGTCAAGACGAACCTTCTGTTTTCTAGATGTGATGTCTCGGTCATTTCTGTAATCCACATCTTCACTGTGGGGACTGTTATCTTTTTCCAGAATTTAAGTATAAGTTTTTTCGCAGTTATTAAACCATAGTCGAGGAAGCATCTTTGAAATATCGTTAGATTAGGGCAGCCTTCTGACATTCCTAATATTATTAGTGTTGGATCTGGCTCCAATGGAGTTTTAATACCCCTTATTCTTAAACTGTGACCCCTGGTTCTGGACTCCCCCAACATGGGGAACATGTTTCCTACATCTAGCCTGTCCAATCCCTTAAGAATTTTATATGTTTCTATAAGATCCAGTCTCATCCATCTAAATTCCAGTGAATACAAGCCCAGTCGATCCATTCTTTCATCATAACCATGCTGACCAAGTGCCCATCTGAGCTAGATCCATTTGCCTGTGTTTGAGCCTTAACCCTCTGAGGCATTCCTATCCTGTCCAAATGTCTTCCAGCTTCTAAATTGTTCAACCCACATTAACTTAATAATCCAGAGAGTAATTAAATTCAAATGATTGACCACTATATAGTATTTGGTTACAATAAACACTTTGGTTCAGACGCCATAAAATATTTAATTACTCGATTTAGTTTAATTGCTTGGAAACATGTTTTTATTCATTTAAGGGTATAGATGCTGGTGAGAAAGGGAGCATTTACTGCCCATCTTTGACTGCTGCTGAAGTCTCCCCAGAGTGAAGATGGACACAAAGTGCTGGAGTAACTCAGCGGGACTGGCAGCATCTCTGGAGAGAAGGAATGGGTGACGTTTCGGGTCGAGACACTTCTTCATAGAGTCAGGGGAGAGGGGGAAGCAGAGATAAGGAAGGGGAAGGTGAGAAAACGAGACATCAAAAGGGATGTAGTCCAAGGAAAATGTAGAATAGATCATTGTTAACTAGGAGACAGTGACAACAAAGCAAACAGAGATCAAATATAATCAGGGACAGTCAGACTGATCAATCTGGTCAGAAAGTTAGACTTCCCATCTATTCACATCTGGTGGCAATGAAAGACTGCAGCATTTTTCCACATTGGAATGGAACCTTGCAAATTGTAATGGTTCCATGTGCTACTGTTGTGTGCTTCTTGGGGGCATAGGTTGCAGAGTTGGTAAAGTACTGGTTAAGTGGCCTTGGCGAGTCATTGCAGTACATCTTGTAGACAACACAAACTGCAACCCAGTGGTATGAAGGAGGAAAGAACGGCAGATGCTGGTTTAAATCAAAGACAGACACAAAATGCCGGAGTAACTCAGCGGGACAGGCAGCATCTCTAGGGAGAAGGAACGGGTGACGTTTCGGGTCGAGAACCTTCTTCAGACTGAGAGTCAGGGGAGAGGGGGAGACAGAGATAAGGAAGGTTAAGGTGAAGAAAGACTGGATAGACTTGGCTTATACTCGCTAGAATTTAGGAGATTGAGAGGGGATCTTATAGAAACGTACAAAATTCTTATGGGGTTGGACAGGCTAGATGCAGGAAGATTGTTCCCGATGTTGGGGAAGTCCAGGACAAGGGGTCACAGCTTAAGGATAAGGGGGAAATCCTTTAAGACCGAGATGAGGAAAAACTTTTTCACACAGAGAGTGGTGAATCTCTGGAACTCTCTGCCACAGAGGGTAGTTGACGCCTGTTCATTGGCTATATTTAAGAGGGAGTTAGATGTGGCCCTTGTGGCTAAAGGGATCAGGGGGCATGGAGAGAAGGCAGGTACGGGATACTGAGTTGGATGATCAGCCATGATCATATTGAATGGCGGTGCAGGCTCTAAGGGCCGAATGGCCTACTCCTGCACCTAATTTCTATGTATCTATGTATCTATAAGAAGGGTCTCGACCTGAAACGTCACCCGTTCCTTCTCTCCAGAGATGCTGCCTGCCCCGCTGAGTTACTCCGGCATTTTGTGTCTATACAGTGGTATGAATATTGATTTCTCAAGTAACCCCCTGCACTCCCTCTCTCTCCGTCCCTCCCCCACCCTAGTCGTTGTACTAGCTTCACTGTCGTCCTGGTGAGTTTCATTGTAACACATTTTCATCTAGCCCACAGCTAACAATGGCATGTTTCCTTTATCATCGTTACCTTTTTGCATATCTTTCATTCATTTGTTCTATATCTCTCCATATCACTGTCTATATCTCTCCTTTCCCTTTCCCCTGACTCTGTCTGAAGAAGGGTCTCGACTTGAAACGTCGCCTAATCCTTGTCCCCAGAGATACTGCCTGACCTGCTGAGTTACTCCAGCTTTTTGTCTTTATCTTCTGCAACAGCCGTTCACAGACCGTGTAGGGAATGCATCTTAAGGATCAAGTGCTACTCAAGTGGATTGCTTTATCTTGCATGATATTAAGCTTTTCATCCAATAGAAAAATGCCATTAAAGATTTGTCTTGTGTCTTGTAGAGGTGATGCAAAGGATTTGGTGGGACAAGTAGTGAGCCACACCTTCAAGGTGACCCAATCGCAGACCTGTTCTTGGAGTTAGTTTGATCAACGACATAAAATTAAGTTTCTGGCTGATAATGAATTTTGAGACTGTAGAAATGAAAGCCTCTTAGCCAGGACATAGAGGTACGCAGGATGAAATTTGCAGGACGTGTACTCAGAATGTCTCCAGAACGTGCACCGAAGATGACACTGACATGGCAACCCTGATGGAAGAAGGAAAAGAGTCCGACCAAAACTCACATGGATGTGGAGATTCCAGAAGGATTTGGAAGCCCGGGACGCTAACCTATCGAGGGTGGAAGGCATCGCACATGACTGAACAGAATGGCGAAAGCTTGCTGCCCAATGCACTCAACAGTGTGGGAGGAACCAAGTCTAAGTCTAAGAAGTGAAACTTTCAGTATTACAAAGCCTAAGGAGATACTTGGCACAAAGCTAGCTCTGCAAAGCAATACTGTGCAACTGGGTGATTGATGTAAACTCAGCAATGTGAATAACACATTGATCTACATCATCATCAGTGTGTATTAAGTGCAGACACATTGATTTAATTAACCTTAGTACATCACCAGTTGTCTTCTTGGTGTAGAAATATCTTGTTGTGCCAACGAACTTTGGAGATGTGATCACAGACTTTGACCGAGACACATCACCCCTTAAACCAACTGCTGATGGGTAATGATCCGAGTCCTTAAGTCTTATTATGGATCGAGACTTCGACAAAACATTGACAAAACTTCGACAAAACATTTGGTAGAAATACCAAATCAATGTCAAAGATAGGTGATTAAACTGTCCATTGATGAAGGTGCTCATTGCCCGGCACTGATGGGACATGATTGATCAATTGATACCTTATTGTCACATGTACTTGGTACAGAGAGATTCTTTGTTTGCGTACAGTACAAGTATGCAACAGTCGCCACCTAAAGGGTGCTGACAGAGTTACAAACGTTGCTTGTTACTGGTGATAGTAACAAGCCGACCTACAGCATGACAATTATAGATTATGACAAGGGAATAAACCACAAGTGAATAAATTACTTACCTTTTCTTGCAGCTCTTGTTTCTCTTTGTAGGCTTCATCCAGTTGTGACTGCAGTTCATTAATCTGCCCAAGGTCCCTGGATGACTGGAGAAATATTTAGATTCATTGATAACAACTTCACACGAGTTCCAGGAATTAAATGGGCAATGTTGGACTGTAAACAGACTAGTTCTTCAACGGACAGGGACTTGTTTTGTATCATAAGACACAAAACACAACCTCTGCTGTCTTGAGATCATCGTTCACCTGCCTCTGGACCATACGGATAAATGTGAGGTTATCCACTTTGGTGGCAAGAAAAGGAAGGCAGATTATTATCTGAATGGGGTCAGTTTAGGAGAAGGGGAGGTGCAACGAGACCTGGGTGTGCTTGTACATCAGTCACTGAAAGTAAGCATGCAGGTACAGCAGGCAGTGAAGAAAGCTAATGACAAAGGCAGGAGAATAGGGTTTGGGGTGAAGGATGGATCAGCCATGATTGAATGGCGGAATAGGCTTAATGGGCCAAATGGCCTTATTCTGCTCCCAGAACTTATGAACAAAAAGTCACATTTCTGATAAAACCAATCATATTTCTGGTTCAGTGCATTCTAAATCCTGCTTGGCAAGTTAATCAGTTCTAGGAGCAGAATTAGGCCATTCGGCCCATCAAATGTACTTTGCCATTCGATCATGGCTGATCTATCTTTCCCTCTCAACCCCATTCTCCTGCCTTCTCTCCATAACCCCTGACACCCTGGCTCGTCAGATGGAGCCCACATGTGTGATATATGCAAAGAATGTCACTGTGCAGTTGCATCTGTGACAAATAAAGCTCTGTCGAACGATTGGACCAAATGTCAGGTACAACCTACCTGAGCCACTACCGCTTTGTGTTTCTTCATGAGTTCATTCATGTCCTCCTGGTCTTCCTCAAGACGGCTCTGCAAGTCATTCTTTTCACGTTGGATGCGACTCAGCTGCTCTTCCAGCTGTAGGAGAATGCAGCTGTGAATTCATGTTCTTAGGTTGTAGGAGCAAAATTGGCCATTTGGCCCATCAAGTCTACTCCACCATTCAATCATGGCTGATCTATCTCTCCCTCTCAACCCCCTTCTCCTGCCTTCTCCCCATAACCCCTGACACCCGCACTAACCCGTACAATTCTGTTTGCGGATTTGAAAGATGTTACTATCTTTCTATGCAAGGTAGCTGTGCAGTAACATGTCAAATATAGTTCACTTCAAACGTTTACGGTCACATTGATCAATTCAGAATGTTTTTCCTTGTCTTACTCCTGCCCTTTTGTTTATCTTCCTTCATCACGATTCAACCACAATTCAGGTGCAATTGCACCTCCATTGATGTCACACACAACCATACTTACAGAAGATGACCGAGAGTGAGTGGGGTTAAAGTTTCCTGTAACTTGTGAGAAAAGTCTATTCCCCATGAAAGGTGAGAGTCTCGATTCCCCATGAGAGACATATAGCGGGTGCCCACACACACACACACACACACGGACACAGACAGACACACACACACTCTAATGCTCTTTAGATATGGGTTTGCATTTGGCTGAACAGGAATCCGTGATTCCTCCTGCTCTCTGACTCTAACCTCCCTGATCTCCCGGTTGCTCAACACTTTAACTCCCCTTCCCATTCCCACACTGACCTTTCTGTTCTGGGCCTCCTCCATTGTCAGAGTGAAGCCCAGCGCTAATTGGAGGAACAGCACCTCATATTTCGCTTGGGTAGTTTACACCCCAGCGGTATGAACATTGACTTCTCCAACTTCAAGTAGCCCTTGCTTTCTCTCTCAATCCCCTCCCCCTTCCCAGTTCTCCCATTAGTCTTACTGTCTCCGACTACATTCTATCTCTGTACCGCCCACTCCCGACATAAGTCTGAAGAAGGGTCTCGACCCGAAACGTCACCCATTCCTTCTCACCATAGATGCTGCCTGTCCTGCTGAGTTACTCCAGCATTTTGTGTCTATCTTCTCTCCATAGTATTTTTAAGGCGGAGATTGACAGATTCTTGATTAGTACGGTGTCAGGGGTTATGCGGCAAAGGTAGGAGAATGGGGTTGAGAGGGAAAGATAGATCAGCCATGGTTGAATGGCAGAGTAGTCTTGATGGGCCGAATGGCCGAATTCTTCTCCTAGAACTTATGAAGTTATGAATGGTTAACCTTTGATGATCCCCAGTTTTAGATAGACCAAGGTAAATGCCAACCTTGCAATTACTTTGTAACAAATTTGACCTATTTGGTGAAATCACCTGTCGTTTTTCTGAGCTCGACAGGGTATAGCTCTTGTGTGCATGACTGCTCCTTACATGACAAACCCACCACCCCTGGGAGCTGGGAACCTTCACTGCCCCGCTTCTATCACTGTCACATGCTTTCATATTTATGCAGCCATGCCTGTACACGCAGTCTCACCAGGAGCAAGACATCTCAACTCTCACGCTCAAATCCTTTGACAATTATGGCCAGGAAACCATAAGGCTTCTATTGCACCTCCTCTCTCTCCACCCCTCCCCCACCCAAATTGTACCAGCTTCAAAGTCGTCTTGTTGAGTCTCATTGTCTGCAACTCGTTTTCACATAGCCCACAGCTAACAATGCCCTGTTTCCTTTATCACCGTTAGTTTTCATTCATTTGTTCCATGTCTCTCTACATCACCGTCTATATCTCTCATTTCCCTTTCCCCTGACTCTCAGTCTGAAGAAGGCTCTCAACTCGAAACGTCACCCATTCCTTTTCTCCAGAGATACTGTCTGACCCGCTGAGTTACTCCAGCTTTTTGTGTCTATCTTCGGTTTAAACTAGTATCTGCAGTTCCTTCTTACACACTAGGCTCCTATTTATCGTTGTTGCATTTTACCTTTCAGTAATTTGTGTTTATACCTCAGCCTCTCAGATCAACATGCCTTTTGATCCCTTACCATTTTAACAATTCTATTTATTATATTGTATTGGCTTCTGCCATTCTATTTAGGAATTATAATTAGAACACCATGCACACCAACTGAAGCTGAACAATGATGTATTTCTGCAGTCGGCAATGGTTGCTTATCTGAAAGGGCAGGATATCATTAGGATCTAAACATAAAATTTCAATGTAGAAAATAAATTCCAATTCCTCATGGATCTTAAATAATTAGTACTGATAATTTTAAATGGTGCCATTACATCCCGTTCAGTTTGTCACTATATTGGAAAATCATTCAACAATGTGACGTTTTCATCAGCAGCACATTTTTCAGGTTTTAATTAAAATATATACTTATCAAAGTGCTCTGCTGGTGGGGTGCACGGTGGCGCAGCGGGTAGAGTTGCTGCCTCACAGAGCCAGAGACCCGGGTTCCATCCTGACTACGGGTGCTGTAGAGACTTTACGGACAGAGACTTTAAGACTTTTGCCTCCATCACAGTGAGGAGGTGCCTGGTGAACTCACTGTGGTGGATGTTAATTTGTGTTTATTGTGTGTTTTGTTATTTATTATATGTATGACTGCAGGCAACGAAATTTCGTTCAGACCGAAAGGTCTGAATGACAATAAAGGAATCTAAGTCTAAGTCTAAGTCTGTACGGAGTTTGTACGCTTTCCCTGTGATCGCGTGGCTTTACTCCGGGTGCTCCGGTTTCCTCCCACACTCCAAAGACGTAGAAGTGTGTAGGTTAATTGTAAATTGTCCCTCGTGTGTAGGATAGTGCAAGTGTACGGGGGTGATCACTGGTCAGTGTGGACTCGCTGGGACAAAGGCCTGTTTCCGTGCTGTATGTCTGAAGTCAAATGTCTAAACTGTTTGTGCAGTGTACACTGAACACTGCAAGGACCAGGAAGCGAGCGGGCAAGATCATCTCTGACCCCTCTCACCCTGGCCACAAACTCATTGAATCACTTCCCTCAGGAAGGCGACTCCGGACTGTCAAAGCTGCCACAGCCAGACATAAAAACAGTTTTTATCCACGAGTCGTTGCTCTACTCAACAGCCAAAAATCTGTAGCCTCCCTTTGATCTGGTATTTTGTTGGTTCACATGCTTGATCAATGGTGTTTTATCATTAATGTTTTATTATTATTAATGTTTAGTGTTTTCTGAGTCATTCGTAACTGTCACTGTATGTCATGTTGTTACTTGTGGGCGGAGCACCAAGGCAAATTCCTTGTATGTGAATACTTGGCCAATAAACTTACTTACTTACTTACTAAAGACTAAAGTTGTATCATAGCAGATGCGATTATTCCAATTACCAAAATGATTAGTAAACTTCTCGGCATTGATATGGACGTGATGATTTCTGCGTGTTGGCTTTGCTGCACTGACATATACTTACTGCAACTTTGGCCTTGGAGATATCTTCAATCTGAAGGTGCAGATCCTCCATTTCAACCTCCATTGATTTCCGAGCTTTGACAGCTGCTGCACACGTGAACTCTGACTCTTCAAGCTGAAAACAAACAGTTTACCTGGTCAAGTAAAGGGTGAACTGCAGCAACGTAGAAAAAAAACTCAGAAAAAAGGAGAGCTGTTGGAAACTTTTGAAATTTCTTAACGTAAATTTACTCGCCGCTTTTCCTGAATAAAATGTATTCGGTTACGTTTATTCCTGAATTCCATCCCATCCTCTCACAAATACCTGCATAATAAAACTACTCTTTGTGCTCTGTATAGACAAAAAATGCTGGAGTAACACAGCGGGTGAGGCAGCATCTATGGAGATAAGGAATAGGTGACGTTTCGGGTCGAGACCCTTCATGCTCTGTATAGTTTGTTTCTGCATTTTAAACACAAATCTATTTTATCAGCATTGAGGAAAAAAAGTTAATGAACCATTAAGAAGGAGGGTTTCTGAAGAAGGGTCTCGACCCGAAACGTTATCTATTCCTTCGTTCCATAGATGCTGCCTCATCCGCTGAGTTTCTCCAGCATTTTTGTCTACCTTCGATTTTTCCAGCATCTGCAGCTCTTTCTTAAACAGAGGTAGATAGTAGTTCAGTTGTTACAGTTTACTCTTGAAGAGTGGAGAACTTACACATATTTTAAAATTGGATTCTTAAATATATTTTCACGTTTATCAAAACGTCTGCGGAGCAATTTGATGAACAAAACTTGGCCGTTTTAACAGTATCTGAAATTTAAATAACGAACAAAACTAGAAAGAATTACCTGGTTTTTCAACTGTGCGATCTCCCGTTTGCTGGGTGCATTGTTTTTGAAGTGGTCCAGCATTATTTGGGCATCAGCTAGAAGAGCCTTTGTCCTTCGAAGATCCTTGCGAAGCCGTTTTTCAGTTTCAAAATCCCTTTCACTGACCTGATTTTAACAAAAGCCATCAGAACCCAAGATTCAAACCTCTGACACTGCACTAAAATTGACAGTCTGACCATTATGATTTTATAGTACTTTCAATATCCTTGTCCTTGTTTTTACTAGTTTAGTTTCGAGGCACAGCGCGGAAACAGGCATTCGGCCCACCAAGTCCACGCCTACAATCGATCACCAAATTAGTTCTGCGTACGTTATCCCACTTACTCATTCACTGCTTACACAATAGGGACAATTTTAAGGAGACCAATTAACCTACAAACCCAAGATAGACACAAAATGCTGGAGTAACTCCACCTGAAACATCACCCATTCCTTCTCTCCACAGATGCTGCCTGCCCCGCTGAGTTACTCCAGCATTTTGTGTCTACCTTCGATTTAAACCACCATCTGCAGTTCTTTCTTACACAACCTACCAACCCACCCGTCTTTGGGATGTGGGAGGAAACCGGTGCACCAGGAGAATACCTGGTAATAGGGAGACTGTGCAAACTCCACACAGACAGTACCCGATCTCAGGATTGAACCTGGGTCTCTGGTGCTGAAAGGCACCAGATCTTACCAGCTGTGTCACTAGCCACCCTGCATGTTTTCTGCACTCCCCTGAACCTCACTGGGGCTTCGACTCCTGCATTACTCTGAACTTTGTCAGTTTTGCTGAACATCTTCTACGCGGTATCTTTTCCCCAAACGCCACAATGAATGTGGCAACGTTTTTAAAATGAATTCCATCGATTGCACATGAAGGAAACTAGTCCTCTGGCTCCGATGGTCATTGACATGTTTCTGCATTCCACAAGTAAAAGAGGTGTGAAACATTATAGAAACATAGACAATAGGCTCTGGCTCTTCACACTGTCCTGACTCACCTGGACAGACAGGGCACGTATGTGAGGATGCTCTTCATTGACTATAGCTCTGCATTCAATACGGTCATCCCCACCAAGCTCACCACCAAACTCCACCAGCTAGGCCTCAGCTCGCCGATATGCGATTGGATCCTGAACTTTCTGACGGAGCGACCGCAGGCAGTGAGACTGGGCCCGCACCTGTCCTCCACTATCACCCTGAGCACCGGCACACCACAGGGCTGTGTACTAAGCCCCATGCTCTACTCCCTCTTCACTCACGACTGTGTCTCGGGATTCGACACCAACACCATCATGAAGTTTGCAGACGACACAACAGTGATTGGGCTGATCACCAACGGTGATGAAACAAAATACAGAGCGGAGGTGCAGAACCTGGCGGACTGGTGCGCTCATAACAACTTGTCACTAAACACCTCCAAGACCAAGGAGCCGATTAGTGACTTCAGGAGGTCCCATAATGGAGAATACGCCCCAATCTCCATTTACGGGGAAAGTGTGGAGAGAGTGTCCAGCTTTAAGTTTCTGGGCACTCACATTTCAGAGGACCTCACATGGTCAAGAAGGCACAGCAACGACTGTTCTTCCTGAGGACATTAAAAAAGACTGGTCTGCCCCAACAGCTGCTGACAACATTCTACCGCTGCACCACAGAGAGCATATTAACGTATGGCATCTCTGTGTGGTATCTCAGCTGCACGGAGGCGGAGAGGAGAGCTCTTCAGCGCGTCGTCCACAGAGCGCAGAGGATCATTGGGACAGAGCTACCAGCCTTGGAGGGCATCTACCACACACGGTGCCTCAGGAAGGCCGTCAGCATCCATAAGGACTCATCACACCCTTGTAACGGACTGTTTGAACTACTTCCCTCCGGCAGACGTTACAAGGCCTTCTACGCCCGAACCTCCAGACTCAGAAACAGCTTTATTCCAAGAGCTATAGCGGCTCTGAACCGGCCCTGCTGAGTGTCCCCCCACCCACCCCCCCTGGACAGTCTCCCTCGGATGGTCACGTCACTCAGCTTGCTTATTTATTTATTTTACTTTTCTTGTACATCGGTGGATCTGCATACTAAATCTCGTTGCACTGACGTGCAATGACAATAAAAGATATTATTATTATTATTATTATTATTATTATTAGGAGTAGGCCAATTGGCCCTTCGAGTCAGCCATTCAAATGATCATGGCTGGTCACCCAAAATCAGCACCCCGTTCCTGCTTTCTCCCCATATCCCTTGATTCCATTAGCCCTACGAGTTAAATCTAACACTCTTGAAAACAGCTAAATCTAACTTTGAAAATGATTATTGATTTTAAGCTTCACTAGCTGTCATTTTTATAGTCGAACCGACCTCAAAATCTGCTGTATTATGAACACTGCCATCAAATTGAAAAATCTCAATAGTGCACAGTTGCTCAATTCTCCATGTAGAATCTAATCAATAGACAATAGACAATCAGTTACCTTTTCACTGACTACAGACAGTTTGCTGTCCAGATCTCTTTTCTCTCTCAGAATTTTCTGTTTATCATCATACTCTTCTTCTAATTGCAGCTCAAATTGTTTTAACTGAGAAAATGAAAAACAAAAAGTTATGAGGTTCACAAATTAAATATCACATCTTATTAATAAATCTTTCAATATGGACTTTAGAGATACAGCGCGGAAACAGGCCCTTCAGCCACCGAGTCCTCACTGACCAGCGATCACCCCGTACACTAGCACTATCCTACACACTAGGATAATTTGCAATTTGTACCAAAGCCAATGAACCTACGTCTTCACATAACCTGTACGTGGGAGGAATCCAGAGCACGGAGAGAAAACCCACGCAGGTCACGGGGAGAAGGTACAAACTCGTACAGACAGCACCCGTAGTCAGGATGGAACCCGGGTCTCTGGCGCTGTGAGGCAGCAACTCTACCGCTGCACCACCGTGCCGGCCCACATTTCTTTGTATTTAAGATTTGTAAACCACTGATGCCACAAAAGCCAAGGTACTTCTAAACTGAAATTTAAACTTATTTGTTAATTGTACTCGGTTAGTTACTGGAAGTTACGTGGTGCTCGTTAAGAAAAATACCACCTTATAGTGACACCTTCCATTCATTGCTTTTAGAATCACAAGTCACGATTAAAGACATTCTCAGCTCAGTTTTAACTTCAAAAAATGTTCATGTCACACAAGCCAAATATATGAACAAAATGCAAATGCAATGCAAAGGCTATTAACATGCCTAAAATTAGATTTTTAATTTATCCATTTGATGACAGTATTCTTATGTCAATAACCATTACAAGAATAAAACTGACCTTCTTCTGGCAAGACTGCCTAATTTCTTCCACTTCCTCTTCTTTGTTCTCAATTTCCTTGGCTTGCGTTTGTCTGTACCTTTCCATTTCCATTTCCAGCCGAAGTTTGGCCTAAATTTGAGCAAAAACAATGGAAAAACTCTAGGAACGCTGAACTGATGGTGAAATGAATTAACAAAGAAAACAAGCAATGCTTTAGTTTAGGTTTAGAGACACAGCACGGAAACAGGCCCATCGGCCCACCGAGTCTGCGCCGACCAGCCATCCCCGCACACTAACACTATCCTACACACACTAGGGACAATTTTACATTGATATGTTGTAGTCCTCACAGTGATGTTTAAGAAGGAACTGCAGATGCTGGAAAATCGAAGGTAGACAAAAATGCTGGAGAAACTCAGCGGGTGAGGCAGCATCTACGGAGCGAAGGAATAGGTGACGTTTCGGGTCGAGACCCTTCTTCAGACGAAACGTCACCTATTTCCTTTGCTCCATAGATGCTGCCTCACCCGCTGAGTTTCTCCAGTATTTTTGTCTACCTTCAGTCCTCATAGTGAACGCACTCCCACATTGGCATTGGGTAGGGAATTTCAGGATTTACACCCAGCAGAGTTGAAAGAATAGCAATGTTTTTCCAAGTCAGGATGGTGTACAACTATGGTCCAAAGCCTCTGAAGCCTTCTTGCAGGTAGAGGCCATGGGTTGAAATATGCTGTACCTCAAGTTACCCTGGGTTGGAACTGTGTTCCTTAAGTGAGCAACTGCAATGCATTTGGTAGACTGTGAAACATTTCTGCACCGTAACAATACAATTGCATTTTCACTCTTTCCTACACATGGTGTGAAATGCCACCCAATCAATAGACAAACAAATAATTTCCCATTTTCTAGATATCACCTGTTTCTGCTGCTCTGAAACTTGCTCGGAGACATGTACAGATAGATAGGAATCCCCAAAGTTGTATGTCAAGGCTTATTGTTCAATGTCGCTGTATATTTTGCCCCCAACATTAAAGTACGCGATTCTATAGCTTTCAGACTTTAGAGATACGTGGACATTGGTCCACTGAGTCCACGCTGACCAGCGATCACGTCGTACACGAGCATTATATACACATCTACGCACTAGGGACAATTTACAATTTTTACCGAAGCCAATTAACCTACAAGCCTGCACGTCTTTGGAGTGTGGGAGGAAACCGAAGCACCCGGAGAAAACCCACGTAGGTCACGGGGAGAACGTACAAACTCCGTAAAGACAGCACCCGTAGTCAGGATCGAACCCAGGCCTTTGGCACTGTGAGGCAGCAACTCTACCGCTGCACCAGTTAGTCTAGTTTATTGTCATGTGTACCGAGGTATAGTGAAACACTTTATTAACATTAATTAACTTATGAATGATCATCATATTTTCAGAATCATTCCACATTGCCCATACAGGGAAATGATTGTACCTGTTCTAGCATTTGGATAGTCCCAGCTTGTTCATCCAGCTCCTCCTCCTGGTCCTTAACCTTGGCCTCCAACTCACGAACCTGCTTCTTCACCTTAGCAAGTGAAGCCTCGTCCTTGGATTCTTGAGAAGACAGATCCTGCAGCTCCACGTCCAGCCGCTCGGCCCTCTGGCTTACGGTGAGAATCTCAGAATCTTTATCCTGGAAAAAACAATGCTTCATCAGCCACATGTAAAGCCATAACCCGTAACCCGCACGGATACAGTGGATGTAGAGAGGATGTCTCCACTAGTGGGAGAGTCTAGCACTAGAGGGCACAGCCTCACAGTTAAAAGACCTCGCTTTGGGAAGGAGATGAGGAGAAATTTATTTTGTCAGTGGGTGGTGAATCTGTGGATTTCATTGCCACAGAAGGCTGTGGAGGTCATTATTGGATGTTTTTAAGATAGAGATAGATAGATTCTTGATTAGTACGGGTGTCAGGGGTTATGGGGAGAAGTCAGGAGAATGGACTTAGGAGGGAGAGATCGATCAGGCATGATTGAATGGCAGAGCAGACTTGATGGGCCGAATGGCCTAATTCTTCTCCTATCACATAAACATAAATGTTAATTAGTTACATGGTTATGATGTAGCAGGTAATCAAGGCACCATAAATAAAAGTAAAATTAATGAATTCTGTGAAATTTTGAAGATAGAACATAGAACAGTACAGTACAGAATCAGGCCCTTCATGTGCTAAACTTGATGCTCAGACAAACTCTTACCTGCTAGACACAAAAACCTGGAGAAACTCGGCAGGTGAGGCAGCATCTATGGAGAGAAGGAATAGGGGACCCAAAACGTCCCCAATTCCTTCTCTCCATAGATGCTGCCTCACCCGCCGAGTTTCTCCAGCATTTTGTGTCTACCTTCGATTTTACCAGCATCTGCAGTTCTTTCTTAAACAAACTCTTACCAACCTGCACATGATCCATATCCCTCTATTCCCTGTAGTCATGCGTCCATCCTTAAATGCCATGGGCTCCAGGCACCCACCGCCCTGTGTGTAAAAGGCTTGCTCCTCGCATCTTAAAGTTATGCCCTCTAGCATTTGATATTGTCGTCTTGCTCAAAAAGGTTCTGACTGTCAACTCCCGTTAACTCCAAATAACTTTCATCAGTTAAATAAACTTTGTTGACCATAAACAATATGTGCAGGAGTAGGCCATTCGGCCCTTCGAGCCAGCACCGCCATTCACTGTGATCATGACTGATCATCCACATTCAGTACAAGTATGACAATGCAGAATGGATTCTGGATTCGGATGCAAATTTGTTAGCCAGTGTAGCAAAACTATTAACAAAACAAATTTATGACCTCAGAATCATTTTTAGAATTTCAGTCTTACCTACCCATGTAGCAAACAGAAAACGAAACACAATAAAAGACCTAAACTGCACTGGCTCCCTGTCCAATACCGCATTGATTTTAAGATTCTCCTCCTCACTTTCAAAGCCCTCTACAATCTCGCTCCTCCATACCTCTGTGAACTCCTCCAGCCTTACACTCCATCCCGAACTCTCCCATCCTCTTCTTCCTACCTGCTCTCCACTCCATCTGCCCGCCTGTCCACGATGGGGTTCAGAGCCTTCAGCCGTTCTTCCCCTTGCCTCTGGAACTCTCTCCCACTATCCATCCGTACCTTAGAGTCTCTTCACACCTTTAAACCTCCCTCAAAACTCACCTATTCACACTGGCCTATCCCACGTAACTCGTTTCTATCAAATTCATGGTTATGTTGTTTTTGTTTCCAGAACTAAATGTGTTTCAAAAGAAACTAATGGACTATGGGTTAATAACTGGAAAAAAGCTAATTCTAAAATTTTGGAAGAAGGCTCCAATACCAACTATAAATATGTGGACTTCAAATATGTTCGAAACATTACACCTAGAAGAGATAAGACTCCTCCTAGCAGGTAAACCAGATCACTTCCACCTGACGTGGTCTGCATTTATAGAATTATTACAAATATAGGGTGCAAAAGTACTTTAAAAAAAAAATTGAGGTCAGGTAAGGGGGGATGCTAGTTGAAGAGTTGGTATGTCCCATTTACGTAATGCTCATAAAAATATTTGTTTCTCTCTTTTTCCTTTTTCTCTTTCTCTTTCTTTTCTAGGGTCTATTTCTTAACTCTTTTTCTTTTGTTTTTTAATTTTGCTCTTATAGGGTCTTCGTCCTTTTTTGTTGTCACATTTTCTACACTTTCACTTTTTCCTTCACTTTCTTCTTTCCTTCAATCTTTTCTTTTTCTAGTGTAAAAAATAAATGGAGTACATTAATTGTAAGAAGACATAAGTGACGAGTACTAATGTATGTGGTTGTAATGTAATGTACTTCTAATAAATAAAAAATAAAAAAAATATATAAAATGTTGTTTTTGTTTCATTTTATTTATATATTTGTAATTTTCTTGTTTTAACCGTAAGGTGTTCTTGAGTGTTCTGAAACCACGCGCCCATAAATAAAATGCTGTATTATTATTATTATTATTATTATAAATGATGTTATCGATCTTTTCAATGTTATTTGCAGATCTTGCTCAAATCTAACAATGTTTTCAATGATTATTACAGTAGTGATGGTACATACATCCAGCTGTTGCTTCATACTGAATATCTCTGCTATAAAACCATCTCTTTCTCTGCTCAGTTTCTCTTTATGAATCTTTTCTCTCTGAGATTCATCTTGTGCTTGCAATAACTCGCTGTCGAACCTGGAACAAGAAATAGAAGAACATCTTAAGAACAAATGGCACAATTCTAACTTGCAGTGGGTGATGAATTATTTTATACAGGGCAATCGATAAGAAGTAATGCGACCAATTTTCTTCCATACACTTAAAGCTCCTTAGATGGGAGACACTTCATTTTGAAAACTGTGTTGTTAACTAGATTAGTATGTTAATTCAATCTCATAGACTCCATCGGTGCAGCACGGTGGCGCAGCGGTAGACTTGCTACCTCACGGCGCCAGAGACCCGGGTTCGATCCTGACTAAGGGTGCTGTCTGTACGGAGTTTGCTGTTCTCTCCGTGACCTGCGTAGGTTTTCTCCGAGATCTTCGGTTTCCTCCCACTCCAAAGACTTGCATGTTTGTAGGCTAATTGGCTTGGTGTAATTGAAAATCATCCTTCGTGTGTGTAGGAGTGTGCTAGTGTACGGGGATCGCTGGTTGGCACGGACTCTCTGGGCTGAAGGACCCGTTTCTGTGCTGCAACACTTATCTCGATAGATTCAAGTGCCCTGGGTACCAGAACAAAGTTCCTGTCTGAGTCACCCACCAATCTAACTAATACATCTATTACTATCCCTTCCTCACAGTTGGGTCAACAATTGTTCACCACTAACTTCCCAAATGCTAACATTGGCAGTAATGTCTACATCCCTTGGATGAATAAAACATCCTGAAGCCGCCGTCTCTGGTAGGAAAGCGCCAATTCAGGACCTCCAAGCCGCGGAGTGCGTTCGACCGTCCCGACGAGAGGGCCTGTACATCCGGCCGTCCGTAGCGGTGACTGCGTAGGTTTATGGCCCCAATGCGGGTGACCAATGGAGTATGTGACGAATAAAACTGATTGATTGAACCAAGACATTCAGAATGTTCTATGTCACGTGATGCTCCATTATCGAGTCCATACTTTGTTTTGTCAAAAAGCAAAATTCATACACAATTTGAATAACTGCGTTGGATTTTTTTAAACGGTCATATTGAAATTATTATGTTTAAAATGTGCACACCACTGCAACTCTGGGCCAGTTTACGCACTAACAAATCTGAGCATCTGCCTTTTGACGAAAGGGTAGCTTACAACCCAGCGGTTTGAACGGTGATTTCTCTGCATTCCTTGCCCACCCCCTTGCCCAATTTGCAATCAGTCATTACAAAATATTTGAACTTTGATGCTTCCCAAGGTCATATCAGTCCTTCCTCACATCCTCCTCAAGGTCTAAGTCTGGTTTCTGCTCCATCCACATCGCTGAAGGCAAAGTCTCAAATAGCATTCTCTGTTAGTCTGCCTGTGGTTTCTCTCCTGAATTCTCCAGAGTGTTTCACACCATCACTCATGTACATCTCCTCCACTGTCCACCCCTGGGACTTCCTTCATTTTCTCCCACTCGTATAAATTCAATTGTACTTCAGATACATTCCATATTGCTCTTAATTCCTCTTTCCAATGTTACCCACAGATTTCCCAAAACATCCATCCTTCACCTAATTTTCCCGTAATTCTTTTATGAATTCATCTGTAAATTAGCTCCAGACTTGCATGCTGGTGAAGTGTACGCTCGATTGCTTCATCAATCTCTCTATCTCTGGGCTGTGAGAATACTTGGTCATATTATTCCTTGTATGTGCACATACTTGGCCAATAAACGTACTCATTCATTCATTCCTTCAAGAGCTGCAATTTATTTCACTTTAACACCTGCATTAATAAAATATACTCTCAGTAAGGCTTCAAAGTTTGCTTATCAAGTCAAGTCAAGAGAGTTTATTGTCATGTGTCCCAGATAGGACAATGAAATTCCGCTCTACAAATATAAGACTAATGACTTCAGGTTTTAGATTTTCTTTAGTTTAGTTTGAGATGGAGAAACAGGCCCTTTGGCCCACAAAACTAAGAATATCACTGTGACTTATCAAAGGTGACAACAAAGTATCATTTATTCATTCACCGAGTCCGTGCCGACCAGCGATCCCCGTACACGAGCACTATCCTACACACACTAGGGATAATTTACAATTTTTACCAAAGCCAATTAACCTACAAACCTGAAGAAGGGTTTCGGCCCGAAACGTTACCTATTTCCTTCGCTCCATAGATGCTGCTGCACCCGCTGAGTTTCTCCAGCATTTTTGTGTACCTTCGATTTTCCAGCATCTGCAGTTCCTTCTTTAACACAACCTACAAACCTGTATGTCTTTGGATCGTGGGAGGAAACCGGAGAAAACCCACACGGTCACCGGGGAGAAGGTACAAACTCCGTACAGACAGCACCCGTAGACAGGATGGAACCTGGGTCTCCAGCGCTGTGAGGCAGCAACTCTACCGCTGCGCCATTGTGCCAGTTCTTCTTGCTCTTGTCACATGAAGAGTATACATTGTTCCTTACATTGCTCTGGATAGTTCTTTTGTTTCTTGAAAGCAGAAGATCATCATAAAGGAAGCAGGATTGGATTATGAAGGATGATTGCACTACATGCGACATAGAAGTTAAAGGCGTGAATTGATGGAGCTGACCAAAATTTTTTTTTTCTGATAATGAAATGTAGGACAATTCAAAATGAGGACAAGGCTTTATAAAGAGGACAGCAAATAAATGTTGCACAAAAGATGGTCGATATGTGAGTCAGCGCTCACAGTAATCAGTACATTTAGCTCAATTGTGTAGGAAGGAACTGCAGATGCTAGTTTTAACCGATGATAAACGATCTTCCATTTAGCTCAATTATTGTTTTAACATTTTTTTTAATCAGTTAATGGAATAAAAGGCTGGTGGATGATGTTTAGAAATGGGTCAGCCACAGACTGATAACGTAACTCGTCTCCTGCTCCGCATTGGAAAGGCCATTACATTATTTCAAATTGCACAACTTGAAAAGGTTTGTTTAGTTTAGTTTAGTTTAGAGATACAGCGCGGAACCAGGCCCTTCGGCCCACCGATCCCCGCACATTAACACCATCCTACACACACTAGGGACAATTTACAATTTTTACCAAAGCCAATTAACCTACAAGCCTGTACGTCTTTGGAGTGTGAGAGGAAACCGAAGATAGCGGAGAAAACCCACACGGTCACGGGGAGAACGTACAAACTCCGTACAGACAGCACCCGTAGTCAGGATCGGCCCGGGTCTCCGGCGCTGCAAACGCTGTAAGGCAACAACCCCAACGCTGCGCCACCGTGACGCACTAAATTGTTTCAAACGTTGTAACTTTTCGCCGCCTTAGACGCGGCGACTCTTTGCGCACATTGTGTGTGGTCGGCAAAACAAAGAATATCACTGTGACATGTCTCATGCTGCTAATAAAGCATGATTAATTAATCAATCAATTAATTGATTCAAATGCATAATAATGTATATTATCGCCCCATAAGACTATCATCTGTAGTTCATTATATATTCTTACGATCAAATCTGATAGATTTGAATTAAAATATGTAAAAGATCAACCAGCCCCTGACTAACAATAAAGGAGATGTGATTGCAGATAGACATCTGTGACGAACACACAGAAACACGATCTGAACAGAATGACTATCTACCCCATTGGCGATCCTTGGACTATCCTTGGTCGGAGTTTGCTGGCTTTACCTTGCACTAAACGTTATTCCCTTGTCATGTATCTGTACACTGTAAATGGCTCGATTGTAATCATGTATTGTCTTTCCGCTGACTGGTTAGCACGCAACAAAACTTTTCACTGTACCTCGGTACACGTGTCAATAAACTTAAGTGAACTGAAGTACGGTTCCAATTTGAGTTTTGCAGATGAACTCACTTTCGTTGCTTCTTTTCCAATTCATGGTTGCGTCCTTGTTGTCCTTCCAGGTGAAGCTTGGTGTCCTGCAACTCTGCTGTAAGTCGCTGGGATTTCTTCTTCAACTGTTGAATGCTGCGTTGCATTTCCTCATTGTCAGCTTGCAAGTCTGCAACCTGCAAGCACACCAGCAAGTCTTAGAGATACAGCGCGGAAACAGGCCCTTCGGCCCACCGAGACCGCGCTGACCAGCATATCCCCGCACACTAACACTATCCGACACACACTAGGGGCAATTTACACTTATACCGAGCCAATTAACCCACAAGCCTGTACATCTTTGGAGTGTGCGAGGAAACCAGAGCATCTGGAGGAAGACCACACCTGGAGTATTGTGTGCAGTTTTGGTCCCCTAATTTGAGGAAGGACATTATTGAGGGAGTGAAGCGTAGGTTTACAAGGTTAATTCCCGGGATGGCAGGAATGTCATATGCTGAGAGAATGGAGTGGCTGGGCTTGTATACTCTGGAGTTTAGAAGGATGAGAGGGTATCTTATTGAAACATATAAGATTATTAAGGGTTTGGAAACGCTAGAGGCAGGAAACATGTTCCCGATGTTGGGGGAGTCCAGAACCAGGGGCCACAGTTTAAGAATAAGGGGTAAGCCATTTAGAACGGAGATGAGGAAACACTTTTTCTCACAGAGAGTGGTGAGTCTGTGGAATTCTCTGCCTCAGAGGGCGGTGGAGGCCGGTTCTCTGGATACTTTCAAGAGAGAGCTAGATAGGGCTCTTAAAGACAGCAGAGTCAGGGGATATGGGGAGAAGGCAGGAACAGGGTACTGATTGGGGATGATCAGCCATGATAACATTGAATGGCGGTGCTGGCTCGAAGGGCCAAACGGCCTACTCCAGCACCTATTGTCTATTGTCACGGAGAGAAGGTACAATACCGGGTGGAACGACCGAACCCGGGTCTCCGGCGCTGCGAGCGCTGTAAGGCAGCAATTCTACCGCTGTCCCACCCACTTCTCAGCTTTAAATTTAGGAAAAAAAGCTTTATTTCTGGCATTAATAATTCTACGCCTCGCTTTCACTTACTCTTCGCTCCATTTGCCTCTTGGTCTGTAATTCAACCTCCAGCTTGTCTTCAAACTCCTGATGCATCCGTTTCTTGGTGAAGTCTATCTCTCTGGCTGCACGCTCGTACTTCATCCTCCACTCCCCACCTACGGGAAGGGAATAAAAGCAACGTGCCAACAGCTTGAAGTCTGCCATTTACATTCACGCATGTGGAAACGTCATCCAACACTCCACAGACAAGATTTAAAATTATGCAAATCAAGAGATATTTTAAAGATAAAACACTGCTTCAGGCAAGCAAGCAAACAAACAAAAAACTGCACCGGTGAATTCAGCCTCGCTGAATGTTCAAACCCGTCCACATTTCAATTATGGAATAGTGGATGGTTTTTGAATGGATAGCCAAATTCAAAAGCTGCAGATCTTAAATATGTGACAATAAAGTTTACAGTTGTATCTATTTTTTGTTCTTGAGTCCGAGGGTGGTGAATCTATGGAATTAATTGCCACAGAAGGCTGTGGAGGCCGTCAATGGATATTTTTAATGCAGAGATACATGGATTCTTGATTAGCACGGGTCATGGTCATAAGTGGTAGGAGCAGAATTAGGCCATTCGGACCATCAAGTCTACTCCGCCATTCAATCATGGCTGATCTATCTCTCCCTCCTAACTCCATTCTCCTGCCTTCTCACCATAATCCCTGACAATCAAGAATCTATCTATCTCTGAATATATCTATCTGAAGAAGGGTTTCGGCCCGAAACGTTGCCTGTTTCCTTCGCTCCATAGATGCTGCTGCACCCGCTGAGTTTCTCCAGCATTTTTGTGTACCATCTATCTATCTCTGCCTTGAAGGCAGGTGTCAGTGGTTACGGGGAGAAGGCAGGAGAATGGGTTTGAGAGGGAAAGATAGATCAGCCATGATTAAACTGTGGAGTAGACTTGATGGGCCAAATGGCCTAATTCTGCTCTTATCACTTATGAACTAATGAACTTATGAGTACGTGAAAAATGACATACCAGAAATTGTTGATAAATCTCCAGGTATGAATTTACCGGAATAATGTCTAAAGTATTTGAGGAAGGAGAATGAAGAACTAACCCGACTCGTCATCGTCAAGCTCTCCGTTTAATTCCGCTGCTTTGATGAGTCGAGCTTCCATCACTTCCATTTCCATTGAATCCATTTGTTTCTTCATTCCATCACATTTAGCCTAAAATACAAATGCCTCAGAAATGACTGGTTCTCAACATCTACACAATGCATGAGATGCACATACATATAAAAGTCCATTATCAAAGTCATGATTCGTGCCTATCTTGATCCTGATGTACGGGTCAGGTCGGGGGGAGTTCCCCCCGCCACGGGTACCATGTAATCCCGTGCTACCTGCTCCATGGTCGGATAGTCGGCGACTAAACCGTCTGCCCCACCTGGTTTGCCAGGTGAGGAGGGGGCTGTGGACCCCCAGCAGGACCAAAAACAAGGCCTGTCAAAGGGCGGATGAGCTCCTAGCGAGCCAACGGCCATCCACACGGAAAGACATGGATATTTGTTTTTGCCAGAATTTCAGGAGATAAATAATAATGAGCTGACCTGTAACTCTTTCATTTCTTTCTCTAAGCGAAGTCTGTCTGCTGTTTCAGTCTCCAGAAGTTGAGACGTCGATTCACCAGTGTTTCTCTCATCTGTTAATTCAGATGTCAGTTCTCCAAGCTGTTGGTAAAATCACATCATCAAAACCACTGTCCATACTGGTATTCATGTGTAACAATAAATATTGTAGTAAATTATACATCCTAATTTGAAGATAGGGAACCAGCATTCTAGGCTGACCAAGGGTCTTGACCAAATTATCACCTATCCATAAAATAGACACAAAATGCTGGAGTAACTAAGCGGGACAGGCAGCATCTCTGGAGAGATGGAATGGGTGACGTTTCGGGTTGAGACCCTTCTTCAGACCCGAAACGTCACCCATTCCTTCTCTCCAGAAATGCTGCCTGATCAGCTGAGTTAATTTGTGTCTTTTTTTGTAAACCAGCATATGCGTTTCCTTGTGTCTCTGTCAACAACTGTGTCTCTGGCCACACACTCATCTCCCCGCTACCTTCAGGTAGAAGGTACAGGAGCCTGAAGACTGCAACAACCAGGTTCAGGAATAGCTACTTCCCCACAGCCATCAGGCTATTAAACTCGGCTCGGACAAAACTATGAACATTAATAGCCCATTATCTGTTTATTTGCACTTTATCAGTTTATTTATTCATGTGTGTATATATTTATACAATGGCATATGGACACACTGATCTGTTTTGTATTCATGCTTACTATGTTCTGTTGTGCTGAAGCAAAGCAAGAATTTCACTGTCCTATCAGGGACACATGACAATAAACTCTCTTGACTTGACTTGACATTGGCTCTGTTGGCCGTCACCATTTCTAAGAGTCGAACCATCAACCTTTGATAGCAATAACATTATCAAAGCCAAGTTAGCTGGAGCATGTATATCGTCAAATGCACTGCAGTCACTGCAGTCCCAACCCACAAGCTTTATTGCCAAGAACAAAGGGCATCATATACGTGGCAACACCTCCTGCAGGTTCCCTCCCCCCCAAGTCCACACCATCCTGATCTGGAAATATATCACTGGCCTTCCAACATATATCACTGGGTCTACATTCTAACCCCCTCCCCAACAGCAGTGGGGAATATCTCCATCAGATGAAGTTCGTCCACATTCTCAGCAGTAACTAGAGAAGGGCAATAAGCACTCTTCTTGCCAGCTATGCCCAGGCCCTGAATGTACTAAAATAAGATCCAAAGGAGCCCAGCAGTGAAGTGTCTTAACAGGGCGGCACGGTGGCGCAGCGGTAGAGTTGCTGCCTCATGGCATCAGAGACCCGGGCTCGATCCTGATTACGGGTGCTGCCTGTACGGAGTTTATACGTTCTCCCCGTGACAACATGGGTTTTCTCCGGGCGCTCCGGTTTCCTCCGGTGTCGCCTGTATGGTCGTGAGTAGTCGCCCAAAGAGTCGTACCTTTTTCTGGTCGCCGTTGGATTTTCAACATGTTGAAAATTTTCGGCCACCTACTGCCACTATGACAGGTGCCGGCAAGTCGCCGAAACAATTGCGTAAGTGGGCCAGGCCCTTAACTACACCTCCATGCTTTAGAACTAACATGATACTTGGGAAGGCTCAGTATCGTTCATCAACCATCTGCTGCAATGCATCAAATAAATGAGGTTGACAACTGTAAAATGACAATGGTTTCACCAGATGTACGGAGGAACTCCAGGTGTCATCTTACCCTGTTTTCCAGCCGATCGCCTGTGAACCGCAACTCATTGCGTTCCTTTTCAACCCGCTCTACTTTGCTGCGTAGCTGCTGAATCTCCTCCTAACATCAGAGAGAGAGAGAGAGCGAGAACATGTTTATCTGTTAGCTTTTACGCAAAGTGGTGAACTTGAATGAACATTTTCAGTCTTTCTTAGCGCAAAAGAGAAACACTTGAGCATTTGACGGCACTGCGCCTGTACTCGCCGGAGTTTAGAAGGTTGAGGGGGGACCTCATTGAAAGTTACAGAATGATGAAAGGCTTGGATAGAGTGGATGTGTAAAGGATGTTTCCACTGGCGGGAGTCTAGGACGGCCATGTGCCCAGACATTTCATCCCTGGCTTTCAAAATATACAACGTGAATAACTGAGAGTTTAAAATACTTACGTCTTTGCCTCTTATTTGTTCTTCTGTCAACTGAACCTCAATTAATGGCCGAACTGTCGTGAACACTTTCCACCATGGCCAGTTCTTGACTCCTTTGTTCTTTTTTATGTTTTTCTGGATGCAACGGATTGCTAGATCTTGAATCTGAAAAATAAATATATTAATTTATCTTCAATCAGATAGGCATAAACTTTTGATGGTTTAGTTTTGTTTCGTTTATTGTCACGTGTACTGAAGTACAGTAAGCTTTTGTTGCGTGCTAACCAGTCAGCGGAAAGACAATGCATAATTACAATCGAGCCATTTACAGTGTACAGATACATGATAAGGGAATAATGTTTAGTGTAAGGTAAAGCCAGCAAAGTCCGATCAAGGATAGTCCGAGGGTCACCAATGGGGTAGATAGTAGTTCAGGACTGTTTCAAGAGCGTTTGTCGGCACTGGGCCTGCACTCGCTGGAGTTTAGAAGGATGAGGGGGTCCCTCATTGAAACTTACTGAATAGCGAAAGGCTTAGATAGAGTGGATGTGGAGAAGATGTTTCCACTAGTGGGAGAGTCTAGGACCAGAGGACACACCCTCAGAATAAAAGGACGTTCCTTTAGGAAGGAGATGAGGAGGAATTTCTTTAGTCAGAGGGTGGTGAATCTGTGGAATTCATTGCCACAGAAGGCTGTGGAGGACAAGTCAGTGGATATTTTTAAGGCAGAGATAGATTCTTGATTAGTACGGGTGTCAGGGGTAACGGGGAGAAGGCAGGAGAATGTTAGGAGGGAGAGACAGATTAGCCATGATTGAATGGCAGAGTAGACTTGATGGGCCGAATGGCCTAATTCTGATCCTATCACTTATGACCTTATGACTACTCTTTGGTTGTCTTTAAAAGAGGGAAGAAACATTTTTGTAACCATGGGTGGTGGGTGTATGGAACGAGCTGCCAGAGGAGGTAGTTGAGGCTGGGACTATCCCATCGGTTACAAAACAGTTAGACAGGTACATGGATAGGATAGGTTTGGAGGTATATGGACCAAACGCAGGCGGGTGGGACGAGTGTAGCTGGGACACGTTGGCCGGTGTGGGCAAGTTGGGCTGAAAGGCCTGTTTCCACACTGTATCACTCTATGACTCGTGTAGATGGGACATGTTGGCTGGTGTGGGCAAGTTGGGCTGAAGGGCCTGTTTCCACACCGTATCACTCTATGACTAGCGTTGGCTATTATGGGCAAGTTGGGCTGAAGGGCCTGTTTCCACACTGTATCACTCTATGACTAGCATTGGCTAGTAGGGGCAAGTTGGGCTGAAGGGCCTGTTTCCACACTGTATCACACTATGACCAAGTGAATGCGGGTAAATCATTGTTCATTCATGTTCGGTTTGTGACGCGGTCGTTGACATTCTACCTTTCTCTTCTTGAAATGCTGCCGTGCCAGGTATCCTCTGCAAGCTGCCTGGAAGAGTGTGATGTTCCTTCTGGTCTGTTCATCCCTTTGTTCTTCCAATTTAACAAGGGTCCCTGCTCTGAAAAACACCTGAGACCAACAGAAAGGAGAATATAAATAAATAAATAATTGATGATAACGCGACACGATGGGCAGGCCAGAACAATTGGCTGGGCCATTTTTTCCGAAAATTAAAACAGCAATGGCAATCTTCCTAAAACAATTTCAAATGCCTTTATTCACTCAAAACCATGATGCTCATTACATCTAGTTCCAAAACAGAACTAACATGTTCTCTTTGAAGATACACAAAGTGCTGGAGTAACTCAGCGGGACAGGCAGCATCTCTGGAGACAAACTCTGCTGACATTTCGGGTCGAGACCCTTTTTCAGACTGAGAGTCACAGGGAGAGGGACATTAGAGGTATGAAAAGGTACAAAGAACAAATGAATGAAAGATATGCAAAAGAACAAATTAAAGCCAGCACGGTGGCGCAGCGTAGAGTCGCTGCCTCACTGCGCCAGAGACCCGGGTTCTACCCTGACTACGGGTCCTGTCTGTACGGAGTTTGTGCGTTCTCCCCGTGACCGGTGTGGGTTTTTGCCGGGAACTCCGGTTTCTTTCCACACTCCAAAGATGTACAGGTTTGTCGATAAATTGGCTTCTGCAAACTTGTAAAATGTTCCTAGAGTATAGGATAGTGTAGTGTGCTGGGATCGCAGGTCAGCCTGGACTCAGTGGGCCGAAGGGCCTGTTTCCATGCATTATCTCTAAACCAAACTAAACTAAACGGTGATCAAGAAAAGGTGGAGCCCATAATGGTCCATTGTTGGCTCTGGAAAAGGTGATAACGAGTAAATACAAACAGTGGCACTAGCAGGTGGGTTCTCTCTATGTCTTTCAGGAAGTTATGGGCTGAATTTTCTCTCTTAGTAGTGCTACAATGCTAATGCTACAATGATCAGTCTTAAGAGGCGTCCCGACCCAAACCATTGTCTGTCGATTCCCTCCATTAATGCTGCCTGATCCACTGAGTTTCTCCAGCAGTTTATGTTTTGCTTAGGATTCCAGCGGCTGCAGTTTCCTGTGCCTCTTTGCTACATCATGTTAGGATGTGGCAGAGTCCCCTTAAAAGGCTTCGGAAGTTACCAGGGAGGATCCGACAGGGGATTGACCATCCTTTGTGAATGCCCGTACTTCTGAGAATCCTTTAATGCACCGAAATGTCACTTTGAAGTGTGAATGCCAAAACCATATTTCAACAAAACAAAAATGTTCAAAGTTCTCATTCAGCTAATCAAGTGCCATCTGTCATATGAGACAGGTTCCAAGATCACTGGAGCAAACATCCGTGCTGATCCCGACTATGATTCAGAGCAATACAGTTGCTCTGTATTAACACTTGTTTCCATAACACAAAGTGGATACAATGCAATCGTTGAGTTGGGAATTGGTGGGCTGAATTGGTTAGTGCGTGATTTCGAACTAGAACTGGAAAAACACGTGAAAGTTAGTAACAAAATGACAAGCAGAAAAAAAACTGCCTCGGGGGGGAAAAAAAAAACTGTTTCATGCAACTTCCTTGCAGTAATCAGACATTATTTTCTCTTGAGAACACAGCTGCTGCTAACTTAACCAGTGAACTTGACAAGCAAGCGCTTCTGTTTGTCACTAGTGCAACAATGCTCTATTAAACAATGTCGTATTTTTAGTTTGCAGTGACAAAAATTGTGAGTTTGAAACACTCTAACCCCCTTTCCTCCATTGACACGATTGTGTTTATAACTTTTTGGTATATAATTGATTTTATAATTATTTTCTATAAAGCGAGCTTTCTTCGGAACGCAACTATCGCCTTCTTGCAGAACCTCCTGTACAAGCTCTTGGGTGAGTTTGTACTTGAGTTTTTAAATAGATGAGTGAGAACTACTGTCTCGAAGTGTTCAATGCAAACCAATAAATTCTGTAAAAGTATTGAAGATAGACACAAAATGCTGGAGTAACTCAGCGGGACAGGCAGCACCTCTGGAGCGAAGGAACGGGTGACGTTTCGGGTCGAGACCCCTCTTCAGAAGAGTTTGAGAAGGGTCACGACCCGAAATGTCACGCATTCCTTCTCTCCAGAGATGCTGCCTGTCCTGCTGAGTTACTCCAGCATTTTGCGTTTATCTTCGGTTTAAACCAGCATCTGCAGTTCCTTCTCACATACTGTAAAAAACATTAATTGCGAGTTAACGTAAACAACAACGTATCCTGTGGCCTTTGAAAAGACTATTAATTCTAATTCACCTGTTAAAAAATCACCAGCTGTAAGTCCACACTTCAATTTAGCAGCTAACAATATGGCCAGTATATAGGAAATGGGTGCAGATGAGATGAGGCATGGTGCATGAGCATATTGTGCTTAGCTAAACTGCTGTTGTCCTTATGCATTATTTCTTAGCATCTCACGTGTGCACAGTAATGAATAAAATATCGCTCAAATTGTACACAGAATTTCTTCATTCCAATTTTTTAGTACTTTAATAAGACAATGGAGGCGGCATTGAGCAAGTTTAGATATTTAGATAGGGAAGTTTAGATATTTCATGTTCATTTCCATGCACAACTTTGCACGACACACCAATAGATATTTTATTCACATGCCCGGTACAGGACAGATCAGGTGTCAATGAAATAAAACAAAATGCTGCAACAACTCGGCAACTCCGACATTCACAGAGAAATAATAGTTTGTGTTTTCAAGTGACTGACCTGCGAAGTTTACTTTCCTTTCCTCTCTGCACATGCTGATTTTAGCTGCTGGGCCTTCGCAGAGTGTTCCATTCTACTCGACAGTAGTTTACTGCGATGGCCGCATGAGCACCACCACACATTTTCCTTCACTCCGTGGGCAACAATGTCATCTGATGCGACGTGCAAACGTGACCGGCCACGAGGTGGGAAGTAGATTGAATTTCCAGAGTGACGCAGAATGACCAGGAAGCGGTCACCATTACCACTCACTCCAGGAACAGCTCACCTGCCCACACGGACCACTGGAATAAGCCGAGCCGCACATTTATGAGTTTCAAGACTAGAGTCTGCTTTTCCAAAGTGGAAAATGTCTCTCCTTACGAGCTGTTCTTGTGGAGCGATGCTAGGTTTGCAAAGTTACTTAGCAGGGTGCCACCTCTTTGAATACTGTACAACAATGCTGCACTGTCATGTGAATCGTTAATACACACGTCATGTGTCCAAACCATTTACAACATGCCTTCAACCACAGGGAAGAAATACAAATTCAAATGAGAAAAAAAACAGCAACCTCAGAGTTTTTTGAGAAATACTTAGGGGAAGGAAATCTCCCTGACCTAGAATATAGGAACGAACTGCAGATGCTGGTTTATACCGAAGATAGACACAAAATGCTTTCAGTCTACAGAAGGGTTTCAACCATTCCTTTTCTCCGGAGATGCTGTCTGACCCGCTGAGTTACTCTAGTAATTTGTGTCTATTTTCAGCATATCTTTGGTACGATGGGAGGAACCAGAGCACCCAGCGGAAACCCATAGGCTCAAAGATAGAACATGCAAACTCCACATAGACAACGCCTGAGATCACGATCTAACCTAGCTCACTGGAGTTGTGCAGAAACAGCATCACCTAGTGTGCAACCCTGAAGAAAGGAGCAATCTGACTCCTTAATTGTAAGATGTTAAACTGATTCAAAAGATTTTGTATATTTCCAAGTGAGGAAATCTGGAAAACTTCATTCTAAAGTTCCATTCAAAAATTGCCACCAAATGTTCAAACTTAAACAATTAAACTGCTCCTCTCAAGTTAAGGATTTGTTTTACTTTCTCAAGTCCATTTGAAACAGGTCCAGCAATGATAGTGTAGGAAGAAACTGCAGATATGGGTTACACTGAATATAGATGCAAAAAGCTAGAGTAACTCTGAGGGTCACGCAGCATCCTCGGATAAAACAATAGGTGACGTTTCGGGTCGAGACCCTTCTTCAGATTAAGAGTCATGGGAAAGGGAAACGAGAGATATAGACAGTAATGTGGAGAGATATATAGAGATATATATTTGTTTTATATCACCATCTATATCTCTTGTCTCCCTTTCCTCTGACACACAGTCTGAAGAAGGGTCTCGTCCCGAATCGTCACCTATTCCTTCTCTCCACAGATGCTGCCTGACCCGCTGAGTTACTCCTGCATTATGTGTCTCTCTCCAGCATTTATAGTGTTACACATGAAAATCAATCATCCAACTAAGTGATCAACATGGACTTCAATTCCATTTGGCCAAGAAGCAAACATACAAATCTACCATATGATTGAAATAACCAGTCCCGAGAAGACTGAATGTACTTCTTATTTATCAAGGATCCCGTAATCCCACAGTCACCAAAGTTAAAACGCATATGCTACCATAACGAGTTTAGCTGACAAGTTTAGTTTATTTTAGAGATACAATGCGGAAACAGGCCCTTCGGCCCACCAAGTCCGTGCCGACCAGCGATCGCCCGCACGCTAACACTATCCTACACACACTAGGGACAATTTACAATTATACCAAGCCAATTAACCTACAAACCTGTACGTCTTTGGTGTGTGGGAGGAAATTGAAGATCTCAGAGAAAACCCACGCAGGTCACGGGGAGAACGTACAAAGTCCGTACAGACAGCACCGGTAGTTAGAATAGAGCCTGGTCTCTGGCGCTGTGATGCAGCAATTCTACCGCTGCGCCACCAAGCCACTCTTACAAGTGTAGAAAATAAACTTTCTGGCAACTCACATTTAATAAATGCATTGGGTATCTTTATCAATAAATATAAAAACAAAAGTCTATTTATTCAACCAGTCTACTGACACAGCCAATTAACGTTTCTTGCCTGTATGGCATAGAATACTGCAATACACTTGACCAGGTACTCATTTTAGTGTAGTTTAGTTTAGTTTAGAGATACAGCAGGGAAACAAGCCTTTCGGTCCACCTTGTCCGCACCGACCAGCGATCCCCGCACACTAACACCATCCTACACACACTAGGGACAATTTATAATGTACACTTATACCAGCCAATTAACCTACAAATCTGTATGTCTTTGGAGTGTGGGAGGAAGAATTCTCTGCCACAGAAGGCTATGGAGGCCAATTCACTGGATGTTTTCAAGATTTAGATTTAGCTCTTACGGCTCAAGGAATTAAGGGATATGGGGAATAAGCAGGAGCGGGGTACTGACTTTAGATGATCAGTCATGATCATATTGAATGGCGGTGCTAGCTCGAAGGGCTGAATGGCCTACTCCTGTACCTATTTTTCTATGTTTCTAAGATCTCGGAGAAAACCCATGCGGTCACGGGGAAACCGTACAAACAGACAGCATCCGTAGTCAGAATCGAACCCGGGTCTCGGGCCCTGCAAATGCTGTAACCCGCTGCACCACAATATAATCTTAGAAACCAACGAATTATTCAGTACATGAAGTCTAATTATCAAAGCAGCGTTTGGGGTTGATTAAAAGAAATAATCTTTTAAAAAAAACACAATTGTTCTTGACAAATGCCGGACTACAGTGTTAAGATTTGAATTATACAGATTATAATGGAAACAATACATAATTACCATTGTCCCACATGGTTCACTTATTTCCAGATTTTTGGATATGAAGATCGATCTCCCGTATTAAAAGCCCATGAACATGCTTCCCCCTTCTCTTCCTTGTATTTCCAAGTGCCAAATAATTTTTCATAGCTTTATACACAATGTTGTCTTTCCTCCTTACAGATTTATGCATTTAAAATGGAGTGAGTGGGATTGTTGCTAAATGGTACCATTGTTGCGAACAGCCTTTAAAAGGTCAGAAAACAAAGTAGACAAAAATGAAGAATGCGAATAGTTTCCAGCAAAATGAAATGTGGCATTTTAAACTCAGGCAAGTATTCTCCTTAAAAGGAAAGGACTCTCAATGATGGCTCAGTTCATAACTTTGCAGTAAAATATTGTTCATGTTTATTTAACTTAATTTATTGAACAGCACCAAGATTTTAGATATCAGGTGTGTCTTCAAACTGTGGCCGTTCTCATTGGAGTAAACCTTTGCAAAGACTTCTGAAACATCTTCAATGTGTTCCAGTTGCTAAACACTTTTAACTCCCCCTCCCCTCCCCACACTGAGCTTTCTGTCCTGGGCCTCCTCCATTGTCAGAGTGAGGCCCGGCGCAAATTGGAGAAATAGCACCTCATAAATTGGAGAAACAGCACCTCATATTTTGCTTGGGCAGCTTACACCCCAGCTGTATGAACATTGACTTCTCTAACTTCAGGTAGCCCTTGCCTTGTCTGTCTCTCCATCCCTTCCCACTTCCCAGTTCTCTAACTAGTCTGACTGTCCCCCTGATTATATTTTTTCTCTGTTTGCTTTGTAGTCACCTTCTCCTACCTAACAATGATCGATTCTACATTTGCCTTGAGCTTCATTTCGTTTGATGTCTCTTTTTCACACCTTACACTTCCTTATCTCTGTGTCTCCCTCTCCCCTGACTCTCGGTCTGAAAGAAGGGTTTCGACCTGAAACGTCATCCGTTCCTTCTCTCCAGAGATGCTGCCTGTCCCGCTGAGTTACTCCAGCTGTTTGGGTCTAGCTTGGATCTACCATCCACCCTTTGCTTTATTTTCCCAGTCCACTTTCACCGACTTTGTGCGTCTGTCCTGCTAATCCCTTTTAAGTTTAGGGCATAACTTTGGTCGGAAACGATTTCACCCACAACATTCTACAGTGCTATGATCACTCTTTCGTAGGGAATCCTTTACAAAGAGATCATTAATCCCACACTGCCATATGTAAAATAGCTTACTCCCTGGTTGGTTCCTCAATGTAAGGCTCCAATAAACAACCCCCCCAACTAAAAAAATCCCAAATGCTCCCTTGTCATCCTAAATTCGTAAGTGATAGGAACAGAATTAGGCCATTCGGCCCATCAAGTCTACTCTGTCATTCAATATGGCTGATCTATCTCTCCCTCTCATTCCCATTCTCCTTCCTTCTCCCCATAACCCCTAACACCCGTACTAATCAAGAATCTATCTCCATCTTAAAAATATCCATTGACTTGGCCTCCACAGCCTTCTGTGGCAACGAATTCCCCAGATTAACCACCCTCTGCCTGTAGAAATTCCATCTCATCTCCTTTCTAAAGGTACGTCCTTTTATTCTGAGGCTATTGCCTCTGGTCCTAGACTCTCCCACTAGTGGAAACTAGTGTACTACTATGAAAATAGACACAAAATGTTGGAGTAACTCAGGGGGACAGGCAGCATCTCTGGAGAGAAGAAATGGGTCATATTCGGGTCGAGACCCTTCTTCGGACTGCTCTCACTAATTTGATTTATCCAAACTACACGATTAAAACTCCCCATTTCTCATAATCCTATATTTTTTTCTATTTTCTCGATTACTACGCGTGTCTGGGGTTGTGGGGAGAAGGCAGGAGAATGGGGTTGAGAGGGAAAGATCGATCAGCCACGATTGAACGGCAGAGTAGACTTGATGGGGCGAATAGTCTAATTCTGCTCCTAGAATTTATGAACGTTCCGACCTACAGGTTAACTACCACCGTTAGGGCATCTAACCACATTTGCACCTAACCCCACCTAGCTATAACGGGCCTGTCCCACTATGCAACTTTTTCGGCGACTGCCGGCACCCGTCAAAGGTCGTTGCAGGTCAGCGAAAATGTTCAACATGTTGAAAATTGAGTGTTGACCAGACACCGGCTTTGGCGGCAGACGTTTCCCTGAGGAGACCTGGGCAGAACACCGGCTTTGGCGGCGGCGCAGAACATCGGCTTTGGCGGCGGTGCAGCGCTGGAGCGCTGTCGTGGAGCGGGCGATGCCTTTCCTGGGTCGCCGCGCTGGGACTGCAGTGTGCCGGGGCCGCCGATGGGAGCATCGTGGAGCCGCGGTTCTGTGGAGCGGCCGGCTGCGGCGCTGGGCGTTGCATCCCGGACGGAGCCTGGGTGAGAATATTGGGCGCCGTGGCGCCTCAGTGGGCCCGACTCTGGGTGGACAAGAGGATGGGGACTGGACTTTGTGCCTTCCCCCACAGTGGGAACCATTGTGGGGGGATGTTTTTGTGTTGAACTTCTTTTTGAACACTATGTTGTATTTTTATTAGTGTGCTGCAAGGACATCTGAATTTCTCCTGAATAAGGGGATTAATAAAGTCTTAAAGTCTTATCTTGACCCAGAAAGATGCTATGACTTTTTGGGCGACTGTGGAACTACTCACAACCATACAGGCGACACCCTGGCGACATGTCGCGGTATGAAGTCTGTATGATCGTGAGTAGTCGCCCAAAGAGTCGTACCTTGTTCTGGTTGCCGCTGGATTTTCAACATGTTGAACATTTTCGGCGACCTGTAACGACCATGACGGGTGCCGGCGGTTGCCGAAAAAGTCGCGTAAGTGGGACAGGCCCATGACACTCACACTTTGAGCATAAAAGGATGTAGCTAAAGAAAGAGACACCCTGGTACTTGGGGACCGTAGTCAGGTAGGAGACGTGGCAGACTAATTTGGCCACGATTAGTACTGCTCCGGAGAACTTGCATGAGGATTACAACGGGGAAGAAATTAAGATACAGCAAGGGAGCCAGGGAAAGAAGCCAAATAGAACTTGAATACAGAGAGTCATTATCTGAGATTAAAACGGTATGCTGCAGCTTCCTTCTGAATACTGATGTCACATTGGGAGATATGCATCCATGAACACAGAGGACAGGTTCATGGTGAAGTGGAAACAATCTAATAAGAACATGAGGGGTTGCTTTTCACACAGAGGGTGGTGGGTGTATGGAACGAGCCGCCGGAGGAGGTAGTTGAGGCAGGGACTATCCCAATGTTTAAGAAACAGTTAGACAGGTACATGGATAGGACAGGTTTGGAGGGATATGGGCCAAAAGCGGGCAGGTGGGACTGGTGTAGCTGGGACATGTGGCCGGTGTGGGCAAGTTGGGCCCAGGGGGGCTTCCTTGCTCTATCACTCAATCACTCTATGACTAAGGATGTTCCATGGCACAGAACAGTGGCATCGAACTATAGAAATATAAATGTGACAGAAAAAAATCCTTCCATTCTACTTGCAAGTGGAACAACATTGATGATATTAGACATTAGATAAACAGAGGTAAATCAGGGGTAGACACAAAATGCTGGAGTAACTCAGCGGGACAGGCAGCATCTCTGGAGAGAAGGAATGGGCGACGTTTCGGGTCAAGACCCTTCTTCAGGGGTAGTTGTGTTGTCAACATGAATATATTTAAAAACTTCATGCTTTTTTAATAAGACAGCAGGAAGGAAACGCAGTGACTATTGTGTACATATTTTGTGAAGGTGCTTGACACCGTCAACCTGTGGCAAGATTAAAGATGCCTGGAATTGCTCAGATTTATAGGCAGATGGCAGGACGACAGAAATCACAGTGGGAGTAAATTATCACATTTATCATGTGGTGTGTTCCACAGTTTAAGTTGCTCTGGTTACAATAAAAGAGCTAAAATTACATTAAGGTTTGTTATCAAGCTGCATGGTGGCGCAGCGGTAGAGTTGCTGCCTTACAGCACTTACAGCATAAGAGACCCGGGTTCGATCCTGGCTACAGGTGCTTGTCTGTACGGAGTTTGTATGTTCTCCACATGGGTTTTCTCCCACATTCCAAAGACGAACAGGTTTGTAGGTTAATTGGCTTGGTATAAATGTATAAAACACCCCTAGTGTGTAGGATAGTGTTAATGTGCAGGGATGACTGGAAGGAGCAGACTCGATCGTCTAAAGGGCCTTTCATGCTATATCCCTAAACTAAACTAATGTACATAATCATCTTTCTTTCCAAATGGCAATGTGGTAAATAATCCATAACTAGAAGCTAACTCGCTCGACATTAAGTGTTTTGTTCATTCTCAAGACAGAAGAAAAGATGCCACTTAAATACAAGCTGGTGCTTCAAGGCTATGAAAGGCACATGGGCTGAGATGGTTCTAAATATATTCTCTATGACCGTTCAAAGAGAAGGGTAATCATCTCTGGTGCCCTGACTGATACTTATTCCACAATAAACAATCATTACAGCAGATTATCAGATCAATATTACAATGCAGTTGTGGAAGCTTGCAGTTATGAAATTAACTTCCACAATTTCTACATTATATTAACTTTAATATGCCATGAATGGGCCAAAGGTTTGAAATGATGCAAGTTTCGTTCTTTCATCTAACTAAACCACTTGATCATAAAACATTGGGCATGCCTATTCAACAAGACTATGTTGAACAAGACAGCACTAAGTGAGAAGCATTATTGGTTCCTTGTTCTTGCAAGATAAAAAGATATTAGAAGTGCCATCTATATACGAATCAAATGACTTACCCGACTAAGGCCCATGTGACAGCTACTCTTCTCCAAATCCAGAGACTCCAGAAGCTCTTCGACAGCCTAAAAGCAAAACAAATATAGTGTTCGAATTTAGTTTATTATCATGTGTACCGAGGTACAGTGAAATGCTTTTGATGCGTGCATGGTTCAGTTGTCTGATAGCAGCTGTGAAGAAACTGTCCCTGAATCTGGAGGTGTGCGTTTTCACACTTCTGATCGGAGAGGGGAGAAGAGGGAGTGACTGGGGCGAGACCGGTTCTTGATTATGCTGTTGGTCTTGCTGAGGCAGCGTGAGGTCTAGATGGAGTCAATGGAAGGGAGGTTGGTTTGTGTGATGGTCTGGGCTGCTGGCCTTGCCGAGACAGCGTGAGTTTGTATATGGAGTCGATGGAAGGGAGGATGGTTTGTGTGCGATGGTCTGGGCTGCTGGCCTTGCCGAGGCAGCGTGAGGTGTATATGGAATCGATGGAAGGGAGGTTGGTTTGTGTGATGGTCTGGGATGCGTCCACAATTTTCTGCAATTTCTTGTGGTCTTGGATGGAGCTGCTCTCAAACCGTGCTGTGATGCATTCTGATAAGATGCTTTCTGTAGTGTTTTTGAAGATTTCATTTCATGGTATGTTTGGTATATTTTCGACAATGGCATTTCCAAGTCAGAATATTACTTTAGTAAGAGAGAAAACAGTGAACAAATGACATGGTTCCAAATATAAAATTATCACATTTTGAGGTTTATTGTGCCTCCTTTACGATTTGCACCGACGATACCAGAAGTGAATGCTGTACAGTACACAGACAGTTTAACTTTGGAGATCCAGGATGCATGATTATAGTCATCAGAAGGGAAATGGTATTTACCCACCAAATCAGCAAAGCTTTGTCATTGCCTACCCATCTTAGTTTAGTTTAGCGATACAGCACGGAAACCGGCCCTTCGGCCCACAGAGTCCATGCCGACCATCAATCACCCGTTCACAATAGTTCGATGTTTATCCCAGTTTGGCATCTACTGCTGACACACTGGGGGCAGTTTACAGAGGCCCAACCAACCTACAAAACTGCACGTCTTTGGGATTATCTCTTTAATAGGACCATTAATCCGACTAACTTGTGGGAGCAACAATTAACCTCAAAAGCATATTGTCAGGACAACAAAGTAATTGGGAATTATGACCGTTTTAATTTTTTTATAAAATATTTAAATCTTATTACTTATTCCGTTTAGTTTAGTGTACAGTGACAAGTTTTTGTTTCTGATATGATATAATAATCACATTTTGACAATGTCTGTTTTTTTATGGTTTCAGTCTACAGAATGAGGTGCAAAACGCAACTCTACTCATTAGCAAAACGCAACTCTACTCATTTAGCAGTACTGCTAAATAATCACTTTAAAGAGATATACGTGCTTACATGTGAACCATCATCTTTAATGCCTCCACGTGACAAAGACAATTGCAAAATGGTTTCAATTAAACAGTGAGAATATGTGAAGATTCTGCACGCAGCTTTTACATTTACCAGCATGTTGTTTTGAGGTTAGTTTACAATGTTTCACTGTAAATACAAGATCCAAACGCTGAATACTAAAAAGACTTCTGTGTTCATTAGTTGCCCCAGTGATCGGTTTGCTACGTGGTAAGTACTGCTGTATATACGGCCGATACCTTTTGTGTATTAAGTTTCATAGCTACTCTTTGCTTGCTCAATCAAAACAATTCCCCCCCATTGTTTGGACGTAAATAAACACGCTCCACGTGAAAGAGCTTTGTTGAATTCAGTATGCATGAATGGGCATTGGTTTGGGGTTGTTTGGTTTAGTGTGGTTTGGTTAGATTTGGTGTGGTTTGGTTAGGTTTGGTTTGGTTTGGTTTGGACACACTATGTGGAAACATGCCTTTCGGCCCAACTAGTCCAGGTTGACCACTGAACACCTCCACACTGGTTCCATGTTATGCCACTTTCACGTCCTACACACACCAGGGGCAATTTACAGAAGCCAATTAACCTACAAACCTGCACGTCTTAGGAATGTCTGAGGAAACCGGAGCACCCAGTAAAACCCACGCAGGTCACGGGGAGAACGTGCAAACTCCGCGCAGACGGGATCACACCCGGGTCTCTGTCGCTGTGAAGTAGCAGCTATACCGCTGCATCATGAGCTGCCAGAGTTTAGGAAGGTGCAATAACAGTATTTAAAAGACATTTGGACAGGTACTTGGATAGAAGAGGTTTATAGGGATGTGGGAAATGGGTCTCGCTCAGGTGAGGCACCTTGGTCAGCATGGGCGAGTTGGGCTGAAGGTCCTGTATGACTCTACTATGCAGCCTCTCATGTCCTGCATGCCAATAAAACCATTGGACCTCTATGATTACAATCGAGCCATTTACAGTGTGTAGACACATCATAAGGGAATAACGTTTAGTGATAGGTAAAAACAGCAAATTCCGATCAAGGATAGTCCAAGGGTCACCAATGAGGTCGATAGTAGTTCAGGACCGCTCTCTGGTTGTGGTAGGATGGTTCCGTTACCTGATAACAGCTGGGAAGAAACTGTCCCTTAATTCCCTTAAGCTTACAAGATTTAACAAATTTGAAGTTAGAGAATCAGCCCAGTCGATTATAAAGCATCGCCACCATTAACTCACCCGCTTTTCATCTGTAACAATATAGTTACGTCCATGTTTTTTGGTAAGATGCGGCGCAAGAACATCAAAACGGCGTCTGAATTCAGAAAACACCATATGATCCGGGTAGCCTAGACATGACAAGGAAGCAAGCAGACACTTTGGAAATTATACACCGACTTATGTTATGAGGCAATGAATACGTTTTAAAAAGGAAAGAACAAAAGCAGCAAGATTTTTCCATTTAGTATTCTTTGGTATCTCGGGAGAGGGTGGTGAGCGCGAACCGCTAAACGTGGTCACCTCTAAACCAGCGGCGGAGAGGTTGGTGATCACTTCTAAACCGGAGTGGTATCTCTAAAGTTTAAAGTCTGAACTGCAGATGAAGACACAGAGTGCCGGAGAACTCTGGAAGAGGTCAGGCAGTCTGAAGAAGGGTCCCGATCTGAAACGTCATCTATCCATGTTCTCCAGCGATGCTGCCTGACCTGCTGAGTTACTCCAGCACTCTGTTAGATAAGACGCTTGTCACAGGATATCCTATCTCTGATCTGTGTAGGAAAGGTCTCGACCCAAAATGTCACCCATTCCTTCCACCCAGAGATGCGGCCTGTTCTGCTGTGTTACTCCAGCATTTTGTTTCCTATCTCTGATCTAGTTCTTTTGCCATAGTATTTATGTAGCAGGTCCAGTAGAGTTTCTGATCAATGGTTATCCCTGCCCCTGGAGTCAGGAACTCCGAGACACCAATGAATGTGAAGAGTAGTCTCTCTCGTCAGAGGTGGTCATGTCTGCCGTTGATGTGGTAGTAAAGTTATTTGAAACCGATCAGCTCATGCCTACATATTGTCATACTGGAAGACGAGACCCTTCTTCAGGCTCGATCCGAAACGTCACCCATTCCTTCTATCCAGAGATGCTGCCTGTCCCGCTGAGCTACTCCAGCTCTTTGCTTCTATCTTCGGTTTAAACCAGCATCTGCAGTTCCTTCTTACACACGAGACTAAACTAAGCCTGGATGTGCACCTACGTGAAGCCTGGACATTTAGGCAATAGGTACAGGAAGTAGGCCATTCGGCCCTTCGAGCCAGCACCGCCATTCAATGTGATCATGGCTGACCATCCCCAATCAGTACCCTGTTCCTGCCTTCTCCCCATATCCCCTGACTCTGCTATCTTTAAGAGCCCTATCTCGCTCTCTCTTGAAAGCATCCAGAGAACCGGCCTCCACCGCCCTCTGAGGCAGAGAATTATCTTTGGTTATTCTGTTCTCATCACAAATCAGACACTGACTGCCAAGAGAGAGCTCTGTAACATGTCAGTCCGCGCCTGATCAAAGTGTTCAAAGTCAGGTTGCAGAAGGGTGTCGACCAGAAACGTCACCCATTCCTTCTCTCCAGAGACGAGGCCTGACACACTGAGTTACTCCAGCATTTTGTGTCTATCGTCGGTTTAAATCTGCAGTTCCTTCCTACACAAGAAATGATTTATTCTGCTTCAGAGGTTATTTCTCTGAAATACCATTAGCATAAAGAACATGGACTTAAAATGGTCAAAACACTTAGCATTCATTATTTATTGGAGAGGATAAAAGGAGTTAAGACAAAGGCCAGGGGAATGATTTCTAAAATGTGAAAACTTCCAACATCAAAGAGCCTGATGTATAATTAAGAATTGGAATCGCAGTGCTTGAATTTTATTATTATAAGGAGCTCTGAGCAGTGAGATAAACGTAAATCTTATTAACTCTGAGGAGCTTCCTTTTTTTTGAAGATAGACACCAAAGTCTGAAGAAGGGTCTCGACCCAAAACATCACCTTTTCCTTCTCTCCAGAGATGCTGCCTGTCCCGCTGAGTTACTCCAGCTTTTTGGAAAATATTTATTTTTGATATTTACCTTAATAATTCCTGGAATGGCCGTACATTATATTTGTAGGAAGGAACTGCAGATGGTGGTTTAAACCGAAGATAGACGCAAAATGCTGGAGTAACTCAGCGGGACAGGCAGCATCTCTGGGGAGAAGGAATGGGTGATGTTTTGGGTCGAGATCCTTTTTCAGACTAGTTAGGGAAAAGGGAAACGAGAGATACAGATGATGATGTGAAGAGATAAAGAACAAATGAATGAAAGATATGCAAAAAAGAAACGATGATAAAGGAAACAGGCCAATGTAGCTGTTTGGGCAGCATCTCTGGAGAGAAGGAATGGGTGACGTTTCGGCTTGAGACCCTTCTTCAGACGACCCAAAACATTACCCATTCCTTCTCTCCAGGGATGCTGCCTATCCTGCTGAGTTACTCCAGCATTTTGTGTCTATCTTCGGTTTAAACCTGCATCTGCAGTTCCTTCCTACACATTGCTAGCTGTTTGTTGGGTGAAAACGAGAAGCTGGTGCAACTTTGGTCTGGGAGGAGTAGAGAGAGGGGGGAATGCCAGGGTTACTTGAAGTTAGAGAACAGTTGAAGTTAAGGGCCTGTCCCACTTACCCGATTTTTTCGGCAACTTGCCGGCACCCTTCATAGTTGCAGCAAGTCGCCGAAAATTTTGAACGTTGAAAATCCACTGGCGACCAGAAAAAGGTACAACTCTTTGGGCGACTACTCACGACCATACAGGCGTCACGTGTCGACATGTCGCGCGGTGACGCCTGTATGGTCGTGAGTAGTCGCCCTAAGAGTCGTACCTTTTTCTGGTCGGAGCTGGATTTCCAACATGTTGAAGATTTTCGGCGACTATGACGGGTGCCGGCAAGTCGTGGAAAAAGTCGCGCAAGTGGGACAGGCCCTTTCGAGGTTTTTTTTTAACATCTTTGCATCTATTTAAATGATATGCTGTTTTAACAAACAGAAAAAGGCAAATTTGAAAAGTGAAAAAAGGGATTGGAGGAATTTTTAAATGTTTCATTCTGACTTGCCCCATTCCGACTTCCAGAAGCAGATCCAGCCACTGTCCACCAAAGATGTGGCAACTGAACCCAAAAGCCACACTGATCCCTATACTTCTAGATTTCCATTTTGACAGTCAAGACCATTCCCACCTGTATAATCCACACATTAGTAACCAGGCCAATGTATTTTTTTAATAACATATTCAGTGATTAAGAGAATCTAACAAAACCAACAGGTGTTTTCCTTGTACACTGATCTCCTCAGTGAGAACATAGAAATATAGAAAATAGGTGTAGGATTAGGCCAATTGGCCCTTTGGGCAGCACCGCCATTCAATGTGATCATGGCTGATCATCTAAAATCAGTACCCCGTTCCTGCTTTCTCCCCATATCCCTTGATTCCGTTAGCCCCAAGAGCTATATCTAAATCTCTCTTGAAAACATCCAGTGAATTGGCCTCCACTGGCTTCTGTGGCAGAGAATTCCACAGATTCACAACTCTCTGGGTGAAAACGTTTTTCCTCATCTCAGTCCTAAATGGCCGACCCCTTATACTCAAACTGTGACCCCCTGGTTACATACATAGATACATAGAAAATAGGTGCAGGAGTAGGCCATTCGGCCCTTCGAGCCTGCACCGCCATTCAATATGATCATGGCTGATCATCCAACTCAGTATCCCGTACCTGCCTTCTCTCCATACCCCCTGATCCCTTTAGCCACAAGGGCCACATCTAACTCCCTCTTAACTATAGCCAATGAACTGGCGTCAACTACCCTCTGTGGCAGAGAGTTCCAGAGATTCACCACTCTCTGTGTGAAAAAGTTTTTCCTCATCTCGGTCTTAAAGGATTTCCCCCTTATCCTTAAGCTGTGACCCCTTGTCCTGGACTTCCCCAACATCGGGAACAATCTTCCTGCATCTAGCCTGTCCAACCCCATAAGAATTTTGTACGTTTCTATAAGATCCCCTCTCAATCTCCTAAATTCTAGCGAGTATAAGCCAAGTCTATCCAGTCTTTCTTCATATGAAAGTCCTGACATCCCAGGAATCAGTCTGGTGAACCTTCTCTGCACTCCCTCTATGGCTATAATGTCCTTCCTCACATTTGGAGACCAAAACTGTACGCAATACTCCAGGTGTGGTCTCACCAAGACCCTGTACAACTGCAGTAGAACCTCCCTGCTCCTATACTCAAATCCTCTTGCTATGAAGGCCAACATACCATTCGCTTTCTTCACTGCCTGCTGCACCTGCATGCCTACTTTCAATGACTGGTGTACCATGACACCCAGGTCTCGCTGCATCTCCCCATTTCCTAATCGGCCACCATTTAGATAATAGTCTGCCTTCCCGTTTTTGCCACCAAAGTGGATAACCTCACATTTATCCACATTATACTGCATCTGCTAAACATTTGCCCACTCACCCAGCCTATCCAAGTCACCTTGCAGTCTCCTAGCATCCTCCTCACAGCTAACACTGCCCCCCAGCTGAGTGTCATCCGCAAACTTGGAGATGTTGCTTTCAATTCCCTCGTCCAGATCATTAATATAAATTGTAAATAGCTGGGGTCCCAGCACTGAGCCTTGCGGTACCCCACTAGTCACTGCCTGCCATTGTGAAAAGGACCCGTTTACTCCTACTCTTTGCTTCCTGTTTGCCAGCCAGTTCTCTATCCACATCAATACTGAACCCCCAATACCGTGTGATTTAAGTTTGTATCCTAATCTCTTATGTGGTACCTTGTCGAAAGCCTTCTGAAAGTCCAGATACAACACATCCACTGGTTCTCCCCTATCCACTCTACTAGTTACATCCTCGAAAAATTCTATAAGATTCGTCAGACACGATTTACCTTTCGTAAATCCATGCTGACTTTGTCCAATGATTTCACCACTTTCCAAATGTGCTGCTATCCCATCTTTAATAACTGACTCTAGCAGTTTCCCCACTACCGGTGTTAGACTAACTGGTCTATAATTCCCCGTTTTCTCTCTCCCTCCCTTCTTAAAAAGTGGGGTTACGTTTGCTACCCTCCAATCCTCAGGAACTACTCCAGAATCTAAAGAGTTTTGAAAAATTATCACTAATGCATCCACTATTTCTGGAGCTACTTCCTTAAGTACTCTGGGATGCAGCCTATCTGGCCCTGGTGATTTATCGGCCTTTAATCCATTCAATTTACCCAACACCACTTCCCGACTAACCTGGATTTCACTCAGTTCCTCCATCTCCTTTGACCCGCGGCCCCCTGCTATTTCCGGCAGATTATTTATGTCTTCCTTAGTGAAGACGGAACCAAAGTACTTATTCAATTGGTCCGCCATATCCTTGTTCCCCATGATCAATTCACCTGTTTCTGACTGCAAGGGACCTACATTTGTTTTAACTAATCTCTTTCTCTTCACATATCTATAAAAACTTTTGCAGTCAGTTTTTATGTTCCCTGCCAGTTTCCTTTCATAATCTATTTTCCCTTTCCTAATTAAGCCCTTTGTCCTCCTCTGCTGGTCTCTGAATTTCTCCCAGTCCTCTGGTATGCTGCTTTTTCTGGCTAATTTGTACGCATCATCTTTTGCTTTGATACTATCCCTGATTTCCCTTGTTATCCACGGATGCACTACCTTCCCTGATTTATTCTTTTGCCAAACTGGGATGAACAATTTTTGTAGTTCATCTATGCAGTCTTTAAATGCCTTCCATTGCATATCCACCGTCAACCCTTTTAGAACTAATTGCCAGTCAATCTTGGCCAATTCACGTCTCATACCCTCAAAGTTACCTTTCTTTAAGTTCAGAACCGTTGTTTCTGAATTAACAATGTCACTCTCCATCCTAATGAAGAACTCAACCATATTATGGTCACTCTTGCCCAAGGGGGCACGCACAACAAGTCTGCTAACTAACCCTTCCTCATTACTCAATACCCAGTCTAGAATAGCCTGCTCTCTCGTTGGTTCCTCTACATGTTGGTTTAGATAACTATCCCTCATACATTCCAAGAAATCCTCTTCCTCAGCACCCCTGCCAATTTGATTCACCCAATCTATATGTAGATTGAAGTCACCCATTATAACTGTTTTGCCTTTGTTGCACGCATTTCTAATTTCCTGTTTGATGCCATCCCCAACTTCACTACTACTGCTAGGTGGCCTGTACACAACACCCACCAGCGTTTTCTGCCCCTTAGTGTTTCGCAGCTCTACCCATACCGATTCCACATCCTCCAAGCTAATGTCCTTCCTTTCCACTGCGTTAATCTCCTCTCTAACCAGCAACGCTACCCCACCTCCTTTTCCTTTCTCTCTATCCCTCCTGAATATTGAATATCCCTGGATGTTCAGCTCCCAGCCTTGGTCACCCTGGAGCCATGTCTCCGTGATCCCAACTATATCATAATCATTAATTGCTATCTTAATTGGTTCTGGACCAATCTTAATTGGTTCTGGACTCCCCCAATATCTGGAACATTTTTCCTGCATCGAGCCTGTCCAATCTTTTAAGAATTGTATACGTTTCTATAAGATCCCCACTCATCCTAAATTCCGGTGAATACAAGCCCAGTCGACCCATTCTTTCATCAAAATGGGAACCTACCTTGTCTGTATATCCGAAGGGCATCAAGCAGTTTGCAGCCCCTAATCTGGGCCCGAAGAAGAGGCACGTCCAGCTGCATTAGACCTGCTTCAAAGTTTTCTGCTTGCACATCAGTGTCTATGATTCCAGACTTCAGAGACGAAGTGGGAGACACTTTGGTTTCAGTAAAAGCATCAGTTTTAGGCAACAAACAGTGGACGAAATGAATCTTGGACTTTTTCACCGTGTCAAGAAGAGCATCCTGTTTTTTAAAAAAAGCTTAAAAATTAATCTAAGTATCAAATTTCCTTTCATTCTATTAACTTAACAAAGGCGAGACATTTAGTAACTTTGATTCTGCGAATTCGACAATTTTCCTTCCGAATTCAAATGTAGAATACAAATTTAGCACAAGCAAAAAGGGTAAAGTGTACAGCGTAATCTTTCAGCATCTGCAGTTTCTTGGGTCTAAGTGCAATCTTTAATGTGCAATATGAACAGGCTTTGAGGCTCATTAAGATTTAACAGCATTAAAATTTTAATACTATTTCTCGAGCTTCTCCGTAACAACTGGCATTTCACAATCCTGACCCAGTTAAATAAATAATGATAAATCAAAAAACTAAAAGGAATTATGTATAGCGTAAGTAGCAAACAGCTTAAAATTACCATCTGCAATGCATAAATCTGGTTATTATACATTAATATCAATAAATATGTAATCTAGTTACCAAAGGTAGAATTTACTGGTATTTTTCTTAATCTCTACAGTTATTAAGATTCACAAAACATGGAAGGAGACTGTGGCTCACTGTTTGTATCTGCTCCACGTAACCCAGATGGACTTCTTCAGTCTGAAGAAGGGTCTCAACCCGAAACGTTGCCCATTGCTTCTCTCGAGATGCTGCCTGTCCCGCTGAGTTACTCCAGCGTTTTGTGTCTAGCTTCGATTTAAACCAGCATCTGCAGTTCCTTCCTACACATTCGATGTAATCCAGCATGTCCCACTGCCCTGCCCGCTCCCCGCTGCCTTGCAAATTCATGCCTACTAGAGATTCATTCAGCTGCCTCTTGACGGCCACAGTGGAATCTGGCACCACTAACCCGAGCAAAACATTGTAATCCCTAACCACTTGCTGTCTCACAAATGTGTTCAATTTTGTTTTCTTTGCCAATCACCCGCATTTTATGCGTAGGAAGGAACTGCAGATGCAGGTTTATTCCGAAGATAGACACAAAAAGCTGGAGTAACCAAAAAGCGGGTCAGACAGAAAAGGAATAGATGATGTTTCGGGTCGAGACCCTTCTTCAGCGTTTTGTGTTTACCATCATTTTAAAGTCTTTATTGTCCGCCAAAGAGAATAGTTTCCTTTCTATTCCATCTACGCACTAACTTTAGACTTCAGAGATACATCGCGGAAACAGGCCCTTCGGCCCACCAAGTCCATGCTGACCAGCGATCACCCCGCACACTAACACTATCGTACACACTAGGGACAATTTACAATTATATCAAGCCAATTAACCTACAAACCTGGACGTCTTTGGAGTGTGGGAGGAAACCGGAGCACCCAGAGAAAACCCACACGGTCACAGGGAGAACGTACAAACTCCGTACAGACAGTACCCGTAGTCTGGATCGGACCCGGGTCTCTGGTGCTGTGAGGCAGCAACTCTACCGCTGCGCCATCGTTCCGCCCCAAAAACAAGCTTTTGCACCCAATTGTGCCCTGCAATAAATTACCCTTTCTTATACTTCTTACCAAAACAAAACTTAACAATCAGATTAATTCCTACAGCAATTCTTAGAGATTTTGAAACATTTTGCCTGTGCCAAAAACAAACCAAATTAGCATTATATCGAAGAAAAACTATTACGGGAACTAAATGAATAGCAAATTATTGTTAAGACAACCTTTAACTTCCAAGCCTTCCCTGCAAGCACACACGCACTTCTACTTTAAACATAAACATGCCCGTAGGTTGAAACAAAGTTATTGATCTACTAACCACTTGGAGTTTAATATGAATGCATGTTGATTTCTTTTTCACTGCAGCTACACCAGTGGTGAAAGTCTTTCTTATGCTTGTAGCCCTTCTCAATGTAAGCTGGGATCCACCCTCCAGGCCAGCAATTGAACCAGACAACACAGTCCCTGCTCGACCCAGAAACAGATTGCTTATCATTTTCCTGAAGAAAAAAAAGACAATTGTACTGTAATTATGCAATAACAAAGAGTTCAGAACATAATGTGAAAATTCACAAACATCTTCAACTAAAGAAATCCAAAGAATAGTGTAGGAAGGAACTGCAGATGCTGGTTTACACCAAAGATAGACATAAAATGCTGGAGTAACTCAGTGGGTCAGGCAGCATCCCTGGAGAAAAGGAATGAGTGACATTTCGGGTCGAGACCATTCTTCAGACTGAGTCAAGAGAGAGGGAGACATAGTTATATGGGGAGGGTAAGGTGTGAAAACACAGATCATAAGTGATAGGAGCAGAATTAGGCCATTCAGCCCATCAAGTCTGCTCTGCAATTCAAACCTGGCTGATCTCGCTCCCACCTAACCCCATTCTCCTGCCTTCTCCCCATAACCCCTGACACCCGTACTAATCTATCTATCTCAACCTTAAAAATATCCATTGACTTGGCCTCCACAGCCGTCTGTGGCAATTCATTCCACAGATTCACCACTCTTTGACAAAATAAATTCCTCTTCATCCCCTTCCTAAAGGAATGTCCTTTAATTCAGTGGTTGTGACCTCTGGTCCTAGACTCTACCACCAGTGGAAACATCCTCTCCACATCCACTCTATCCAGGTCTTTCACTATTCGGTAAATTTCTTTGAGGTCCCCCCCCTCATTCTTCTAAATTCACAAACATCTTTGCAAAATAAATCCTCCAAACTTCAGTTAGAAGAATAGTCCCGACCCAAAACGTTGCCCACCTACGTCCTTCAGAGATGCTGCCTGACGCGTTGAATTTCCCCCGTCTTATTGATCATTCCAGAACCTGCAGTTCATCGTGTCTCCAAACTGCAGATTGAAACATTCTTTCTGACAAACACTGCAACAATTACTTTGCAGTGTAAACTATTACAAGTCCAGCACCGACGTTCCAGCAACCGGCAGTCCCACACGTCCTTTAATCCGGACATGAGAGCGAACATGAAATCCCCCCCCAAAAATATGTCCCTTAGGCCAGGTGAGGCGGCCGATCTCGACCTCATCGGGACTTCCGCGGCCGATCGGCGGTGGAATTTGCCCCCTGCGGTCGAGGCTCTGGATCCGGCCCAGCAGATCCGTTCCCATGGCCGACCTCCGAGGCCGACTTTGTGGGTCGGTATCTCGGCGGCCGAGGCGGAACGTTCCGGTAACGTTGGACTCCTCTCGGAGGCCGTGACCTCTGACGGTCCCTCAAAACGGATAATCAGGCAAGGCTCTGGAACCAAGGGTGCCGGAAATCGGTGGTGGATCTTTACTTACTTCTGAGAATCCTGAAGTAGGGCGGCAGCGTTTTGAGTGGCAGGGTTCTGCTTTGCATAATTCAACCAGCCTGTTGTGTCATACTCCACCCAGTTAGTATTCGAGCAATGACCAAGGATGAAATGGTGACGCTTGTTGCCTTTCAGTAATGAGCCTTGGCCTACAAAGAAAGAAAATACATTGCAATTTCTCGTTTCTCTTTCATGTGCAAAGAATAATAATGACTTTAGGCCAGATTAGTATTGCATCTCTTAATAGGAGATGTATACGTGCTTAGATATTTGTTGTTAAAAATATAAGTTGAATCCTGGTCAATGGCATACATTCTATATTATTATTATTTGTTTTAGAAAGAACTGCAGATGCTGGAAAAATCGAAGGTAGACAAAAATGCTGGAGAAACTCAGCGGGTGAGGCAACATCTATGGAGCGAAGGAATAGGAGTCGAGACCCGAAACGTCATCTAGTCCTTCGCTCCATAGATGCTGCCTCACCCGCTGAGTTTCTCCAGCATTTTTGTCTATATTATTATTTGTTCTGTTTCATTGCTTAGAATTTACTGAATGATAAAAATAACTTGCTGCATTATCTTGTCAATCCTTGGTAGAAAGAATAAAGGTGTAGACTACTGTCTAGGTGGGGAGCGGGTTCAGGAATCGGAGGTGCAAAGAGACTTAGGAGTGCTGATGCAGTATTCCAAATGGCAAATGCAATGCTAGCATTAATATCGAGGGGACGGGAATATAAAAGCAGGGATGTAATGCTGAGGTGTTATAAGGCACTGATGAGGCCACCTTTCAAATATTGTAAGCAGTTTTGGGCCCCACACCTGTGCTGGCGTTGGAGAGGGTCCGGAGGAGGTTTACTGGAATGATCCCAGGGATGATCGGGTTAACGTATGCTGAGCGTTTGATGGCAGTGGGCCTGTACTCGCTGGAGTTTAGTGGGATGTGGGGGACCTCATTGAAACTTACCTAGTAGTGAAAGGTCTGGATGGAATGGATGTGGAGAGGATGTTTCCACTAGTGGGAGAGTGTAGGACCAGAGGGCGCAGCCTCAGAATTAAAGGACGTACCTTTAGAAAGGAGACGAGGAGGAAATTATTCAGTCAGAGGGTGATGAAACTGTGTAGTTCATTGCCACAGACGGCTGTGGAGGCCAAGACATTGGGTATTTTTAAAGTGGAGATTGATAGGTTCTTGATTAGTACGGGCGTCAAAGGTTCCAGGGAAAAGGCAGGAGAATGGGGTTGAGAGGGCAAAAATACATCAGCCATGATCAAATAGCAGAGTAGACTCGATGGAACCAAATAGCCTAAATCTGCTCCTCTATCTTGTGGTCTTAAGGGCCTGTCCCACTTATGCAAACATGTTGAAAATCCAGCGGCGACCAGAAAAGGTACGACTCTTTGGGCGACTACTCGCGACCATACAGGAGTCACCCAGCGACATGTCGCACGAATGGCCGTGAGTACATATGTATGGTCGTGAGAATGCCGGCAGTCGCCGAACAAAATCGCGTAAGTGGGACAGGCCCTTTATGGTAACAGCCCCTTTCAAAAATACCCAGGAAATAAAATATGACAAGTTTTTGATGCTAATTATTTTAGTAACGGCAATGCACCATTCTTGTCTCCGTCTGGTTGCCCGTAGTATGTGAAGAGTCGCTCTAAAAGGGTGTCTTCACTTCCATCGGGTTTCAGCGCTTCTTCCTCCAGCAGCCAAAGCAGTCCTCTTGCTTCATCTGTCCGAGCCAACGTTCGCACCTGCCGGGGCAAAAAGTTACACGCATTCAATAGACAATAGGTGCAGGAGTAGGCCATTCAACACTGCGAGCCAGCACCGCCATTCAATGTGATCATGGCTGATCATCCCTAATCAGTACCACGTTCCTGTCTTCTCCCCATATCCCCTGAGTCCGCTATCTTTAAGAGCCTATCTAGCTCTCTCTTGAAAGTATCCAGAGAACCAGCCTCCACCGCCCTCTGAGGCAGAGAATTCCACAGACTCACCACTCTCTGTGAGAAAAAGTGTTTCCTCGTCTCCGTTCTAAATGGCTTACTCCTTATTCTTAAAACTGTGTGGCCCCTGGTTCTGGACTCCCCCAACATTGGGAACATGTTTCCTGCCTCTAGCGTGTCCAAACCCTTAACAATCTTATATGTTTCAATAAGATTCCCTCTCATCCTTCTAAACTCCAGCGTATTCAAGCCCAGCCGCTCCATTCTCTCCTTCTGAAATGTGTTCGCCAAATAACACTTCACAGCTCTGTGATCTATGTAATATTCTCACACATTCAAGAATGATTCAGCAGAGAAACTCATTTCCCAAAGAACTGGGAATTGTTTAGTTTTTTTCTCCACGATGAGTGCAAAGTAGATTTTATTGCATCTGAGACACATAGACCCATATTTCATCAAAGTCCTTTACAAACATTAAAGCATATACCTCGATGAAATATTAAAAATCCTAACAGCATCAGGGCTTAATAGTAGCTAATGATCAATTATTTAACCATACAATCTCAGACACATTACAGCAAGTGAATTGGAGATATGCCCTTACTTAGTTTAGAGATACAGCATGGAAACAGGCCCTTTGACCCATTGAGTCCACGCCGACCATCGATCAGGCTTTCACACTAGTTCTATGATATCCCACTTTTGCATCCATTCCCTACACACTGGGAGCAATTTGCCGGGGGCCAATTAACCTACAAATCCACATGTCTTTGGGATGTGGCAGGAAAAACACATGGTCACAGGGAGAACGTGCAAACTCCACACATTCAACAGCCGAGGTCAGGATGGAACCCGGGTCTCTGGCGCTGTGAGGCAGCAGCCCTATCAGCTGCTCCACTGTGCTGTCCAAAACAAGACAAACCTCAATCACTATACTGCCAGACGAGGTGGTTGCGGCTGGTACAATGACAACATAAAAAAAACATTTTGACAAATACATGCAATGGAAAGGTTTAGAGAAATATGGGGCAAGTGCAGGCTAATGGGACAAGCTTAGATGGGAAGGACATCTTGGTTAGCATGGACGAGTTGGGCCGATGGGCCTGTTTCCATGTTGCATGACTCTATACTAAATTTCGTGCCATTGAATATGAAATATGTACAATTAAAAGCATTTAATGTTCACATCCTCGTGCATCAGTTTCTTACCAGTGCTTGATGACAAGTTTGATCTACGGCATCCACAGAAAAAGGACAGCTGGATTCTACTTCATCTAAGTCAAGGTCTATGTCTTCCTGTAGGGACAGAGTACATCGAGAGCATAATTCACATTAACATTTGAATGGCCATCGAGTTCATTAGTACACATACATTAAATGGCAAGATATTAACAGTAAAGGAGAAAATGCTGAACGTTATCAGTACACAAAGCAGCATTGGAGATAATATTTTAGGTCAATGATCTTTTGGTTTGGAGAAGATATCTTAGTGAAGCTACATTTAGAGTATTGTAGGTAGACAAAACTGCTGGAGAAACTCAGCGGGTGAGGCAGCATCTATGGAGAGAAGAAATAGGCAACGTTTCGGGTTTTGGTTACCCTGCGACAGGAAAGATGCTGTTGAGATGGAACGAGTGCAGGGGAGATTTACCAGGACGCTGCAAAGATTTGAGGGCCTGAGCTACAGGGAGAAATTGGGCAGGCTGAGATTTTATTTCTTGAAGCGCAGGAGGATGAGAGGTGATTCTATAGAGGCGTGTAAAATCATGAGGGGAATAGATGCACAGAGTCTTTTACCCGCAGGAGGGGAAACAAAAAACAGAGGACATAGGTCTACGGTGAGATGGAAAGATTTAATAGGAATCTGAGGCGCAACTTTTTTCACACAGAGAGTGGTGAGTGTATGGAACGAGCTGCCAGAGGAGATATTAGAAGCAAGTGTTATAACACCATTTAAAAAACAAGATAGGTCCATGGACAGGGAAAGTTTTGAGGGATGTGGGCCAAATGTGGGCAGGTGGGACTAATGTAGATGGGACATGTTGGTCGGCGTGGGCAAGTTGGCCGAAGGACAGCTAACTAGAGCAGATGAGATACCTTAGCAAATTGAACAAAGGTTTTCAGGAGTACAATGAATAGAAAGCAGTACAAGTGCTTCACCTGGACGGGGTATCTGGTCCCTGGATCGTGGGAAGGAAAAAGGTGAAAGGATAGGAGGTGCAGATTGTGCAGTAACATGGTAAGTGCCATGAGAAGGGGGATGGAATGGCCTTGAAGAGGAAAAAGTGAACCAGAATGTCACAGAAGGAATGATCCCTTCAGCATTCTGGAAGGGGAGGAGAGTGGAAGATGTTACCATCAGCACTAATTATTGTTTGGTTTTTGTGTGTACGTGTGTGGACAGGCCAGGGTGTCAGCTTGCCCGATGGCAAGTGGGCCCTTGATGAAGAGGGCCCCCTTTGTCTCGTGGCAACCTATATTTTTAGACCCAGTCCGCCACAGGCCACAGTGTGTGGATATATAAATCTTTTTGTGTGTGTGTGTGTGTGTGTGTGTGTGTGTGTGTGTGTGTGTGTGTGTGTGTGTGTGTGTGTGTGTGTGTGTGTGTGTGTGTCTGTGTGTGTGTGTGTGTCTGTGTATGTGTGTGTGTGTGTGTGTGTGTGTGTGTCTGTGTCTGTGTGTGTGTGTGTCTGTGTCTGTGTGTGTGTGTGTGTGTGTGTGTGTGTGTGTGTGTGTGTGTGTGTGTGTGTGTGTGTGTGTGTGTGTGTGTGTGTGTGTGTGTGTGTGTGTGTGTGTGTGTTTGTGTGTGTGTGTGTGTGTGTGTGTGTGTGTTTGTGTGTGTGCGTGTATTTGTGAACATATACACACTGAACCTTTTTTTTCCTCTCGTTTATTATATTGTTCACAGTGTACTATGTTTCCATATTGTGTTGTGCTGCTGCAAGTAAGAATGTCATTGTTCTATCTGGGACACATGACAATATGTCATATGAGTCTTGACTCTTGTCAAAAGTTATAGGAGTAGAATTAGGCCATTCGGCCCATCAAGTCTACGCCATTCAATCATGGCTGATCTATCTCTCCCTCCTAACCCCATTCTCCTGCCTTCTCCCCATAACCTCTGACACCCGCACTAATCAAGCATTTATCTATCTCTGCCTTAAATATATCCACTGACTAAGCCTCCACAGTCTTCTGTGGCAATGAATTCCGCAGAATCACCACCATCTGACTAAAGAAATTAATCTCATCTTCTTCCTAAAAGAACGTCCTTTAATTCTGAGGCTGTGACCTCTAATCTTAGACTCTCCCAATGGTGGAAACATCTTCTCCACATCCACTCTATCCAAGCTTTTCACTATTTGGTACGTTTCAATGAGATCTCCCCTCATCCTTCTAAACGCCAGCGAGTACAGGCCCAGTGCCGTCAAACGCAAAGATAGGATGGATACAGTGAAACTGGGTGAAAATAAGAGTCCTGAGAGCAATCAGGATGTGGAAATAAGGAAGCTGTGGGAGACCGTACTAGTAATGGATGCTGGCTGCTAACCAGTTCTGATAAATGTCTGAAGAAGGGTCTCGACCCAAAACGTCACCCATTCCTTCTCTCCAGAGATGCTGCCTGTCCCGCTGAGTTACTCCAGCGTTTTGTGTCCACCCTCTGATAAAAGATCATTGACTTCAAACTGTGATTCTCTCTGCATCAATGCTGCCTGACATTTCCTACTTTTACTTTTTTTTTTTGCCTTTACACAATAAAATAATTAGTGGAATGGAATGTTTTATTGTCATGTGACCAGTTACAGTGAAATTCTTTGCTTTAATTCCCAAGGTATGCAAATAGTAGCCACATAAAGGGCGCTGAATAGGTCTCCCCGCCAGCTCCTCCTTTGTTCCCCTCCCCTCTCCCTCCCCCTCCCTCTTCTCGAGTCCTCCATTGTTCTCCTCCCTCCCGGCAGCCCCCCCACACCGGCTTCTCCATTGTTCCTGCCCCTCCCTCACGTCTGTCCCCCAACGCCGTGTCCCTCTTTGTTCTCTCCCCCCCCCCCACCATCACTGCACCCTCATCGAACGGCGGCCGCGGGTCGGCCCGCGAGGCTTCATCGCCGCTGCCACGAGGCTCCATCGGCCCAGGGGCCCCACCGCCACCGCCGAGGCTCACCGCCACCGTCGAGGCTCACCGCTGCTGCTGAGGCTCACCTCACAGTGTTATTATTTATAGACCGCAGCTTGCATAAACTGCACTCCAAAGTTATTTGTAAAGGCAGGATGCAATGAACAACTCACCTCCTTATACCGATCAAGCTCTTTCAAATATGTTCGCTCGTAGAAGAGCATCTGTAAGCGCTCCTGGGCATAATTCTGGCAGAGTTCCTCAAAAGTGGCAGCTCTTTCAGATGAGGTGGTTTTGGGGTTCTGGAATCCAGGGGTGTCCACTATCATTATGGAACAAAGTGAATGCTGAGAGGACTTGAGAGCCCTATTTTAAAAAGGGAAGCAATGTCAGAAATACCAAACGCTATTAAAATTGTGTAATATATTTATTTTCTTTACAAATGTAAATCTCATTAGAATTGGACCAGACTACACACGCAAGTGTAGATATCTTAGCAGCTTAATTAGAGACCCTTAAATATGATCATAGATTTGTGTGAATGTCAAACACAGTTGGGGAAAAAAAAGATTTGTTTAATAAAAAATCAACCTAAATACCTAAGGGACATATTTTACACTAAAAGTTGTGATTTCAAAGGATATCAGTAATGAAATATTTCTCCATACATTTAGTCCATCATGCTTCAGAAATATCACATTTTAATTAAGTTACAAAATGTGCCTTAATAATTTATGTAAGTTTGATCAGAAAAATAAATGGAGGACAAGCTGTATCAGCTGTAATAAGAAAGGGTAATTAAAACTTAGGCGACAAAAAAGATTTAAAAGAAAATACTGAAGATAAAAATGGGCGGCACGGTGGCGCAGCGGTAGAGTTGCTGCCTTACAGCACCAGGGATGCGGGTTCGATCCTGACTAAGGGTGCTGTCTGTATGGAGTTTGCACGTTCTCCTCATGACCACGTGGATTTTTTCCGGGTGCTCCGCTTTCCTCCCACACTCCGAAGATGTGCAGGTTTGTTGGTTAATCGGCTGTGGTAACAATTGTAAAGATTTTAAAGTGCCCAGTGTGTGGGATGGTGTTAGAGTGTACAGGATGATCACTGGTCCGTGTGGTGCCCAGTGTGTGGGATGGTGTTAGAGTGTACGGGATGATCACTGGTCCGTGTGGACTCGGTTGGACGAAGGACTTCTTTCGCAGCTGTATCTCTAAAGTTAAATGGAGAGGAGCCAGCTTTGTGGAGCAGATAGCGAATTCCATGGATGCGGTGGAACAATATTCAACATGAGGATGATGTGTAAAGGAGGATGTGAGGCTGGAAGTACGAAAAACATAAAACTCTGTAACTATGTGTAAACTATGTGTTGTCAGCACTGGGCCTGTACACGCTGGAGTTTAGAAGAATGAGGGGGGACCTCATTGAAACATACAAAATAGTGAAAGGCTTGGATAGAGTGGATGTGGAGAAGATGTTTCCACTAGTGGGAAAGTCTGGGACTAGTCACAGCCTCAGAATTAAAGGACGTTCTTTTAGAAAGGAGATGAGGAGTCATTTCTTTAATCTGAGGGTGGTGAACCTGTGGAATTCTTTGCCACAGAAGGCTGTGGAGGCCAAGTCAATGGATATGTTTAAGGCAGAAATAGATAGATTCTTGATTAGTATAATGTCAGAGGTTATGGCAGGAGAATGGGGTTAAGAGGGAGAGATAGATCAGCCATGATTGAATGGCGGAGCAGACTTGATGGGCCGAATGGCCCAATTCTACTCCTATCATTTATGACATGACCTTAAGAGTGAGTGAGCACTGAAATTCTGCACCTCCAAGATCAATGTGATTGGTATGACTCTTGGAAGATGCCTATTCCAAACATACACCTTTGTAGTTACGCTACCATCAAATGCCAATCAATAGTGAAAATAATGGAAGTTTCACCTATTAATGAGTGAGATTAGCACCGTAAACAGCTCCCCATATAAACTGGATGCCATTGCTTCGAGACATTCCATTGCGGTTATCTTGGGCCCTATTAAACACAGACACAATGTTATAATAGTCAAGCTCATGCACAATCACTTGCACCTATTATTCTTTAAAAACTTGCATTTCCAAACTGCATAACAACCGTTATCAGGCAACTGAACCATCCTACCACAACCAGAGAGCAGTCCTGAACTACTATCTACCTCATTAGTGACCCTCGGACTGTCTTTGATCGGACTTTACTGGCTTCACCTGGCACTAAACGTTATTCCCTTATCATGTATCCGTACACTGTGAATGCCTCAATTGTAATCATGTATTGTCATTCCGCCTAATGGTTAGCACGCAACAAAAGCTTTCCACTGTACCTTGGTACACGTGACAATAAACTAGACTGTACTGAACCTTCATGTTGTATGTGTTGTATGTAGAATGCTTGTGCAACATTTATTTGACAATTTACAAAATGTCATCAATGTTAATATATTGACTAGTATGTTTAGTTGATAATCTACTTTCACAGTAATTATGACAGTTATTTTGCCATAAAGAAGTAAAACATCATAAATGTTGATTTACACACGAATCTCATTGTAGTGAACGCTGTTTAAAGTCGATGATAAATCTGACGGAATTTGTGAACCATATACATCTATGTGATGGCACCCGTTCATAAATCTGTGGCAGCTCAGCGGTACTCACGAGATCAGGAGGAAAGAAATGTGTGTAAATCTATCGAGTGAAATCAATGATGGTGGCAGCCAGGGGAACAATTTCACAGCCACGCACCATTACCCACTCCTGCGAGCTGGGTTTACGGCGCAGAATTGACAGGCAAGCAGACTTACAACCCCAGTTGGTGACAACTTTATGCCTCATCTTACTTGAACGCGCAGACATTTATAACGCCGAAGGAAGGAATTAAAACCACGGAGAACCACAAAGGAAAGAATTAAAACCACGCTGAAGGAGAGTTATTTGCCCTACTCTTATTACCCAAGTCCGTGGTCCGTCACCTTGTCATTGACCGTAGAACAGGTGCCCTTTCAGATGTCAAATGACCCACCCATTCAGGTAGATAAAAATGCTGGAGTACCTCAGTGGGACAGGCAGCATCTCTGGAGAGAAGGGATGGGTGACGTTTCAGGTCGAGACCCTTCTTCAGTCTGAAGTTAGACGGAGTCTGAAGAAGGGTCTCGACCTGAAACGTCACCCATTCCTTCTCTCCACAGATGCTGCCTGTCCCACTGAGTTACTCCAGCATTTTGTGTCTATCTTTGGTTTAAACCAGCATCTGCAGCTCCTTCCTACACATTCCTTCTCCTGAACTTGTCTCTATCCCTTCTAATGCCTTACATCTCTGTCCCTCTGTTAAGGGAAATGGGCCCCTCTCTTTTTTGTAAACAGCACAATATCTCAGCCCTGGGGAAGTAAACTATATCTTCTATGATTCATTGCTTCCTGCTCATTGATTTCAACATTTGCCCGTAACTTTGCTGGAAATAAAATACAATCTATTGGCTGTAATGAACACTGGAATATTACAAGGCACTAAGCAAGCATAACCCACTTCAAGCCCAAGAGACACAGCAAAATGTTAAGTACAGTTTTTAAATGCCAATAATTAAAGACAAATATACCTTAGTGAAGCACCATGTCCAAATATTGACATTTTAAATTAGTCACAGAGTGATACTATGTGGAAATGGGCCCTTCATCCCAACTTGCCCCATCTGCACTAGTCCCACCTGCCCGCGTTTGACCCGTATCCCTCTAAACCTGTCCTATCCATGTACCTGCCTAAATGTTTCTTAAACAAGACATTGGTACTTGCCTCAACTACATCCTCTGTCAGCTCATTCCATACCCACACCACCCTTTGTGTGAAAAAGTTGTCCCTTGGGTTCCAATTGAATCCTTCCCCCTGCCCCCCCCCCCCCCCCCCAACCTTAAACCTATGTACTCTGGTTCTCGATTTCCCTATTTAGAGTGTAAAAGCCAGGCTATTTGATCAGAGTCACTCGTTATAAAAATGATATATCAAATAAAATGTTAGAGTTACCTGAGCCATCTCCCTGTCCACCGTCATCTGGCCCTTGACGAAATGAAGTTGACCTCTGAACCTTCGATTGGTGCTTAAACAATGCGGAGGACAATTCCTCCAGGTTGCAGCCCAACAAGTAAGCTGCTTTTTGTCCCCACTCATGTCGAGCAAACTGTCTCCTTCCAGCTGGAATATGCAGAATTAAGGACTAGTTTAATGATTACTTCAAGATCACTATCATATAAAATGCACATTTAATATAGTAACAGTGAGTTGCTGCCTCACAGCGCCAGAGACGCAGGTTCCATCCTGACCACGGGTGCTGTCTGTACGGAGTTTGTACGTTCTCCCAGTGAACTGCGTGGGGTTTCTCCGGGTGCTCCGGTTTCCTCCCACACTCCAAAGACGTACAGGTTGGCAGATTAATTTGCTTCAGTAAAATTTTAAATTGTCCCTAGTGTGCGTAGGATAGTGTTAATGTACGGGGATCGCTGGTCGGCGTGGACTCGGTGGGCTGAAGGGCCTGTTCCCACGCTGTATCTCTAGACTAAACTAGTAAGAGAACAAAACTAACAACATTCCAACAGTTAATTCGTGATCAGACTATTTGACACCAAAGTCTGACTGTCACCTGCAATCATGATATGTGTTACATACACATTGTCATTAGCGATTGTCAAATACAATGAAAATCCATTTCTACATCTATTTTAGATCCACCCAGATTTCCACACTCTCTTATAAGCGGCAGTTTATATAACTTATGCATTTATCCAAAGGTGGAGAAGAAATGATAATAACCCTCATCTAACTCTCTATCCAGCATTAAGATTGCACGGCATAAGAACAGATACAAATAACAAAATGAATCATGCTTATAAACTAAATATAACAATTATACACTCAGATGCATGAGAAAACATTGAGGTACTACAAATTACATTGAAAAGAATAAGATGCACGGAAAGATTTTAAAAATTGATTCCTTAATTTGTTGTTAAGTTCTCTAGAAATCAATTTCCAGCACTTCAAAGCAATAAAATAATCAAAGTTCTACCATTATCTTCTGTTTAGAGTTAATGACAGAGCTTGTTCTGGCCTATTACATCGAGTGAGGTCAGGCCTCCACCTAGTTTCCGACATTTTAAATGGTTTTAAGGCATCCCTTAAATTAAATTATTGGCGCCATAAATCATCCCCTCAATTGAAGATAGACACAAAATGTAAGTCAGCGGGACAGGCAGCGTCTCTGGAGAGAAGGAATGGGTGACGTTTCGGGTCGAGACCCTTCTTCACACTTCGGGTCTCAAAACTTAAGAATATTCTCAGAGAAGAGTTTGTAGACTACTAAGTTTACAGAGTACAAGGTTTACATATTCTGTTGTGCTGCTGTAAGTAAGAATGTCATTGTTCTGTGTGGGACATATGACATTAAACACTCTTGACTATTGAAACCCATAGAAGGAATCAGACGAATGAGAAAAAAAGGATTCTGGTGGTGGATTTAGTTTCTTCTGTTTACACTGGGACATTAAAAATAACGTAACCATCAACCACATTGCCTGTGCCATATGTTAGTGGAAGGGTGGTGACATTCAATGAAATGGTTGGCATTGACTTTGGTAAGTTTCAACACTAGCATTGCTCAGTGTAAGTGCCAGGATGCGTCAACACCAGAGTACAACTTCACAGGTTACGAGCCCAGCTCTGAAGCACAGACCTAGTGTGAAAAAGAAACTGGCTGCGACTTCCCACGTTAGTGCCTGGCACGGGATTCATCTACCTCATCAGTTATACGTGTAGGGAGGAACTGCAGATGCAGGTTTAGATTCGAAGATAGACACACAATGCTGGAGTAACTCAGCAGGACAGGCAGCATCTCTGGATAGACGGAATGGGTGACGTTTCGGGTCGAGACCCTTCTTCACTCTGACCCGAAACGTCATCCATTCCTTCTCCCCAGCGATGATGCCGGTCCCGCTGAGTTACTCCAGCATTGTGTGTCTATCTTAGCCCAATCAGTTAAACAGGATTACAGGGAAGGAAAGGGAAATATGTTACGTTATAATTCATTGTTTTTGCTTACTATTTTGATGCATTCTTAGTCTTTGGCTGTTTTTTTATCTGACTTTATTTTTTAAGTTAAAAAAAAAAATTCCATTATTAACAGTCTTTGATTCTGGGTGTCAGAGAAATTTGGAAACAATGCAAAACCCAGACAAGGAAATGGCCAGATGTTTGAGGCTGGGTTTTGTCAGCTGCCTAAGGCCAACCACGTGACTCCAGTGCATCAAACTTCCAATGCTCAGCTCCGAGAATGCTTGGGCAAGCTAGTACACCTTCCAGATTTAATTAGGGTAACGTCAGGGGAATGCAGGGCACAGGCAACAGCCCCAGGTCAGTAAAGCCATACAATTATAGAAAATCTATGGCACAGGAATTTGAGGGGTAACTTTTTCCACACAAAGGGTGGCGGGTGTATGGAACGAGCTCATATCCTCAGAATTAAAGGGTGCTCTTTTAGAAAGGAGGTGAGTAGGAACTTTTTTAGTCAGAGGGTAGTTAATGTGTGGAACTCATTGCCACAGAGGGCTGTGGAGGCCAAGTCAGTGGATATTTTTAAGGCAGAGATGAACAAATTATTGATTAGAACGGATGTCAAGGGTTATGGGGCGAAGGCAGGAAAATGGGATTAGGAGGCAGAGATCAGCCATGATTGAATGGCGGAGTGGACTCAAATGGCCTAATCCTGCTCCAATAACTTGTAAACGTCAACCTGTGAAGCTGCCAGAGGAGGTAGTTGAGGCTGGGACTATCCCAACATTTAAGAAACAGTTAGACAGGTACATGGATATGACAGGTTTGGAGGGATATGGGCAGGTGGGACAAGTATAGTTGGGACATGTTGGCCGGTGTGGGCAAGTTGGGCCGAAGGGCCTGTTTCCACGCTGTATCACTCTATGACACATTAGGTCCTTAGGTGCATCCTCTCTGTACCAGGCCATGAAACAACTAGATAGCACGCAACAAAAGCATTTCACTGTAGCTCAGTACACATGACAATAAAGAAAACTGAAACTGAATGTAGCTAGAACGGATGGGAGAAAGAAATGAATGGAATATTGAAAACAAATATGTAATTCTATGGCAGACAACGTTTATTGCAGAAAAGTACTATTTTAATATAAAAATGCTTATTTTCAAAATCCAAAAACTGGCAACATATTGTCTAAAGAGACTTGTTTTTTTTGTAATTTGCAGGGCACGAGTTTCATTCACAATTATTATTGGTCACTGAAGTTCTATGCGAAACGGCGGCAAGCCATTCACATGAACAATGTTTAGTTTAGTTTATTGTCACGTAACCGAGGTACAGTGAAAAGCTTTTGCTGCGTGCTAACCAGTCAGTGGAAGGTCAAGGTCAGACCGTTTAGTGAAAGATCACCCCCAAATGCTTAGGAAGGAACTGCGGATGCTGGTTTAAACCGAAGATAGACACAAAAAGCTGGAGAAACTCAGCGGGTCAGACAGTATCCCTTCTTCAGACTGAGTCAGGGGATATAGACAGTGATGTAGAGAGATGTAGAGCAAATGAATGAAAGATATGCAAAAAAGTACCGATGATTAAGGAAACAGGCCAGTGTTAGCGTTTGTTAGGTGAGAACGAATAGACGAGGCCCAACAAGACGGCTTTGAAGTTGGTATCACTTGGGTGGGGGAGGGATGGAGAGAGAGGGAATGTTCGGGGTTAATTGAAGTTAGAGAAATCAATATTCAGTGAACATTCAAATATTCTTTTTTTTTTGCCTATCTTTCATTCATTTGTTCCATATCTCTCCACATCACCGTCTATATCTCCCGTTTCCCTTTCCCCTGACTGTCAGTCTGAAGAAGGGCCTCGGACTAAAACGTCATCCATTCCTTTTCTGCAGGAATGCTGCATGACCCGCTGAGTCCAGCTTTTTGTGTCTGCACCCAGATGCTTGAACAGCAAAACAAACTGCAGACGCAAGGGTAAACACAAAGTTCTAAAAATACTCAGCAGGTGAGGCTGACGTGGAGAAAGATCTAACTATTCAGATCGATGGACCTTCAGCAGAACTGGAAAAGTCAGGAAAACAAGTCAATGACGCAAGAAAATGCAGATGCTGGTTTGCAAAAAAACCCAAACAAATTGTTGGAGAAACTCAGCGTGTCAGGCAGTATCTCTAGAGGACATGTTTTGGTTTGGGACCCTTCTTCAGTAAGAAAATGAGCATGTTTTAAGTTGCTGAGGAGGGGGCGGGGTGGGGGCAATGTGTGTAATAGGCAACATCTGCAATGGAAGAGAATGTAGAAACAAAGAACTGCAGATGCTGGCTTACACAAAAACTAGACGCAAAATGCTAGAGTCAGCGGGTCAGTGATGTTTCGGGAAGTCGGGTCCTGACCTGAAACATCACCCGTCCTTTCCGCTGACTGGATAGCACGCAACGAAAGCATTTCACTGTACCTCGATACACGTGACAATAAGCTAAACTGTAAACTCTACTCCAGCACTTTGTGTCCAACTGTAATGGAATGCAGTCCAAATGCTGTCCAGTTCACATCATATTTTCAATGCCCTTTAGTTAATAGATGAATGAGGGCAGTTTGGGAGGAGGAGAAATACAAAAGAATGTGCTAGGTCTGTAAGATGCAACACACAGCAGCTAATAAAATCTGGAACAGATCAAAATGCACAAATCAGACAACATCCACTGAGAGTAAAATTGAGCTTAGTTACAAGTGGATCAGAACTAGTGAATTCGATACCCCGTGCCAAGAGCTACAACATGCCAGGTGAAAGATACCTCTCCTTGAGGTTACCTTGAAGCTTTGCTGGAACAAGTAGGATGCCAAAGATAGAAAGGTCAGTTTAGTTCAGTTTAGTTCAGAGATACAGCACGGAAACAGGCCGTTCGGCCCACCGAGTCCCCACCGACCAGCGATCCCCGCACACTAACACTATCCTACACATATTAAGGACAATTTACAATTTAACCAAGCCAATTAACCTACAAACCTGGACGTCTTTGGAGTGTGGGAGGAAACCGGAGATCCCAGAGAAAACCCACGCAGGTCACTGGGAGAACGTACAAACTCCCTACAGAAAGCTCCGTACGTGAAACTGATTATTTAGTTGCTCTGTGCTTCATGCCAATGTTTGGTCCTATTTATAATTTAGACTTTAGTGATGCAGTGCGAAAACAGGCCCTTCAGCCCACCAGATCTGCACCGACCAGTGATCACCCCATACATGAGCACTATCCCACACGCTAGGGACAATTCACAATTTTTATCAAAGCCAATTAATCTACAAACCTGTACGTTTTTGGAGTGTTGTAGAAAACCGGAGCACCTGGAGAAAACGCACGCCGGTCACGGGGAGAACGTACAAACTCTGTACAGGCAGCGCCCGTAGTCAGGAGCGAACCCGTGTGTCTGGTGTTGAGAGGCAGTAACTCTACCGCTGCGCCACCGTGCCGCCCTTCAAGTTCTGCATTCAATTTTGATAGCGCAACTAAAGAAAAAGATATTGTCCTGGGAGAGAGCAGATTCACTGAAAACGCAAAGAAAGACACAAAATGCTGGAGTAACTCAGCGGGACCGGCAGCATCTCTGGAGAGAAGGAATGGGTGCTGTTTCGGGTCGAGACCCTTCTTCAGACTAAAGAAGGTCTGAAGAAGGGTCTCAACCTGAAATGTCCAGCTTTTTGTGTCTGTCTTCGGTTTAAACCAGCATCTGCAGTTCCCTCCTACACATTTCACTGGAAACGCACTAGATGTCAAAACCTTACATATTTGAATGGATTGCACTCTCTTGAAGATGTTAACAGAAACCCAGCAATGAATCAAATGTTTATCAAGGGAGCATAATCAAATGTATTCAAGGTCACTTAGCAGGGAACTCAAGTGAACAAATATTAATAGCTTAAAGGACAGAAGAAACTTGGCAACCCATTCCTTAAAATCTGGTTTGGAGAGACGGAAGCTTTCAAAAAATGTAAATAGATTTCTGTTAAATATATCAGAGGATGGGGACCTAAGGCAATTAAAATGGATCAACGGAAATGCCGAATAGGCTAAATGATCTGTCCCACTTTGACTGCTTTAGCAGACATTTATCCAAGGTAAATGGGGGAATGACACAGAGAACTGTGGAGAACAGTTTTTGGGCACATGGTGGCACAGCGGTAGAGTTGCTGCCTCACAGCGCCAGAGACCGGGATCAATCCTGACTACGGGTGCTGTCTGTACCGAGTTTGCACGTTCTATGTTATGTGTCTATGTTAGTTTGTGTCCAAGATGGCGGTCGGAAGGGAGAGTGGACGCTGGCGCGGTTTAGCGTCCGCTGCTCTCTCTTCACATTGTGTTTCTGATTTCTATTTTGTCTTTGGATCCAATTCTGTCTTTAATTTGTGTATTGGTGATGTCTTTATAACTTATTTTACTCTGATTATATGTTCTTTGTTAAATTCTGTAAGGTGTCCTTGAGACTTTTGTATAGGCGCCCACAAATAAAATTTATTATTATTATTATTATTACCCGTGACCTGCGGGGGGGTTCTCTGAGATTTTCGGTCTCCTCCCACTCTCCAAAGACGTACAGGTTTGTAGGTTAATTGGCTTGGTGTAAATGTAAATTTGTGCCTAGTGTGTGTGGGATAGTGTTAGTGTGCAGGGATCGTTGATTGGTGCGGACTCGGTGAGGCTGTTTCCACACTGTATCTCTAAATTAAACTTAACAAAATAAACCAATTTCTCCATAAAGTTGTTGCATTTATTTGGGAGTCTGACTGTCATTTCAGGAATAGCTGGCAATTTGCATGAAATATTTGAAAATCTACCTCTGCAGTAAAATGAACGTAAAATATTACATGCATTAGTAGGGTTTGGTATATTATAGTGGATGAAAGATTGGTTACACATAAGGTAAAACGGTGAAAGAAAGTTCAAAGACATTCACGTTCTATAAAGACTAAAGGGCCTGTCCCACATACGCAATTTTTTCGGTGACTGCCGGCACCCGTCATAGTCGCAGCAGGTCGCCGAAGATTTTCAAAATGTTGAAAATCCAGCGGCGACCAGAAAAAGGGTACGACTCTTTGGGCGACTACTCACGACCATACAGGCGACATGTCGCGGGGTGACGCCTGTATGGCCGTGAGTAGTCGCCCGGAGAGTCGTCGTTTTTTCTGGTCGCCGCTGGATTTTCAACACGTTGAAAATTTTCGGCGGCCTGCAGCGACTATGACGGGTGCCGGCAGTCGCCGAAAAAAATTGCGTAAGTGGGACAGGCCCTTTGGACTATGTTGCAAATTAACATATCAAAAAAAAAAGATCATAGGTATATATCAATACAAAACAACGAACTGTTCTATTACCTTCATCACCGCCTGAGTTGTAATGGAACAGCATGCAACATGCAAACATAAAAGAAAGTGTTAGAAGGCAGTTTCATCTTTGCAATACAACAGTAAAAAAGACACAACATCTTATAGAGGTATATTGATCTTATAGAGGAGTATAAGATCATGAGAGGAATAGATTGGTTAGATGCACAGAGTCTCTTGCCCAGAGTAGGGGAATCGAGGAGCAGAGGACATAGGTTTAAGGTGTAGGGGAAACGATTTAATAGGAATCTGAGGGGTAGCTTTTTCACATAAAGGGTGGTGGGTGTATAGAACAAGCTGCCAGAGGGAGTAGTTGAGTCTGGGATTATCCCAACGTTTAAGAAACAGTTAGACAGGTACATGGATAGGACAGGTTTGGGGGGATATGGACCAAACGCGGGCAGGAGGGACATGTTGGCCGGTGTGGGTAAGTTACGTTAAAGGGCCTGTTTCCTCGCTGTATCATTCTGTGACTATTACAGTATCGCACTGGAAAACAAGCTGGATATCGCTCCCCACATCCAGCCTCTTTGTCCAACAAATCATACCCTCATGCATCCGTTCACACAATAAAGAGTGTGCCAAAATTCAAGATCAAGGAAATAAAATTAGAATTTTAGAATGGCAGACTAATTCCAAAACTAAGTGCTTGTTTCACAACAGCTGATAGATCGTTAAACAATAAATAATTGAAGCAGGAAATGGGAGTTGAGCAGAACTTGTCCTTGGCAATTTCAATTGTTAAAGAGAGCCTAAACGTGCAAACAATGATGTTAGCACAACTTCTTAACAAAATTTAAGAAGTAATGAATAAGTTATATCAATTTAAAGAAAGCATTTTTTGTAAATGGCCACATATATTAGCCCACACTCCCAGTAAATGAATGGTGCTCCATATCAAACTCCCAAGATCGCATGCTACATCTTTGCAAGAAGCTATGTGCTATTGATGTCTCCAATCTACCCCACCATACATCTTGGTAGCATCTATAGTAATCTGTGACATCCAAGAACAATGAAATCAACATTGGAGCAGCGAAACAGTTTGAAGGGTTATTTGGCAATAAAGCAAGAAGCCAAAGTACACAGATTGTATTTAAACTTTCAATTATCTTAATAGAAAGATAATTTTTTTTTAAAGGATTAAGGTTAAAGCAGAATATTAAACAAACAATAAGACTTGTAGAATTCCAAGACATGGAATGGAGGGAACAACATACCATGTTTTAAAAAAAATAAGTTTTAAGAGTGGATGTTGAATTATAGATATTAATTGGAGTCCATAGAAACTATTTAATTTCATTGACGAAGGCTTAACGTTATCAGTGGTTTTATAAAAATAATAAAGCATAGTTATTCACGTGAAACTATTTATACAGCGTTGGCCACATTTATGACGACTATAACTGGGCACCATGCAGAGGGGCAGAGGGGCAGAGAATTACCGTCAACAGAGACCAGATTTCCACACTGAACCACCCCCTGTAGAAGCCAGAAGTTGCTCGAACTTTACACAGCCAGGATGGCAAGATCCCTTCAATTTCAGTATCATTGTAGAGTCATAAAGTGATACAGTGTGGAAAGGGGTCCTTTAGCCCAACATGTCCCAGCTACACGAGTCACACCTGCCCACGTTTGGTCCATATCTGTCCTATCAAGGTACCTGTCCAACTGCTTCTTAAACATTGGGATAGTCCCAGCCTCAACTACCTCCTCTGGCACTTTGTTCCATACACCCACCATCCTTTGTGTGAAAAAGATACCCCTCAGATTCCTATTAAAAAATGTTTCCCCCTTTGCCTTAAACCTATGTCCTCTGGTCCTCGATTCACCTACTATGGGCAAGAGACTCCGTGCGTCTACCCAATCTATTCCTCTCATGATTTTATAAACCTCTATAAGATCACCCCTCATCCTCCTTCACTCCAAGGAATAGAGTCCCAGCCTACTCAACCTCATCCAATAGATCAGGCCTTCTAGTCCTGGCAACATTCTTGTAAATTTACAACTACAAATTCTGCTACTAACTCACAGGTTGCACAGGTGTAATTAAATTTAGTTTGTACGCACTGTATGAAAGTGTAGAGTACAGTTTAATAGATTGAAAATTGAAAGTCCACCATTATTAAATGGCTACACAGGTCATATGTAATAGGAGCCATTCGGCCCATCAAATGGCTGATCTATCTCTCCTCCTAACCCCATTCTCCTACATTCTCCCCGTAACCTCTGACACCCGTACTAATCAAGAATCTATCTATCTATGTGTTAAAAATTGACTTGGCTTCCACAGTCTTCTGTGGCAAAGAATTCCACAGATTCACCACCCTCTGATTGAAGAAATGACTCCTCATCTCCTTCTTAAAGGAACATCTTTTAATTCTGAGGATGTGACCTCTAGTCCTAGACTCTCCCACTAGTGGAAACACCTTCTCCACATCCACTCTATCCAAACATTTCACTATTCAGTACGTTTCAATGAGGTCCCCCCTCATTTTTCTAAACTCCAGTGAGTACAAGCCCAGTGCCGTCAAACGCTCATCATCGGTTAACCCACTCATTCCTGGGATCATTCTTGTAAACCTCCTCTGGACCCTCTCTAGAGCCAGCACAACCGTCCTCAGATATGGTGCCCAAAATTGCTCACAATACTCCAAATGCGGTCTGACCAGCGCCTTATAGAGCCTAAGCATTACATCATTGATGTTGTATCCTAGCCCCCTTGCTATAAATGCTAGCAGTAATTGCAGTAAGTGCAATTCAAGAGTCACTGAATGGCTATGAATGGGAATGCAAACATTTGTGCATGTGGGTAGTTGGACTAGTCCACTTATCAACTCAAGCCCCAATAAAATACTTTTTTAAATTATTTTTTTCCCATCTATTTTATCTTCTTTAAAAATGTAGTAATGTAGAAATTTAAGTAGTGACTGTTTGTATAGCGTTGAGGTCAACTGATGCCCTTTGGTAAATGGCATTGTACAGGATGATAACTAAAGCATCACAGAGAGGAATGGGTCTATCATAGAGTCACACAGCATGGAAATAGGCCCCTCACCCAACTCATCCGTGCCGACCAAGATGCCCCATCTAAGCTAGTCCCATTTGCCCGCGTTTGGCACGTATCCCTCTGAATCTTTCCTGTCCATGTACCTGTCCAAATGCCTTTGAAAGGCTGTGCCTTTGAAGTCACATTCTCTCCCACCATCTACAATGAAGCAGATTGACATTGATACTGCCAGAGGAAGTAGTTGAAGCAGGTACAATTACCATTGACCCATTGAACATCTAAATGTCTTTTAAATGTTGTAATTGTACCTGCCCCAACTACTTCCTCTGGCAGTATCACTGTCAATTTGCTTCATTTTAAACAGTGGGAGAGAATGTGACTTCAAACACACAGCCTTTCAAAGATTATTCTGCTAAATAAGATAGAAATCTTAACCGTGGATGAAATGTCATCTCTTACAACACAGGGTTGTAGTGCCATCCGGTGGACAACATACAAAGTAACTAAAGAAACTTCAATTCAAATGCAAAAAACCCCAAAATAGACTTACAATGATTGCAACAGTTCAAGACGTTTTCCCCTAACCTTCCCGCCTGAAAACCATACAGCTCTGTAACACTGGCACTCTTCAGATCCTTGCCCGAGTCAACGTTCTTTCATTCAATCCTACAGAGTAAACTATTCCAGTCGATCCAAGATGCCCGACACAGGCGATTCTTTGTGTGCTAGGCACAGAAGGTGATCTGCCATCACGCATTACAATCGATCCACTCCATTAAATCTCTACTCCCACAGCAACATTTCTTAATGTAACATAGAAACATAGAAAATAAGTGCAGGAGTTGGCCATTCGGCCCTTCGAGCCAGCACCACCATTCAACATCATCCAAACATCAGCGGCATCTGAAATAATGCCATTCTGCCAATGTCAAAGGAAGTAGAAATGTCCTGCCAATATCATTAGCACATTCACAAATTAAAAAATGGTTGGACTTTGCATAAATGGCGAGTATAGTTCATAAGCTCATGAGTGCAGGGAGCAGAATTAGGCCATTCGGCCCATCAAGTCTACTCCACCATTCAATCATGCGGGGGAGAGGGGAGAGGGGAGAACAAAGGGGGACCTGCCGCGGATACTGTGTATACTTTGTAACTGTGTCAGCGCCCTTTATGTGGCAACTATTTGTATACCTTGGGTGTGCAAGCAAAGACTTTCACTGTGACTTGTCACATGTGACAATAAAGTATTAATTCATTCATTCTCCCCATAACCCCTGACACCCGTACTAATCAAGAATCTGTTGATCTCTGCCTTAAAAATATCCATTGACTTGGCCTCCACAGTCGTCTGTGGCAATGAATCCCACAGTCATCCGAAATACCTGCTCTTCTGAAGCCTGAAATACTACCACAGGTGAATAAAAACACAGATGAATGAGTATGAATGTTATTCAGCCTGTTGACCATTTCATGAGATCAATGCTGATCGATGACCATCTGTGCATCACATCACTTGGCTGCTCAGTATCTCATTAGTGTTAAGTGTCGCGCTTAATAAACTATTCATACTGCTTGGCAAACGAGTTGTGCCATGGAATCACAAATTTAATCTATAAACTACCAATATCAGCAATTAAATCTCTGCAAAAACAGTACCAAGAGTTCAACAAATTAAGAAAAGAAAAAAAGTTACATGTAACATTAAAATGATGGAATTATTTACAAGCACTCACGTTTTGACTTGCACCCCAGTGAATAATTTAATAGCGCACCAAAGAGCATTATTAATTCACGTTTAATAATGTAAGAAGTTATTCGCTTTTGTTCTCAGAAGTAGTAATAATTGACCATTAAAGTATCAAGTTTGTTAATCCACCTCTGGTTCCCTATAAATGTTTCCCATCTCCTGGCACACATCGGCATTCTGCTGCTCACTGGATATATTTGATCAACCTCAACAATGGTCCCATTTTGCTTTGAGTGTTTTATGCAGACACTGCCACAAGTATATATTCACCCCTCGCCTGTAAACAGAAATAATCTGAAAGACCTGCATTTATTTTAACAATTTTGAAAAATATAATAAATCCACTTTTGTGGGAGATTTTTTTTTAAATCACTTATATCCCAGACAATTCAAGACCAAGCCAGCACCCTGGACTAACCACACAGACACCCGTCAGCTGTGATAAGGCTTGCATGCTATAAACAGCCTTTAGTTTAGTTTAGTTTGGAGATTCAGCTCGAAAACAGGCCCTTTGGCCCATCGAGTCCACACCAACTAGCGATCCCCGCACACTAACACCATCCTATGCACAATAGGGACAATTTACATTTATACCAAGCCAATTAGCCTACAAACCTGTACATCTTTGAAGTGGGAGGAAACCGAAGATCTCAGAGAAAACCCACGCAGGTCACGGGGAGAACGTGCAAACTCCGTACAGACAGCACCCGTTGTCAGGATCGAACCCTGGTCTCCGGCACTGTGAGGCGGCAACTCTACCGCTGCGCCACCGTGCCACCCTAAACCACGCTACAAAACAAAGCCGGGTAGAATCTCTATCAAAGTTGATACTTTAACTGTCGACTTTTACTACTTCTGAGGATAAAGGTGAAGATGAGATAACAAAGTTGTGTAGAATCTCTGGCAACAAGTCATCTTCCCCAATGAGCTCAATGCACCGTGTGTAGGAAGGAACTGCAGATGCTGGTTTAAATCGAAGATGGACACAAAAAGCTGGATTAACTCAGCGGGACAGGCAGCATCTCTGGAGAGAAGGAGTGGGTGACGTTTCGGGTCTAGACCCTTCTTCAGACTGAGATACAAAAAGCAGCGATGATCAAGGAAATTCTCCTCAATAATTCATGACACCATTGCCCTGCGAGATGAATTCTCAGCCCTTTATGATACTCCCTATACCCTCACACTGTCAGGCAAATACTGCTCTAAATCCTTTCACTACTCAATTTATACACTGTCAATGGCTCGATTGTAATCATGTATGTATTTCTGACTGGTTAGCATGCAACAAAATCTTTTCACTGTATCTCGGTCCACTTGACAATAAACTAAAATGAAACACTGAAACTACAGTTGACGGCACCACAGTGGACCAGAGCTCAATAATGAGACAGAGTACAGGACGGAGATCATAAGATCATAAGTAGTAGGAGTAGAATTAGGGCATTCGGCCCATCAAGTCTACTCCGCCATTCAATCATGGCTGATCTATGTTGGGGTAACTCAGCAGGACAGGCAGCATCTTTAGAAAGAAGGAATGGGTGGCGTTTCGGGTCGAGACCCTTCTTCAGACTTAATAATACTTTCTTAATCGTATTTAATACCATCGATGCACTTATCTAAAGTATCTCTCCTAACCCAATTCTCCTGCCTTCTCCCCATAACCTCTGACACCCGTACTAATCAAGAATCCTGAATATCGGGCCGCCCGTAGTGGCGACAGCGAGCGGTTCGGGAGCCCCCCGACCACGGGTGAACAACAAAGGACAACAGAGGAGGATGACTGAACTTTGGTGCCTTCCCTCACAGTGGGAAACTTTGATTCCGCTGTGTGGGGATGTCTATGTTAAAGACTATCGTGTTCTGTGCTCTTTTTTTATCATATGGCGACCACAAATTTCACTGTATCAATTGGTACATGTGACAATAAATGTGTCTTGTCTCTTGAGTCTATCTATCTCTGCCATAAATATATCCACTGACTTTGCCTCCACGGCCTGCTTTGGCAAAGAATTCCACAGATTCACCACCTTCTGATAGAGAGCTTAGTAGGAATGTGTCGAGACCACAAGCTCTCCTTCAATGCCAGCAAGGTGAAGGAACTGGTCATTGACTTCAGGAAACAGGGTGGTGAACACACACCCATCCGCATCGATGGAGCTGATGTGGAGATGGTCAAGAACTTCACTCAAATTATTCAAAAACTCAGCTTCATACACACCAGGGGGAATCTCTTACAGGTCAGCTACAACTTTGGAAAAGTGTTCTTTATTTTCCCTGGGTTTCCATGGTTCTTGTACAAAGTTTGGAGACAAGCGAGAGAGAATGCTTGAGGAAATTTACCCTCACCGCCATTAACCTTTCTGAGATAATGACGAGGTACATGAAAAGATAACAGCGTTGAATGGACACACAAAGGTCATGCCCACATTTAAATTATGAATTGTAATCATGGTAGACATTAAATAAGAGATGATACTGACATTTCTGCCAAGTATATCGAATTAGAATAAAATAAAACTTGCACCATCAAATCTTACAGAGGTCAAATCGTACAGGGAGAACAAAGGAAGACTTGATGTGGGAGAGCGAGGGAGGGAGGGGGAACAGAGGAGGATGTGGTGCAGGGTTACTCTGTAACTGTGTTAGCACCCTTTACGTAGCGACTGTTTGCATACCGTAGGTGTGCGAGCAAAGACTTTCACTGTGACAATAAAGTATCCAATTCAATTCCACACACTCTACCTTTCGTGGCACCTGCTGCCCCCAAGTGATAGATGGCACCCAGGATGTGCCAAAGCCCTTTCTGTTCTTCATTTGAAACCCCCAGCATCTTCAGCGCAGCCTGAAGTTTGTTAAATTGCTGGGCTGCCTTTTGCTTTTCTTCGGGCTGTAAAGACAATGAAAGCAAAACATTGTGTCAGAAGGAACTGCAGATGCTGGTTTAAATAGGACACAAAATGCTGGAGTAACTCTGCCGGACAGGCAGCATCTCTGCTGAGAAGGAATGGCTGACGTTTCGGGACGAGACCCTCTTCAGACCCGAAACGGGTCTGAAGAGGGTCTCGTCCCGAAACGTCACCCATTCCTTCTCGCCAGAGATGCTGCCTGTCCCGCCGACCCGCTGAGTTACTCCAGCATTTTGTGTCTATCTAAAGCAAAAGAATATTTGACGAATGGCTCACATAATAAACAAGATCATTAGGACATGTTTTCAGTTCATCGATGGGTAATTAAAATTGATTAGAATAGCAAAGCACACTAGTATCTAAGGTGCTCTACCGCAGAAGGGGAGGAGAGTTTAATTGGTTATTGTCACTGCAGTTATTATCATCTGGCAGACTGCTGTTTCAAACAAATGAAATGCCAATAGAACAACTGGTCTCATCATGTGGATGAAGCTTCATAAACCAGTGGGTTACCTGCTCTCTGAGCAGAGATAGAGCAGATTGTGGGGGTAGCAACAACAGGATAAGAGCACTAAGATGAATTGTAATTTGTGGAAACAATTTCATAAAGGAAAGCTGTTCATTTATACTGCACCTTGCCAATTAGACTAATGTTCATTTATACTGCACCTTTTGTCACCAGCGGGACAAAATGGTTGGTGCGGACTTGGTGGGCTGAAGAGCCTGCTTCCGCGATGTATCTCTAAACCAGGGGTGGGGAACCTTTTCATGTTGGAAGGCCGCATTAAGTTAGCTGTAATCTAATAAGGCCGCATTCCAAGAAACTTCAATTAGATATAGGATTATTTCGTTGAATCCTCTTTTACTCTTTGGTATTTTAAATACGTTCATTTTAAGATTAAAATAAAAATAATAAAAGACGAACAAAAACATATTAATAAGAATAAAAGGATTTGTTCTACAAAATTTGGATTCATTCAAAAGGCCGCACTTAATGGCCTAGAAGGCCGCAGGTTCCCCACCCCTGCACTAAACCAAACATCCTGTTTCCTGAGTTTGAGTGGCTCCCCTCAGGACGCAGACTTCGCTGTCCGGGTTGCCGGACACAGAGGAGGAAGGCAACCTTCATCCCCAGGGCTGTCCAGCCTCTTAATGCTGATCACTGACTCATGAACATATGAAATGAAATAACCTTCTATATGCACTTTTTAATTGAAGCACTAAGGAAGCACTTTAAAAACTATTACTATGTGTTGAAAACTATTACTATGTGTTGAATGTTGATGTGCGGTGTGTGTTGTGTGATTGTGCAGTGTGTCTGTGAAATGCGTGTGTTGGTTGATTGTGCAGTATGCGTGCTGCTTATGTTTGTTGATTGTGTCCCTTTGTTTTTAATTTTTTTAATTTTTTTATTTTTATTTATTTATTTTTAAAGCTACTGTAATGCGCCCTTTTAAATTGCCCCTCGGGGACGAATAAAGTGCTTTGAATTGAATTGAATTGAATTGAATTGAACCTGGACCCTTCCAGGAAATCCATGCCATTTTATAATTAAATGAGTAATTATTAAATCAAGCAAGTGGGGAATTTTGCCTTGCAATCATTGGTGACGACATCTGTACACTATGGAGGGCTCGATTGTAATCATGTATTGTATTGTCTTTCCACTGACTGGTTAGCACGTACAAAAGCTTTTCACTGTACCTCGGTACACGTGACAATTAACTAAACTCAACAAATCAAAAAATCAATTATCTCTAAAGTCAAAAGATACCTTTGTTAAAGGTGCAATTTCAAAAGCATTGTTTCCTGCAATATGATTCAAGTGAAGCTCTGTTCTGTAAGTGACAAAAATAGGAAAACCAGTTAGTTGTATGTAAACCATGAAGAAAGCAGCAAGCAGGTACTTTTAACTTTCAATGGTAATGTGGAACAGATCAAATGGGATTCAATTCACACTCTGTACAACTCCTTTAAACTGTACAACTCCTCCCTATGTCGTGGGGTAGACTGAGACTGACACCACCCTCCCAATCCTTTCCACTCGTCACTTTAATTTCACGTTTCATGTTTTTGTGTTTTTATGACTGTTGGCAGATCAATTTCCCTCCTGGAATAAATAAGGTTCTATCGTATCGTATCGTATCGTATTTTCCATTGTTTCCATTCCTATAAACTTCCCACGAATACTCGTGCAGTCAACAACTTTCAGGTCTCCAAAGAACATTATTTTAGATTGAAAGCACTTATTGCTTTAGCAATAAAACATTGAGCACACAAGGTGCTGATGGAAACTGAATTATTCACAAGGTGCAAAAATATTTGCACTTTCAACAGTTTGGTGCAATTCCCAGGATTGCAGTCTTTTTGTTGTTTAGAGAAAGTTATTTGTTCCAGTCATAGTCACAGAGTGATACAGCGTGGAAATAGGCCCTTCAGCCCAACTCGCCCACACCAGCCAACATGTCCCAGCTACACTAGTCCCACCTGCCTGCGCTTGGTCCATATCACTCCAAACCCGTCCTATCCATGTACCTTTCTAACTGTCCGTACCGCAAGCTTAGTCCTCGTCTACTCAACAGCCGAGTTTTGCTCAACAGCTTGGGCTAACAGCTGCCACACCAAACGAGTTGACACTGTCCTTAACTCTGCAATGCGGGGCATCACAGTGACACTTCAGTCAACACCTTTGCAGTGGCTCCCTGTCCTCTCTCATATCGCCCCTCGCAGCATACGCAGAAGGGAGAGGATGTTGAAAGATTGGTGCACCATCGAGGCTAACCCTGACCTTCCCATCCATGCTGACTTGAACAATCTGCCCAACATGCGCCTGAAGTCCCGCAAACACATCTGGTCTTCAGTCAAATCCCTGGAAGACTTTGACTCCAAGACTGAGTGGCGCAGAGCCTGAAAATATGCCAACACCAACAACGGAGAGGTCATCACAGACCCCACAGTGAAACCACCGGGTTTTGACCTCCATCGCAAGCAATGGCTAACCCTGAACAGAATCCGCACCCTCCATGCAAGAATAGTCCATCATCTGCATAAGTGGGGGGTGACATACAGCCCTGCTTGCGACTGCGGACATCCAGACCAGACCATCCCACACATCGTGAAGGACTGCCCACTGAGGCTTTTCCCTGGGGGCATCAAAGCCATCCACCCAGTAACTGATGCTGTCCTGGCCTGGATGTCTACCCTTGACATACAACTTTAGGCTGTGCATGCCATAGCCAAGAAGAAGACTGTTTCATAAACGTTGGGATAGTCCCAGCCTCAACTACCTCCTCTGGCAGCTTGTTCCATACACCCACCACCCTTATTCTGCAGCTTCTGGATAATTGAGCAACTTTACCCAACAATCTGCTGAGCCACCTCCATCAATAAGATGACTGGCTACATAATTGGGATGGCACAACTGACTTCAATTCTTCAGATTGAGGAGAAAAACGGAATACAGTACCCATTCTTGATTACTTTCCCACTAGAAGAGCAGTATTGGAGATACAATACAATACGATACGATAGAACTTTATTTATCCCAGGAGGGAAATTGATGTTGGGGGTGCTAGCCTCCATACTCATGCTCAAAGAATCATCCTTTCACTGACGGTGACTCAGGCATTACAAAAAAAATACAGATGTTGCACATCTACATAAAACAAGCTTAAAAAAAAAACACTCAAAGGCAAGTAGGCAGTAATGGAGGTAAGTAGAATCAGTTTTAAGTCAAAGACCCTTCATCAGAAGTGAAAAATGGAAATGAGCCATGTTTTTATTTGCACAGAGGGAGAAGGCTTCCTTGCACAGAGGGAATACCTGCAATAGGCTGAAATGTTTGAAAAAGATGTGTATAAGATGCAGAGGAAAGAAAAAAAACAAAATTAGAACCAAGCTTGAAAGGGTTCAGAAAATATTTACGAAGATGTTGTCAGGACTAGAGGGTGCGAGCTATAGGGAGAAGTTGAGTAGGCTGGGTCTCTATTCCATGGAGTGCAGGAGGAAGAGGGGAGATCTTATAGAAGTATACAAAATCATGAGAGGAATAGATCTGGTAGACGCACAGTCTTTTACCCATAGGGGAATCGAGGACCAGAGGACATAGGTTCAAAGTGAAGGGGAAAAGATTTAATAGGAATCAGAGGAGTAACTTTTTCACACCGAGGGTGGTGCATGTATGGAACAAGCTGCCAGAGGAGGTAGTTGAGGCTGGGACTATCCCATTGTTTAAGAAACAGTTGGACAGGTACATGGATAGGACAGGTTTGGAGGGTTATGGACAAAGCGCAGACAAGTGGGACTAGGGTAGCTGGGACATTGTTGGCCGGTGTGGGCGAGTTGGGCCGAAGGGCCTGTTTCCACACTGTATTAATCTATGACTCTATGACACATCTGAGATTTAACAAATATTTAGACAGGTACATGGATACGACAAGTTAGAAACATGGAAAATAGGTGCAGGAGTAGGCCATTCGGCCCATCGAGCCAGCACCGCCATTCAATATGATCTCGGCTGATCATCCAAAATCAGTACCCCGTTCCTGCTTTCTCCCCATATCTTTTGATTACGTTAGCCATTAGGTTTAAAGGGATATGGGCCAAACGCAGGCAGGTGGGACTAGTGTAGATGGGACATGTTGGTCGATGTGGGCAAGTTGGGCTGTAGGGCCTGTTTCCACACTGTATAACTCTATGATTCTGGGAGTGAGCAGAGCAGAAGAGGAAGTTACCCAGTAGAGTTTTGGGGGTTACATTGTGGCCAGGCAGTTGATCCTGGGCTGTTTCTTGAGCTCATGATGGACATTAGCTGCAGCAATATCAGGTTAAAGACAGAGGTCAGAGTGAGAATGGGATGGAGAATTAAAGTAACAGAAGACTAGATGAAACCCAACAGACTGGACAGAAGTGGTCACCCTTCAAACTGGATCGACCACCCAGCATTTACATCAATGCTAGATTTTAAAATATTTAAATAAAGCTAGAAATAAAACAGCCAAATTAAGTAGAGTCATAGAGTGATACAGCGTGGAAACAGGCCCTTTGGCCCAACTTGCCCACACCAACCAACATGTCCCAGCTACACTAGTCCCACCTGCCTGTGTTTGGTCCATATCCCTCCAAACCTGTCAATAGACAATAGACACTAGGTGCAGGAGGAGCCAGCACCACCATTCAATGTGATCATGGCTGATCACCCCCAATCAGTACCCCGTTCCTGCCTTCTACCCATATCCCCTGACTCCGCTATCTTCAAGAGCCCCATCTAGCTCTCTCTTGAAAGTATCCAGAGAACCGGCCTCCACCGCCCTCTGTCCTATCCATGTAGTGGTCACACTTCAAAAATACCCAGAATAAAACTGGATCGTCCACCCAACATCCACATCAACACTGGATGCTTTAATAATTAAATAAAGACAAAGATAAAATCATTGCCAAACAACTCCAAGTGCAGTTTTTAGAGGATGGTTGTACCTTAGAGTATTGTCAGCACCGGCCATGAGATAGTAGAACACATTAAAAGTGCCCTCCGTCCCAGGATGCTTGGATACCCTGACCTTCTCCAGAAGCATCGTCTGTAAAAAGAGCAATAGACCTCAAGTGTCTGCATTTTATAAATATTAAACAGATCTAGTGAATTAATTTGGTAAAAGTATTTAAAACAACAAACCACGTTCACCATTCTTAGACACAGAAATTAATTGGAAGTCACATTGAAACATATACTGTTCGAATACAAGACTAGTTATTTGGTTTTTTTTTCTTTTTCTTTTCTTTCTTCTCTCTCCCATTATGTACTATGTTTACATATTATATTGTGCTGCAGCAAGCAAGTCCTATCTGGGACATATGACAATAAAACACTCTTGACCCTCTCTTGACTCTTGAAAAAGTGTCTCGAATGGGTGAAAAAAACGTCGCCCATTCCTTCTCTCCAGAGATGCTACCTGTCCCGCTGAGTTGCTCCAGCATTTTGTGTCGACTGTGGATCAATGATTGCGGGTCAGGAGAAGAAACAGGAGAAGGCAGCGGTAGAGTTGCTGCCTTACAGCGAATGCAGCGCCAGGAGACCCGGGTTCGATCCCGATTACGGGTGCTGTCTGTACGGAGTTTGTACGTTCTCCCCGTGACCTGCGTGGGTTTTCCCCCGAGGTCTTCGGTTTCCTCCCACACTCCAAAGACGTACAGGTTTGTAGGTTAATTGGCATAGTGCAAATGTAAAAAATGTCCCGAGTGGGTGTAGGATAGTGTTAATGTGCGGGGATCGCTGGTCGGCGCGGACCCGGTGGGCTGAAGGGCCTGTTTCCATGCTGTATCTCTAAATTGAAAAAAAAAAGACCAGCATGCTGTGTAGGAAGGAACTGCGGATGTGGGATTAAACCGAAGATAGACACAAAATGCTGGGAGTAACTCAGTGGGACAGGCAGCATCTCTGGAGAGAAGGAATGGGCGAGGTCCCGCTGAGTTACTCCAGCGTTTTGTGTCTAGACCAAAACATTTTTGAAAACAATTAAAACAAAATGTTAACTTTATCCGTGGTAGTGTTAATTTGCTCATCGTAATGTGACCCGATTCCTCATGGTAATTGGCAACTAAATACTGTAATATTGGGCTCCATCAGTTCAGAGCAGTGCTGAACTACTATCTACCTCATTGGTGACCCTTGGACTATCCTTGATCGGACATTGCTGGCTTTACCTTGCACTAAACGTTATTCCCTTATCTACACTGTGAATGGCTTGATTGTAATCATGCGTTGTCTTTCTGCTGGCTGGTGAGCACACGTGTATAAACGTACACGGTACACGTGACAATAAACTAAACTGAAACTGAACTGATCTTTGGACTCCACAAGAGATTTAGGGTTTAAGTATAGTTGATGAAAAGCTGATAAATAGCTGTCAGTTGAGTTGAGACTTCTGTGCAAATTTGCATGTATCAAAATCCAGGCAATCGAACAGAGAGATGCCACAACTTTGCAGCAAATTCCTGTTGCATATTTTCCGACAATGCAGAGGATAAGAGAATGGTTACACATTTCTCACCTGTACAGAGGCCGAAGCCACCTGTCCAGCCTGATCAAAGTCAAGTGAGACAATCTCCGAGAAGCGGGTGGCGTTGCTGTTCATACTTGTCGAGCTGTTGCCGAAGGCTTCCAAAACTGAACACACTGCCTGCCATTTCTCCACTAAACATTCCAAAAACACAAGAGAAATTAGAGAAAGTTTAAAATGAATGAATAAGTTTATTGGCCAAGTATTCAAACACAAAGAATTTGCCTTGGTGCTCTGCCCGCAAGTGACATGACATACAGTGATAGTTAGGAATGACACATAAAACATTAAACATTAATAATGAAACATTATTGATTAAACATGTGAATTCAATAAAATACCAGAGTAAAAGTTGAAATACTGTGCTCCCAACTATGATATTGCTTCAATTCGCTGAATAATCATTGAATGAATGAAGTTTTTTATCCATTCTGGATTAGCTTCAAGCATTTTGAAGAAGTTAGTAACTTGAAACAATGCGCACCAATTCAGAATCATTCACTATTGAATAAATCTAATTCCGACCAAGTGGTTTGCGATAGTCCATTGTTCCAACTAATCATTTTCAAATTGTACGCTCCAGGAGAATATCTAAATCTAATGAAGGTTAAATACAGGATGCTCCGTGTTACTGGAGAATTAGGTCTCCCTGACAAGGCAAATCATTCTCTGAATTGATCACATCAGAAAATCTGATTATAAAATAATGGATCTTTGCTCAGTTTCCCCAAACACAATAACTCCATGTCATCTAATTCACTTCATGTAAATTCCAATTTTTGCAAACAGTTCTCCATAAATATTGACCATTCTTTTGTCTAAAGAACAACTTTCTGATGTCAGTCCCAATTTTGTTTTTTATTAATGTGGCCCTCTACATTTTGCATTTCTGAAGGAGAAAGGGCTAATGTCTGACATGAGGTTATCCACTTTGGTGGCAAGAACAGGAAAACAGATTATTATCTGAATGGTATCAGATTAGGAAAAGGGGAGGTGCAACGAGACCTGGGTGTGCTTGTACATCAGTCACTGAAAGTAAGCATGCAGGTACAGCAGGCAGTGAAGAAAGCTAATGGCATGCTGGCCTTCATTGCGAGAGTATTTGAGTTTAGAAGCAAGGAGGTCCTACTGCAATTGTACAGGGCCCTAGTGAGACTGCACCTGGAGTATTGTGTGCAATTTTGGTCTCCTAATCTGAGGAAGGACATTATTGCTATTGAGGGAGTGCAGCATAGGTTCACCAGGTTAATTCCCAGGATGGCGGGACTGACATATGATGAAAGAATGGGTCGACTGGGCTTGCATTCACTGGAATTGAGAAGGATGAGAGGAAATCTTCTAGAAACATATACAATTCTTAAAGGATTGGACAGGCTAGATGCAGGAAAAATGTTCCCGATGTTGGGGGAGTCCAGAACCAGGGATCACAGTTTAAGAATAAGGGGTAGGACTGAGATGAGGAAAAACTTCTTCACCCAGAGAGCTGTGAATCTGTGGAATTGTCTGCCACAGAAGGCAGTGGAGGCCAATTCACTGGATGTTTTCAAGAGAAAGTTAGCGCTTGCTCTTAGGGCTAAAGGAATCAAGGGATACGGGGAAAAAGCAGGAACGGGGTACTGATTTTAGATGACCAGCCATGATCATATTGGATGGCGGTGCTGGTTCAAAGGGCTGAATGGCCTACTACGCCTATTTTTCTAGGTTTCTATCTTCAGAACATAGAGTGATATAGCATGGAAACAGGCCCTTCGGCCCACTTGCCCTCACTAACCGACATGTCCCATCTACGCTAGTCCCACCTACCTGCAATTGGCCCATAGCCCTCTAAACCAGTCCTATCCATGTACCTGTCTAAATGGCTCTTAAATGTTACGATAGTACCTGTCGTAACTACCTCCTCTGGCAGCTCATTTCATATACCCACCACCCTTTGTGTGAAAATGTTAGCTCTCTGCTTCTCGATTCCCAACTCTGGGCAAGAGACTCTGTGCGTTTACCTGATCTATTCCTTTCATGATTTTGTACACCTCCATAAGATCACCCCTCACCCTCTTGCATGCCAAAATAAATTCATCCATCTTAAATCCTCATCATCTTCACCACCATCTTCAAGGTGCAGCACAGGTTTTGCCGAGACTTTGACTGCACTTCCCACACTTATGATTACCACTTTGAAAATCAAGTGTAGCAGGCACACAAGGATCAAAAACAAGAACTTATTGTGGGCTATGGAAAGTTCGGGGGGATTTCCCCCCCCCCCCCCCCCGGTACCATGTAATCCCGTGCTAGCTGCTCCGGATATTCGGCGACTAAACCGTCTCCCCCACCTGGTTTGCCAGGTGAGGAGGGGGCTGTGGACCCCCAGCAGGACCAAAAACAAGACCTGTCAAAGGGCGGATGAGCTCCTAGCGAGCCAACGGCCATCCACACTTCAGTAGAAGTTGCGATCACTGTCGTACACGGCATTGTAAGGCACCGTGCCGTGCCCGTTGATGTTTGCAACGATGATGATGATGATATTGCCCCAAAGCATTCCCCATGCTCATTTTGTGAATAACTCCATAAAACTATCGGCCAAAGCATAAACATTGATCACATGAAAGAAACTCATACATTTCTTTACTTCTTGGACATTTACTCAAGAGAGAAAACATAGATTAATTTGAAGTCTAATATGAAATGTCGGGCTTGATTTTGTTTTTCTTGAGTACCTGAAGTGAGCCTCAAACCCACAACCTCCTAACCAGGAGGTGACAGTGATTGAATTGTGCAGCATAGAAACGGGTTCACTGAGTGCACGCCGACCATCCACCACCACTTACACAAATCCTACATTCATCAGATTACTTTTCTCTCAAATTCTCCCCAGATCCTCATGAGGTCATAAGGAATAGTAGAATTAGGCCATTTGGCCCATCAAGCCTACTCCACCATTCAATCATGGCTGATCTAACTCTCCCTCCTAACCCCATTCTCCTGCCTTCTCCCCATAACCTCTGACACCCGTACTAATCAATGAAGATTCTATCATTCCCCTACACATTTGGGGTCATTTACAGTGGCCAATATATCCAGGGCACAACTTCATAGCAACAAAAGATCAAGTTGGTCAGATAACATCGTCTTCCACATTCATATGGGCTGCTAATGGATTATCAAACTAATAATTTGGAATTTTGTTCTTAATAATCATCTCTAGTTTTACATGGTTATTGATTCTGTAACTCTGCAGCGCGTAAATATGTAGATCTGAGTTGTATCCTTTCACAGAAAGCTTAACAAAGATTGAGGAAAAAAATAAATTATATTTCTGAGTCTTCAGAGCACCTCCATATTCAGGGACAGTTTCTTCCTAGCTGTTATCAGGCAACTGAACCATCCTACCACAATTAGAGAGCAGTGCTGAACTACTATCTACCTCATTGGAGATCCTAGGACTATCTTTCATAGGACTTTATTGGCTTTATCTTGCTGTAAACATTATTCACATTATTCCAATTATCATGTATCTGTACCCTGTGGACGGCTCGATTGTAATCATGTATTGTCTTTCCGCTGGCTGGTTAGCACGCAACAAAAGCTTTTCACTGTACCTCGGTACACGTGACAATAAACTAAACTGAGCTAACCAGAAAAAAAGCCCTGGATGGAGTTAAAATACAGATTCTAATGAAAGCAATCCCAACATTCATGCATAATAAAAATCAAACATTTGCAGATTCATTTATTTTCCTACCAGTCACAATTTTCCCTGTGCTCCCAGCAATTGTAACCAGATATTGAACGAGATGTTGACTGTTTGTCGTTTTTCCACTGCCACTTCTGCCCAGAAGAACGATGGATTGGTCCTGCCTGGTGGTGAGAAGGTTTCTGTAGGCAGCTTGTGCAACAGCGTAGACATGCGGGGATGTGTCCTCTCTGCGACATCCTTTAAACATGTGCATAACCTGAAACACCAATACATGATCACGGTTTACACTGATTCCCAAATTACATTGATCAGAGAAAACATCCGATGTGTTTGGTGTATTTAGATGGAGAGCATTTTACATTTAATGAACCTATAAAAGCCCTGTCCCACTGTACGAGTTCATTCAAGTGCTCTCCCGAGTTTAAAAAAAAATCAAACTCGTGGTAAGCACGTAGAATGTACGTAGCGGGTATGTCGGAGCTCGGGGATGTCTCTTAGCGGCTCGTAACGCTAACGGCAGGTAATCGGGAAACGCGGTAAGCACGGGAAGACTCATGAAGATTTTTCAACATGTTGAAAAATGTCCACGAGAGCCCCGAGTACTTACGAGCGGCTATTACCATAAATCTCTGAGTTCGAATCAGGGCAAACTCGGGAGAACTCTTGAATGAACTCGTACAGTGGGACAGGGCTTTAAGTGTTCATTTAAGAAATAAGTTGGGTATTTTCAGCTCAAGCCTCTTGACAATCAAAGATGACTAATTTCTGGCCCTTTTTGGTACTTGTTTGTTTCAAAGTATTTGCTGCTACAACTCAAACTTGAAGGCCTCTTCTCAAATGAGCAACAGGTGCATCATTATATACCATTAACATCAGTCCTCTCCCTGATCAGACTTTGAGAGGGGATTGAAAAACAAAATTAAAATGATCCGTTCCCACAGCCGACTTCCGAGGCCGACTTTGCAGGCAGGTACCTCGGCCCCTCGGCGGCTTAGGCGGAACGTTCCGGTGCCGTTAGACTCCTCTCGGAGGCCGTGACCTCTGTCGGTCCGGCAAAACGGATAATTCTGCAAGGCTCTGGAACCAAGGATGCCGGAAAATCAGTGATGTATCAAATAATTTAGGCCCTCCTCAATGGAAACATTGTCAGTACATCTTTTGCCACACCTACTTTTACAAATCAACTTTTAAAAAAATTATTTGCCCAATTCAGTGTCCAGGGTTCTCATCAGTTTCAACAGTTGTAGTATTCTCAAAAAAAAGCTCAGCAGTACTCCATGGTTACAACACCAATATTTAGGCATTTTGGAAAATAGCCTTACTGCTATTTGGATTGCTTAATCATTAAATATTTTCCAGGAGGAAAAAAAACTGCCTTTTTTAAAATTACTTTGTATAAGAAATCTTAGCAATTTTAGCAATAAAGACACTACTTAGGCAATATATTTCATGACATTCATATAGTATTTGTACTATGTACTATTTTATATGCAAGTCAGAAATGCTGAAATGAATTGAAGGCTTCTCTGCAATGAGTGTGGCTGAAATTCCATGGTTTAAAGAAAATTAATAATCAATATTCTTGATTATTACCAGAACATTGCGGGAATATAAAGAGGAAGGAGATTGAACTTTACTGCCTTCCATCACAGTGAGGAACATGGGGAATGCACTGTGGCGGATGTTTATGTTAACTTTTATGTAGTTGTGTGTCTTGTTGCTTTTTTTAGTATGGCTGTATGGTAATTTGAATTTCACTGTATCATAATTGGTACACGTGACAACAAACTGACCGTGAAACCTTGAATACTGAAGACGTACCTTCTCGGAGTACATTGACGGTGAGCTGAGCGGATTGACAACGACCATGTTGGCCCCGGTGTACGTGTGGGTTAGGTTACCTCCGTACCGTTGGCGTATTGTGTGCAGAACGCTCGATTCATTGAGATACAACAAGGATGCAAAGTCTTCCACCCGGTCATAGCTTGGTGGATTGGCCTGTTAAGTGAAGCATGTGGAATAAAGGCCAAGAATACAGCACTTGATTTCATGTCAAGATAAAAACAAATCAAGCGTGGCAATGGATTAGTGCCGACAAACGTGACCAAAGGGCAATCCCAATGGCACATCAGATACACAACAGGCTGCTCTCATAACCTTGCTGTTTTGTTTCCGAGGCAAAAATGAAGTTTATAGCCTAGTTTATTTTTAGTTTTGTTTTTGACATACAGCACGGCCCACTGAGTCCGCGCCGACTAGCGATCCCCGCACGCTAACGCTATCCAACACACACTAGGACAATTTACATTTGTACCAAGCCAATTAAACTACAAACCTGTACGTCTTTGGAATGTGGGGGGGAACCAGAGATCCCAGAGAAAACCCACGTAGGTCACGGGGAGAACGTACGAACTCCGTATAGACAGCACCCGTAGTCAGGATCAAACCCCACCTCTCTGGCGCTGTGAGGCAGCAACTCTACCGCTGCGCCACCGTGCCGCTCACATTTGTATCCAAAGAAAAACAAAATCTCAAATAACTCGTATAATTTGGCGTAGGCAAAATGGAACAGTTTCCAAGCTGCATGGCTCTACCTCAAAATAATATCAGTAATTGAGAATCAAAATATTCTTGCAGTCAGTTGGTAAGGTGTACTTGAACCGTCAAACTCCTCCCCCTACTGTCGCAGGGTAGACTGACTATGACTCCCCTACCCCCCCCCCCCCCCCCCCCCAATATTTGCACATCCCCAATCCTTTCCACTCCTCGCTTTAATCTCATGTTTCATGTATTTTGTGTTTTATGGCTGTCGGCAGATCAATTTCCCTCCTGGGATAAATGAAATGCTATCGTATCGTAGACTTGCCTTTTCCACATCATCTTCATCCACATCCAGAATTGTCCCATCATGATCCAGTTTAATTTTCACTTTACCTTCTGGGAGTTTGGAGACTGCAGCATCAGTTTTTAAACAAGTAGCTGTAACAGCAAATAGAATATTAAACATTAAGCTGCAAGCTTAGTTTTAGACACTGAGTCCGTGCCGACCAGCGATCCCTGCACATTAACACTGTCCTACACACACTAGGGACAATTTACATTTATATCAAGCCAATTAACCTGTACGTCTTTGGAGTGTGGGAGGAAACCGGAGATCTCGGAGAAAGCCCACGCAGGTCATGGGGAGAACGTACAGACAGATGGAACCCGGGTCCCCGGCACCGCAAGTGCTGTAAGGCAGCAACTCTACTGCTGCGCCACTGTGACCTCCCTACAGCACCATGCACCTGCCGCATGCAATACAAGCAAGGAATATTCTACGTATAGATTACATTAACTCAATAGTTATTGTGTCTAGTGTGAAGTTAAATTCAGTTAAGGCCGATCAAGGATAGTCTGAGGGTCTTCAATGAGGTAGATGGGAGGGTAGGACCGCTCTCTAGTTGGTGGTAGGATGGTTCAGTTGCCTAACGACAGCTTCTGTGCCTAACAACAGCTTCTGTGCCATGCTTTCTGCGGCCCTTTCATAAGTTCATAAATGATAGGACCAGTGTGTAAGAAAGAACTGCAGATGCTGCTTTAAATCGAAGGTAGACACAAAAAGCTGGAGTAACTCAGTGGGTGAGGCAGCATCTCTGGAGAGAAGGAATGGGCGACGTTTCGAGTCGAGACCCTTCTACAGACTAATCAGTCTGAAGAAGGGTCTCGACACGAAATGTCACCCGTTCCTTCTCTCCAGAGATGCTGCCTCAGTTGGAGCAGTATCTACTCCGCCATTCAATCATGGCTGCTCTAACTCTCCCCCTCAACCCCATTCTCCTGCCTTCTCCCCGTAACCCCCGACACCCGCACTAATGTTTACTCTGCCCTGCTCCCATTTCCCCATTATTTTCAAGAATAATGCAGATTTCCAGAGAAGCAATAATTAATATAATTTATAATTACCCAATGAAAAGCCATCTTTATGGACCAGCCACACCTTATCTGCTTCAAACCATGCCTGCTCTGCAGCAATCTGCTCCTCGGTCTTCACCTGCAGTAGGATTAAATCAAGAGTCAAGAGTCAAGTGTTTTATTGTCATATGTCCCAGATAGAACAATGAAATTCTTACTTGCTGCAGCACAACGGAATATGTAAACATAGTGTGATATGATAAACGAGAGAGAGAAAAGAAAAGTTCAGTGTGTATATATAGGGGGGTTGCACGTAAGGTCACCGGGTCAAAGGGCTTGACGCACGGAGCCGCTCAATCCATCTGGTAGACATCCGTCACTTCCGGTATATGTTATTAATACAAGAAACGCGTACTTTCCTACCTGTTAAAAAACGCCAAAATGTTGAATTTTTTCGCTGTAAAAAATTGTGGAAGTCGGGGTAAGTGTGAGAGACATGTACCCAACTTCAGAATTCCAAAAGTGATGCGAAATGAAGGTAAAGAGAAGCGAGAGCTGAAGGGACAACAGCAGCTAAAGTGCTTGGAGAACATTGGCCGTGCAGATATCGGAATTGAAAATATTGGGATTTATCGCGTTTGTTCGCTGCATTTCATTAACGGTAAGGCATTATTTGTTTTTGTTTTTATTTCTTTGGTATCTAAAAAGTCTCAGAAGTGGTAAATCTGGTTGTAAATTTTGCTTCAGAGGCGTTTTATTTTTGTATGTAAAAACCCACGAGAACCAGGGGCGATTTTAAAATTTTACAGCCAGATTTATCCCTTCTGAAACTTTTTAGATGCCAAAGGAATCAAGAAAAAACACAAATAATGCCTTAGTTGATGAAATGCAGTGAGCAAACGGCCAATGTTCGCCAAGCACTCTGGCTGTTGTTGTTCCTTTCAGCTCTCGCTTCTATCTACCGTCATTTCTCCTCACTTTGGGAATTCTGAAGTTGGCTAAATGTCTCTCACGCTTATCCCGATTTCCATAATTATTTACAGCGCAAAAATTGACCATTTCGGCGGGTTTTAACGGGCCCGCTACGCTGGAAACAATGGTAAGTGCTTGCCTTCAGTTCATCGCGTAATCCACTTGTCGTAGCGTAGCAACAGTACCGGTCATGGGGTCGTGACCCGACTGCCGTGAAACATCCCTATACACACATACTCACAATATATTTATATATGTATAAATATCGATATGTCGATAGTAAAGGCAAGGCTAGGCTTTCCGACATCCACGACAACGTTGCAACACCATAGAAGTTTTAAAACAAGTTACTGCCTTGCACAATCTTTGAATTTGCTCACACAATTAGGTTGGCCAGAACATTCTGTTTGACTGGTTGGATACATTTTTGGGCCAAATAATTTCCTTGTTGAACCCTCCAGAGCTTCAAATATGTAACATTACTTCAAGGAATTTAAAGTGTCAATTACCCACTGCTGGAAACTATATAAGGAAAATAGTATAATTGGAATATTATTTTCTTGGTCTCTATCAGCTATAATATATATTTTAACATCTAACGTCAAATTCCATAAACTAAAGTAATAGGAGCAGAATTAGTCCATTCAGCCCATCACGTCTACTCCACCATTCAATCATGGCTAATCTATCTTTCCCTCTTAACCCCATGCTCCAGCCTTCTCCCCATAACCTCTGACACCCACGCTATTCAAGAATCTATCTATCACTGCCTAAAAATATCCATTGACTTGATATGAATTCCACAGATCCACCACCCTCTGACTAAAGAAATTCCTCCTCATCTCCTTCCTAAAGGAACATCCTATAATTCTGATGCTGTGACCTCTGGTCCTGGACTCTCCCACTAGTGGAAACATCCTCTCCACATCCACTCTATCCGAGGCCTTTCACTATTCGGTAAGTTACGCTGTGTTTCTCACAACCTTTACATGATTTGTACAAATGAGAATCCATTAATAATATCTGCTCTTTGAATGTTGACTGATAGCTGGAAAAGTTTACATCCTACAATACGTAGCACATCATTACTCAGCTGAATAAGTAAATTATACCTTTCCCTATATCTTTTATCAGCAAATTTACTGTATCATAGCAACAATTTTTAAAGTTTAAATTAATGTTCACTTGTACTTAGATAGACACAAAATGCTGGAGTAACTCAGTGGGACAGGCAGCATCTCTGGAGAGAAGGAATGGGTGACGTTTCTGGTCGAGACCTTTCTTCAGTCTGAAGAAGGGTCTCAACCCGAAACATCACCCATTCCTTCTCTCCAGAGATGTTTTGGGTCTTCAGACATAGAAACATAGAAAATAGGTGCAAGAGTCAGCCATTTGGCCCTTCGAACCAGCACCACCATTCAATATGATCATGGCTGATCATCCAGAATCCGTACCCCGTTCCTGCTTTCTCCCCCCATATCCCTTGATTCTGTTAGCCGTACGAGCTAAATCTAACTCTTTCTTGAAAACACCTAGTGAATTGGCCTCAATTGCCTTCTGTGGCAGAGAATTTCACAGATTCACAACTCTCTGGGTGAAAAAGTTTTTCCTCATCTCAGTCCTAAATAGCCGACCCCTTATTCTTAAGAAGGGTCTCGACTGGAAACGTCACCCATTCCTTCTCTCCAGAGATGCTGCCTGTCCCGCTGAGTTACTCCAGCTTTTTGTGTCTATCTTCAGAATAACAGTGAACTTTCACATTCCAGCTACTTTAATTTTACTCCTACTTGGACCATCTCTTTTACTGTTCTGATAAATCTGGCGGAACAGTACCTAACCTTTTAATTATAAATGCTTCTGGACATGGCACTGACTTTAACAATTTCAAATAATGATTCCTTATTTCAGATTTATACCTCCTCTTTATCCATCTTTTATTTCTGTGTAAGATTACTGCATCATTTACCTTGCACTGCATCTCATCGGTTCCATTAGCTTTCATGCCTCTCACTCAATCATAGACGTTTTTCTATTCTCATCCCCATTTTCCTTGTTTTTCTGCATCTTAAAACTGATTTTGCAATTTGCAATGGTCATTGATCTGAAATATGAACACTCTCTCTCACAGCTGTTGCCTGGTCTGCTGAACATTTCCAGCATTGTGCTTTTGGATGTACTGGCAATGGAGGAGCACAGCGTGTGAACACAGATAAAACAAAGCAAGGTCAAAGCAATAACTTGTGTTCTGTTTAAAATGGCATCTGTAATTGATGCAAATTTTCCCCTTTGTGACCAGCTGCGATCAAAAGATTACCAAATCAATTAGACAAAAATGCTGGAGAAACTCAGCGGGTGAGGCAGCATCTATAGAGCGAAGGAATAGGTCCATAGGTCTCGACCCGAAACATCACCTATTCCTTCGCTCCATAAATGCTGCCTCACCTGCTGAGTTTCTCCAGCATTTTTGTCTACCTTCGATTTTTCCAATATCTGTAGTTCCTTCTTAAACATGCTCAATTACATACTTGCCACACATGAGGTATCCAAATTGTGCCGACCAGCGATCCCCGCACATTAACACTATCCTACACAACTAGGGACAATTTACATTCACACCAAGCCAATTAACCTACAAACTGCACGTCTTTGGAGTGTGGGAAGAAACCGAAGATCTCAGAGAAAACCCACGCCGGTCACGGGAAGGACATGCAAACTCCACGCGGTTGTGACAAATTATAAACTTCCAAAATGTATATATATAAATGCCATGTATTTATCAACAAGATGAAATGTTCACATTAAGGATAGGTCAGTTATTCTATAACATGCAAGTACATCCCAACGATATTCAGGCAGAAGCAGTGTTGAAATGTCAATGCCAACCTGGGGCTGGGTTGAGGTAGATGCTGAGGGAGACTGGAGTATAGCTGCTGGCACCTCTTCCACCCTCTGGTCAGTAGCAGCACAAGACAAGCACAGCAAAAGGAAAGCAAACCACATTTTAAAAATACGTCATATTTTTTTAGCACTGATAGTTCCTGGCTCACTGCCAGCCACACGCCATTTTTCATTTGTGAAAACATATTACTTGAAGTGATGAAAACATCAAGTTATCGCAGACAGTGAAAAGCTACTGAGACTTAGATGAGGAACGTGTACCCAAGTGACTAACAGGAAACATATCTGAATACTTTTAGTCGGGGGTGGGGAAAAAACAAAATATAATGTAAAAAAGATGAAGTCTGGAGTGCAAGGAATTGACTCTTAATGTTCAAATGCCGAAATTGTCCACCATTTTAAAGTTAAGATGAACATGTAAGCCGGCTGTAGAATTCCTATAAATGCCACTTAATGATTAGTAGCACTTTTACGAAATCTACCACACTATCATTCTCAATTCTCAACAGTGCATCAACAGACCTGTTCCCCGCTCTAATCAGTCATTTGTGAAATGGAGTCAAGCTGAAAATGCTGCAAATTGCTCATTAGCAGGTCAAGTTTTCAGAGAGAGAAATATATTTGATTAGATATTTGATTAGTATGGGTGTCAGAGGTTATGGGGAGAAGGCAGGAGAATGGGGTTAGGAGGGAGAGATCAGCCATGATTGAATGGCGGATTAGACATGATGGGCCGAATGGCCTAATTCTACTATTCCTTATGACCTTATTTCAAGCTGATGTCCTTCTTATCAACCACGACATCGGTATGAAGCATAAACCCTTCTTTACGTCTCTACAGATACTGCTGGATCTGATGAGTACTTTACATATTCACTAAATATGCATCTGCAGCACTTTGTTTTGGGATACAATTCGGATATCTTCATTGTACATCTGAATACTTCTGTCTGATTAATAATTGAAGGAATGCATAGCTAATATTAGTACTTTCAGATCACATGATATGTTTCACACACTGATTAACCAATGCCCCAGGTAAAGAAAAGGAATGATCTTATGCGATACGCATTAAATATGAAGACGCTATTTTTAAGTTGTTCACATTTAAACTTTACCACCTCCTATTGTGTTGAACAAGCTGGAGCAATAAACTTTGGAAGACAACTGGCCCGGACTATCATCTCAGATGGACAATAAACATGGCCTTGCTAACATTGGCAAATAAAACAAAGGAAAAATGGAGAATTTGATATACAAGCACAATGTTCACATTAAGGAGCATAAAAGATGGTGGATTGACTGTAAAGGCTGTAACCTACGTCAAAGTAAATGACTTTACATTGGATGCAACTCACAAAAAGATTTCTTATGGCATGAGATTCATTTGAGGGTTGCCTGTTCATAACACTCTGACCTGCAACCATTAGGTCCATCCCAAATGTGCATATGCCGAGCGAGTGAAAAACAACACAGGTTCGCAGCCATGGCGGATTTTGGTGGGTTCACTTTTGAGATGCAACCATACAGGCGTCACGTGTCGACGTGTCGCGGGGTGACGCCTGTATGGTCGTGAGTAGTCACCCAAAGAGCCGTACCTTTTTCTGGTCACCGCTGGATTTTCGACATTTTGAACATTTTCGACGACCTGCTGCGACTATGACGGGTGCCAGCAAGTCCACGAAAAAATCGCGTAAGTGGGACCAGGCCGTTAAGAGTTACATCAACAAATGATATTCTGAAACCGATGACATGAGCTCACTATCATTTTGTTAAAATCTCTACATGGAATAAATTTGTTCAACAATGGTACAGATTGATAGCTTTTCCCCATTCGTTATTTAAACAAGCAAGAATTAGAATGGGGTGGAGAACAGAAGTGCAAGGATGAAAAGGGCCAGGCGAGTGATGGGATAAGAAAAATCAGGTCATGCTTCAGTTCAGGGAATCTTTAAAACTGAACTATCAAAACACTGCGACAGGTGTTTTTGGGATGTAAAGTTCCAACAGATATTCAAGCACATCATACACATGTCACAGTTTCAACGCCTTAAGCCCTTCATGCATACTCAACAGACACCAATGCAAGTCTAAATACACATCGCAGAATGCAATATGTCAAAGGCATTAAATATAACTAAAAATTCCAAAATCAAACGGAAAAAACATCATCAAAAATTTGCACTTGGAAAACAGCATGCTAAAAAATTATAAGTATTGCCTTTAGACAAGTCTCCAGATTTTCAAGTCTACAAATCTGCAAAAATTCAAAAATTGTAAGTATTGCCTTTAAACAAGTCTCCAAATTTTGAGAATCACATTTCTTTCCGTACTTTCAACTTATCCAATTTAAAAGCAGATTGCTAATTATCAAAGGCATTTTGCGAACTTTGTTGGAACCGCTGGAGAAAGGCATCAGCAGGAAATAAACAGGCAAGGCAGACAAAGGAGCAGAGTGAGGAGAGGGGAAGATGCACGATAGGATAGACATGAAGGCAGCCTTACAGTCCAGCATGATACACGGGCACAAACACCAGCCCAGACACCTGCCTGCACCAGATCGTCGGAGTGGGTCTTGGGATCAAGGCTCTGTGTCGATGAGACCACAGGTTCCAGCTGTGATAGCAATGCAATGTGAAAGAAACAAAATCCAGATGAAAAAAAAATGAGAATGAAGAGAGAAAAGATGAAGTCATCAAGCAAATAACCAAACAGATAAAAACACAGCAAAAGCGAAATGCAGCAAAGACCTTCATCATAACACTTCGGGTTAGTGATTATTACACTCATTTGGCACAGCAAATAAAGATTACAAAGTAACATTTTTTTTCCTTTGGTTTTCCAACTAAAGAGACCAGTTAGTTCTATGCATTCTGTAGTTTTGCATTGTAATATGTGAGATTCAGCACTAGAATTTTGCGTATTTTTGCATTATACAATGACAGCATTTTTTCCAAACTCCGTGTCGAGCAACACCTTTTCACCACCTGTCCGAGTAATTTGTGGTGTATTACAGATTTTTGTTTGCTGCCAATCCTGTTAAAGTCCTCCAGCTAAATCTCCTCTTTGAGATTAAAAGCACGATATAAATGAAAATAGTTTATACATTGTTAGATGGGAAATCCTTTGACTACTGACCTTTTGACTACCCAAACTGAGATGGTTGATAAATAAGATATTTTTGTGTAGATATCATGTGCACCTTCATTGTTTTTGACATTTATGTGAGCAATTATGGAAAAAATAAAATAGTTAAACCTACTGCACAATCAGCCAGGAAGCACAGGATTCATCGTTGATGGGACACGTAATTTGTTTTCTATCAACAGTCAATGCTTTAGCATGCATTATTTCAGTTAGGTTTGCAATAATCAGACCAATCATTTAATCATTCAGACACTATAACTAATTTGTTAATTAAACACAGTTGTACACTTGAAAAGTGAAGAGTAATTGTATTTGCTAGCATCACTTCACTGACCGATTCCAAAAATCTATTGCAGCTTTGGTTTATATTGAAATGTGTAGCGGGTGCAATATTAAGGCAGGTTTCTGTTTTTATGCATGCATATGCCAACGCAAGTCACATTCCATGCATGACTATTTTGTTTTACTGGAGTATTGAAAATTCTCTCCAGCCTCATCTGAGCTTCATCCGTGGGAGTCATTTGCTGTGGTGTCCTCCAGGCCTACAGATCACACAACCAACATAAACATTAGTCTGTTTTTATTCCGAGATGTCTTTTGCTCTGAGAAGGCTTGACATTAAGAGAGTGGTGGACAGTGAGTTGGGAACCCGCCAACAAACTAACTAATAAGTTTCTAACTTCCTAGGTTCTATAGACAATAGGTGCAGGAGTAGGCCATTCGGCCCTTCAAGCCAGCACCACCATTCAATGTGATCATGGCTGATCATCCATAATCAGTACCCCGTTCCTGCCTTCTCCCCACATCCCCTGTCTCCGCTATCTTCAAGAGCCTTATCTAGCTCTCTCTTCAAAGTTTCCAGAAAAACAGCCTCCACCGCCCTCTGAGGCAGAGAATTCCACAGACTCACAACTCTCTGTATGAAAAAACTGTTTCCTCATCTCCGTTCTAAATGGCTTACCCATTATTCTTAAACTGTGGCCCTTGGTTCTTGGCTCCCCAACATCGGGAACAGAATTTTAAGAGCAGAATTAGGCCATTCGGCCCATCAAGTCTACTCCACCATTCAATCTTGGCTGGTCTATTTATCTCTCTCAACCCCATTCTCCTGCCTTCTCCCCAGAACCCGTGAAACACTTACTAATCAAGAATCTGTCAATCTCCACATAAATATCCATTGACTTGGTCCCCACAGCCATTTGTGGCAATGAATTCGACAGATTCATCACCCTCTGACCAAAAAATTCCTTCTCATCTCCTTCCTAAAGGAACGTCCTTTTATTCTCCCGCTCGTGGAAACATCCTCTCCTCTCACTGGAGATAATAATTGAGATCAAGGAAATTGGATGTGGCGAGGTTGTTTCCACTGGTGGGAGAGTGGGAGAGTCTAGGACTAGAGGTCATAGCCTCAGAATTAAAGGACGTTCTTTTAGGAAGGAGATGAGGAGAGATTTCTTTAGTCAGAGCGTGGTGAATCTATAGAATTCATTGCCACAGAAGGCTGTGGAGACCAAGTCAGTGGATATTTTTAAGGCAGAGATAGATAGATTCTTGATTAGTATGGGTGTCAGGGGTTATGCAAGCAATGCTATTTAACACAGGTTAATTCTAAATGTTATTAAATACACCTTCACTTCAAATGATTAGGCCTGTGCTTGAATCTGAGCGGTAACCTTTTTACACAAGCAGCCAGAGGAGGTAGTTGAGCCAGTGACTATTCAACATTTAAGAAACATTTAGATAGGTACATAGATAGGATAGGTTTAGGGGGATATGGACCCTAGAGTGTAGATGGGGCATGTTAGTCAGCGTGAGCAAATTGGGCCGAAGGGCCTGTTTCCACGCTGTATGACTACATGACGCTCGGTATCCAAGCTGAGAAGTGTATAGGAAGGAAGGGCAGATGCTGGATTGTACCGAAGATAGACACAAAATGTTGGAGTAACTCAGCGGGACAGGCAGCATCTCTGGAGAGAAGGAATGGGTGACGTTTCGAGTATAGACTTTTCTTCAGACTAAGACTTCTTCAGTCTGAAGAAGGGTCTCGACCCAAAACGTCACCCATTCCTTCTATCCAGAGATGCTGCCTGTCCCGCTGAGTTACTCAAGCATTTTGTGTCTATCTTCCAAGCTGAAAAGCCAGATATGGTGCATTTCTGACCCTTCAGCACAGTGGGAACAGGAATCGTTGCTCAACTCCGTCTCATAATCCTTACTTCCACATTTCAGTGGAACGTCGCAGAATTCAGAATAACACCAATACGTACAAAACACAAAGTGCTAAAGAAGGGCCTGACCCAAAACATCTCCTAACCATTCCATCCACAGATGCTGCCTGGCCACTGAGTTCCTCCAGCACTTTGTGTTCTGCTCAAGATTCTTCTAGCATCTGCAGTTCTTTGTGTCACAAATACGTGCAACTTGATAATAATCAGAGTAATACGGTTCATTGTCTTCTTAGATAAACACAAAATGCTGGAGTAACTCAGCGGGACAGGAGGCATCTCTGGAGAAAAGGTATGGGTGACTTTTCGGGTCTAGTCACCCATTCCTTCTTAACTTTTTACATTAATACATTATTGTCCCTTTTTACCTCATTGAAGTGGAAGGTAACTTGAAACTGTCAACTTACCATAATGCATGATGAAACGGATAAAGTAACATACTACTTTTTTTAATTCCACAGTGTGGAACAAAGTAGCAAAAGGCACAATATGTATATAATTTGTAGTAAAATAAGGGCTGAAGGTTACGCAGTGAATATGGCCTGGCTGGTCAATTTTTCTACCCAGACAAGCAAATGCAGAATATTGTTTCTTGTTTATGAATACTGGGATACCTTGGCAAACAATATTCTTAAGTGTGAAATTTCTTGGGATGATTCCTCAGTACATACATGATGTTTTTGCTGATCACTGTTTCCATCACTACTTCATCCAAGATCACAAGAAATTGCAGCGAATTGTGGACGCAGCCCAGACCATCACGCAAATCAACCTCCCTTCCATCGACTCCATTTAAACCTCACGTTGCCTCGGCAAGGCCAGCATCATAATCAAGGACGAGTCGCACACTGGCCACTCCCTCTTCTCCCCTCTCCCATAAGGCAAAAGGTACAGAAGTGTGAAAATGCACACCTCCAGATTCAGGAGCAGTTTCTTCCCAGCTGTTATCAGGCAACTGAATCATCCTACCACAACCAGAGAGCGGTCCTGAACTACTATCTACCTCATCGGTGACCCTCGGACTATCTTAGATTTGACTTTACTGGCTTTACCTTGTACTAAACGTTATTCTCTTATCATGTATCTGCACACTGCGGATGGCTTGATTATAATCATCTATTGTCTATCCGCTGGCTGGTTAGCACGCAACAAAAGTTTTTCACCATACCTCAGTACACGTGGCAATAAACTAAACTGAAGTGAACTTCACGTGCCTATCCCCATGTAATTCATCAGCTTGTTTTCCCCAACAGCCACACACCTGGTTAAAGTAATCCGCTGGAAATTCTTCAGCAATAGGTGAAGGCACCGTTTGCTGATCTGTGTTTTGTTGCACGCTGGAAGATGTGGTCTCCTTTAAGCAAGTCAAACAGGAAAAGTCGTATGCTTATGAAGGCAGATCAGTCATTTGGAAACTTAAACCATACTTCAAGTTTCAACTTCAAACACTTTTTTTTAAAGCAGATAAGCACATTGAGATTTAATTTGTCCCAACTAGATTATCACAAATCATTTTGTTTGGCATTCATGATATTAGTTTAACACAACACTCGTATTAGTTCCGAAGCGTTGCACGTTACACATGCATGAACTCACATCTAGGCAAGATGCTTCAATACATAAATAAATCTATAATCTCAAGCCATAAATACTAACATCACACGTCAATCATAAATACCGAAATTCATAATTTGATTGCCTCATTCCACGATTTTCAGAATTTTGTCGTACACATTAACTTTTTTTTCCCACAACTTAAAAGAAAATAGGATGTACAGGATGCAATGGCAATTTGTCTTGTTAATCTTAAGCACTGCCATACATTCTTTCTGGATCAAAGACAGGTTTTTGGTGAGATCTTTTCTTAGGTTTTAGTGCATATCTTTGCATTCCTTTGCTTCCTCCAACACAGTAGCATGCACGTACGTGCGTGTTAGTTAGCCGCACACAGTGTACCTCGCTTGTGGGCAATGCTGCCACACGTGGCTCACTCAGCACTACCCCAGTCTCCGGGGAAGGTGAAAGGAGCCTTGCAGCAGGAACGCTATCAGAAATATCCTCTTTCTTCTCCGGGGACTTCACCCGAATTTTGCGATCTTTACTTTTCCCTCTAGCCATTAGACTGGTCAACCCTGTCGAGATATCGTCTTTCTCCATTTTCTTTGTTGGAATTACTGTTTCTGCTTTGGGAGGATTAGGAACATTTTTCTCATCCTTCAGCCTCATTGCCTTGCCTCCATCAGTCCTCAATCCTGCCTTTGTTACCGAGATGCTTTTACCTTCCACCTTTTTCTCTGCCGCTTGCTCCTTCTGCTTCATCGCTGCGGATTTTTCCTTTTCGCTTCTTCCTTCTCCTGGTACAACCTTCCGTATCACTTTCCTGACTATTCTAACCACCCTTTTCTTCGGAAGTTCCTCCCCTTCTGGAGGCAACTCGCGCTGATTTGTGTTATTCATGTTATTCTTCTGCTCCTCTTGCGCATTGAATGCCCCGTCAGACAATCGCTTTGAATATTCACCTTCTCCGTTCAGCTCAGGCTGTGCACCACAGATCTCTTCCGTTCTGTCCTTCAGTGCATCATTATGTTCATCTCTTTCTGACTACAGTTATGCAGCGTAAGAAAAGACGTTGCATGAATTAAAAGAGAAGAAAAAAAGCAAGACAACAGCAAAAGAAAGCAGAAAAAAATAGAAATGCAGTATGGGAATGACAGTAGGAATATAGTATTTGCAAAGTCCCTGATTTACGTCCAACCATTCTTGTGAAATAGTCACATGAAAATGCTAGGTTACCTATTTTGCTTAAAAACCACATTACACGTGACAGTATTTTCCTGTCAAGTAATCAATATAATCTTGGAAGGTAGACAAAAATGCAACAGAAACTCAGCAGGTGAGGCAGCATCTATGGAGCGAAGTAATGGGTGACGTTTCGGGTCGAGACCCTTCTTAGAGGGTTACTTCGCTCCATAGATGCTGCCTCACCCGCTGAGTTTCTCCAGCATTTTTGTCTCCTTTCATGTAATTGTGGTCATTTTCCAGAAGTTATTGTATTGATAATTGTTACTAACTGAGCAGTAACTTTGGCTTTTAAGAAACATTTTTTTAAAAAGATTTCTCATTTCCAAGCAATACTTAATTAAGGATATTAATGGTTTTATCTTGTGCTCCACTGAGGCAAGGATTAATTGCTTTGTAATGAGCGCTAATTTTTATTATTTATATTTTGTATTGTTTCAGAATTGTTTTAACTGCATTTATCTTCTGCCTAAAATTCCAATGAACAACTAAATACCCCAAACTGTAAACTTCTAATAATTCACCATTTATTTCTAATATACATTGATTCTGTGTTGATTTAGTGATAGATGACTTTAACTATTAGATATCATCTATCGTTATTTATTTAAATGCATTTTAGTTCATGTTCATGTTCTAAGAGCAGAGTTAGGCCATTCGGCCCATCAAGTCTACTCCGCCATTCAATCACGGCTGATCTATCTTTCTCTCCTAACCCCATTCTCCTGCCTTCGTTCCATAACCCCTGACTAATCAAAAATCTGCCGATCGCCGTCTTCAAAAATACCCAATGACTTTGCCTCCGCAGCAGTCTGTGGCAATGAATTACACAGATTCACCACCCTCTGACTAAAGAAATTCCTTCCCATCTCCTTTCTAAAGGTGCATCCTTTTATTCTGAGCCTATGGCTAAACTATCCCACATTTTTATGCGTAGGATTCAAGCCTACCATAATCATCCATGCGAGCTCTTGTTTCTAACATGAAAACTAAATCTAATTTTTACAACACATCTGAGTGAAAATTTGTAGCAACCCCATGTCACTTCCTGACATATCTACCCACAAGATTTTGCTTTATGCTGCCAATGGTGTCAATGTTTGCTATTTTGACTTAAGCCATAAACTGTCTCAGCTTGAAAAAATCCAAAAGTAAAAATCAGCTAACATTTATTTAATTGCTGTGATCTAGATGATTAGCAGGGAATCCTTGAAACCCTTCCAGGTCCAAAGAAAACCTCACATCCACCACACCAGCTGATGCAGCCAGCATCAGTCGACTCAATTAATCGGACCAAACAAAACATAAGTATCCTGGTACATTTATTAAAAAGCATGAGCATAAAGCCAAGATTAAAACTATATTCACCAAATTCTTTCATATGCTAAAAGAAAATTGTTTTAACAACTAGTTTGTCATTCATTTGCTTGGGTCATGTTTTCTGCAACGTGTATGTCAGGTACACAGGAAAATATTTGTGTGGATTAGTATCCTGATGAATTTAAAATCAATTCTGCTCTGAGATAACCGTTGTCATGTTTGCGGATCACCCATTATGCTTGGAGACTTACAGATGATTCAAGGTTTGCTTCTTGGTCTTGATCTGGATTTTCCGATCCGAGTGTAGATCCAGATTTTTTCTTTGAATCAGGAATTTCCTCCTTAACCTATTTGTTTACAGGATGAGGATGCAACATCACAATCCAAAGCTTGAGTAACATGTTCAACAATTATGATTCAAGAAAAATCTACAAAAAGCTGCAATATTAAAACGTATTAAATATTATTAAAACTCTACGAAAACTTCAGCTATGTTCCAGAAGTTTGGTAATAAAACTGTCAATTTATTGCACTAAAAAAAATAATTCTATATCCAATTGCTAAATTTGGGGCGAATACTTTTAAATAACTGCAACACTGCAAACACTGAACGTAAATTCTATTGTGAACCTATTCTATTGTGAACACATACTATTTTGGCACGGTTGCACAGCGGTAGAGTTGCTGCATTACAGTGCTTACATCGGCAGAGACCCAGGTTCAATCCTGGCTACGGGTGCTGTCTGTAATGAGTTTGTATGTTCTCCCCGTGACCAAGTGGGTTTTCTCCAAGAACTTCGACTTCCTCCCACGCTCTAAAGACGTCTAGGTTTGTAGGTTAATTGACTTGGTATGAATGTAACAATTATCCCTAGTGAAGGATAGTGTTAATGTGCGGGGATGGCTGGTCGGTGCGGACTTGGTGGGCCGAAGGGCCTGTGTCCATGCTGTCTCTCTAAACCAAAACTAAATTCCCCATGAGCAGTTTTTAAGATTTCATGTGTATCTTTTTATTCATACTCAGCGTGATACTACAAAGTGATGGCAATAATTTTCAAAAGAAGTGAAATTCTCTGCTGGAGTGACACAGATTCAGAAAAAATTCCCTGGCAGAATTGGCAGAAATAATCAATTATTTCATAGGCTGTACCAACAATAATAAATCCCTGAAAATCTTCTAATTTCCTGTTGATCTCCAGCAATGATGCTAATACTTGTAAACTTCACTCCAAAACTACAGCTGCAAATAATTAAGGCCACAAGAATGTATATTCATGTAGACACAAGGAACTGTAGATGCTGGTTTACAACAACAAAAAAGATACCAAGTGCCGGAGTAACTCAGCAAGTCAGGCAGCATCTAATGAGAACATGGATAGATGACATTTCAGTTTGGGCCTTTCTTCAGACTGATTGAGGTAGGGAGGGAGAAAGTTGGAAGAGAGGTGGGGGCGGGACGTGATAACTGGATGCAGATGAGGGGGGGGGGGGGGTTTGATTGCCAAGTGGTTGGAAAAAAGCCGGAGATGAAAAGAGAAAAGGTGTGAGATAAGGACAGGAGAGGAGTGAAATGTGAAGTCGGAGGAAGGAATGTCAGTGGAAGAGGTTGAGCAGGAGGGAGGTGCTTGTAGATTAGTTACCAAACATTGGAGAATTCAATGTTCATTGGGTTGTAAACTACCCATATGAGGAATATGAGGTGCTGTTCCTCCAGTTTGCATGTCCTCACTCTGGCAATGGAGGAGGCCCAGGACAGCGAGGGTCAGTGTGGGAATGGCAAAGGGAGTTAAAATGGTTAGCAACCGGGAGATCCAACAGGCCTTGGCACACGGAACATATATGTTCAAAGAAACGGGTAACTAGTCTACGCTTGGTCTGGCTGATGTAGAGACCACATCTGCAGCACCGATTGCAGTAGATATTCATACGTGAAAATATATATTCGTATATACTATTACAAAAGTAAAGGTGCAAGTAAGCATAGGAAATGCTACAACATTGGTTTGGTTTTTCCTTGAGGTATTGTGCCAGCTGTATAACAAAGCACCCAAATCTGAAAAGCAATCGTCTGAATACTTTGCCATCTGAATACATAGAATGAAGAGATTTTTAAGAAAGAATTTGTGCAACTACAAATTTCTTTCCACTGTTACTAAAGTGTAAATCAATTTATGGAGAAAAATAATCTTTGATAAGTTCTAGGAGCAGAATCAGGCCATTCGGCCCATCGAGTCCACTGCCATTCAATCATGGCTGATCTATCTTTCCCTCTCAACCCCATTCTCCTGCCTTCTCCCCATAGCCCCTGACACCCCCTAAATAACTGCAGTACAGCAAACTCTGAATCTATTGTGAACCTCGCCTGATTTGACACATACAATATGAATGAATTGGAGGTTAAAAATGCACTTTCCTTTTGCTCCCAGAAAGCAAATCGTGATGAGAAGGCCATGGTGCTGTCATAAAGTGCAAAGTGGAATTATAAAAAAAGAAGTCTGTTAGAAAACAGAGGTTTGCCCGCAGCCCAATTTCTTCCCAGTGATTGAAAATGGTGGGGCAGATTGGAATGTCCAGGACAATGGCAATGCAGCGACAACTGGAGACACAGGTGACGGACACTGTAAGTACAGAAAAAAAGTGGAAAGCACAAAATTACAGCGGAAATCAATGAGAGAAAACGAAACAGTTATTTCATCTGATAGCAAAGCTGATAGCAAAGTAGTTTAAAAGTGTAGCGCTGCAGAATGAGTTCAGCACAGTAAAGGGCCTGTCCCACTTACGCGATTTTTTTCGGCAACTTGCCGGCACCCGTCATACTCCCAGCAGGTGGCCGAAAATTTTCAACGCGTTGAAAATCCAGTGACGACCGGAAAAGGGTACGTGTCGCGGGGTGACGCCTGTATGGTTGTGAGTAGTCGCCCAAAGAGTGTCGCGGGGTGAAGCTTGTATGGTCGTGAGTAGTCGCCCAAAGAGTCGTACCTTTTTCTGGTCGCCGCTGGATTTTCAACATGTTGAACATTTTCGGCGACCTGCTTGCGACTATGACGGGTGCCGGCAAGTCGCCGAAACAAAATAGCATAAGTGGGACAGGCCCGTAAGGAAGACAACAACACAAGACCAAAGTGTTTGACTGGCTTTTGCTCTTTCAACGCACAGGTATCTTCCAATTAAGAACACATTTTAACGGTTACAGTAACCGGAATAAAGGAGGTCTTCAATAATAAGTACACAATCTGCCAACCCCCCCCAAAAATTGTGACACACAAAACTCAATACATTTCAGTGATGGTGATGCTGAACTAGGATCGAGGTGGGGGACACTTGAATCTGAATCATTTCAGGTGCACATTGCTTAGGGCTCTTCAAATACAGTCCGACCCCAGTTAACAAACTGGTTTCATTTTTACTGATGTTTAGAAGTTGGATAATACACAACGATCTTTTGAGATGGTAACCATAGCGCCACAGCATTGTAATGAATGGCATCAGAAGCACATAAGGCTGATAAGAAAGAACAATTGAGGAAGATGACTGAACTTTATTGCCTTCCATGACAGTGAGAAAAGTTGATTCCGCTGTGGTGGATGTTTATGTTAAATTCTATTGTGTATTGTGTTCTTTTTATTCGTATGGCTATATGGTAACTCAAATATCACTGGACCAATTGGTGCATGTGATAATAAATGTGAACATGAACTTGAACTTGAATTGCTGAAAGTGGAGAGAGAGAGAGATAATCGGTTCTGCCATTCCTAGGTACAAACCACTGTAAGTGCGTCAGGCTTTCAAATGTAATCATTTTATGGGAGTTCTGGGAGTGTCTACAAATCGGATATTTGTAACCCAAGAACTGCCTTACCTCACAGACCTTATTGAACTGAAACAATATTGTAAAAGGAACATATATTTAACACAAAGAGGACCCAGACCCTCAATGACACAGGTTACGTTTCAATGAGTGGATGTTACAGTAGATAAATTAAATGGAGCACTTCTAGTCTCTTTGAAACTTGTGTAACACTTCCTGCCCTCTCATATACTTAGCGACTAAAGGTCATGTGATAGGAGCAGAATTAGGCCATCCGGCCCATCAAATCTAATCTGCCATTCAAACATGGCTGATCTATCTCTCCCTCCTTAACCCCATTCTCCTGCCTTCTCCCCATAACCCCTGACATCCCTCCTAATCAAGAATCTATCCATCTCTGCCTTAAAAGTATCCATTGACTTGGCCTCCACAGCCTTCTGTGGGAAAGAATTCCACATTCACCACCCTCTGATTAAAGAAATTCCTCCTCATCTCCTTCCCAAAGGAACATCCTTTAATTCTGAGGCTGTGACCTCTAGTCCCAGACTCTCCCACTTGAGGGAGTGCAGCAATGTTCAACTATGGTAGAGAAATCAGAGAGGCAGAACTTTATTTAAACAGTGAGAGATTGGGGAATGTTGATGTACAAAGGGTTCTGAGAGTTCTTGTTAAAGATGCTTAAGAAGGAACTGCAGATGCTGGAAAATCGAAGGTAGACAAAAATGCTGGAGAAACTCAGCGGGTGAGGCAGCATCAATGGAGAATTCTTGTACATCACTAATGGAAAGCATAGGCGCAAATAGATCAAGCAGTTAAGAAAGTTAATGGTAACTTTGTCTTTATTGCAAGAAGTTTTTTGAATCAGGAACATTGAGGTTATGTATAATTATAAAGAGTCTTCCACCACCAAAAGCTACAGTACTATCTGATTCATCTCGACGCCATTGTGGACATTTGACTTTGTCTTTGGGAGTGATGCGCTACAATGCCATGAACAACGCTTTCTTCCTGCACCACCCCACACAAAATCTTTCAATTGGAACATTCTGCATTTCATCCTATGGCCAGTTACTCTCGAGAGAACTGAATATTGGTAATTTTGTTCAAAAATTAAAATGGATGCAGAAGAGTAGACCCCTGGTAGGAATGCAACTAAATAATTATTTTTAAATAGCTTATTGATTTGCATGACACGAGAACGATAATATTTATTGCCTTCTTCTTCTTGCGTTTGAGGCAGCAGAAGTCTGCAGCAGGGTGATGCCATTCGGTTCGACACCCTTAGGTGCCCGCCCTAAAAGGGGCGCTGCTGCTGTCTCTGTTTGTTGTCATTCACCTGACTGAGGTCAGTTGACAGGACATGGGTTAGCATATGATGAGCGCTTGACAGCACTGGGCCTGTACTCACTGGAGTTTAGAAGGTTGAGGGGGGACCTCATTGAAACTTACAGAATAATGAAAGGCATAGATAGAGTGGATGTGGAAAGATGATTCCACTGGTGGGAGTCTAGGACCAGAGGTCACAGCCTCAGAATTAAAAGATCCTCTTTTAGAAAGGAGGTGAGGAGGACCTTCTTTAGTCAGAGGGTAGTTAATCTGTGGAACTCATTGCTACAGAGGGCCGTCAGTGGATATTTTTAAGGCAGAGATGGTTAATTCTTGATTAGAACAGGTGTCAATGGTTATGGGGAGAAGGCAGGAAAATAGGATTAGGAGGCAGAGATCAGCCATGATTGAATGGCGGAGTAGACACGATGGGCCGAATGGCCTAATTCTACTCCTAGAACTTGTGGACTTACCTTTATGGCAGAAACACCACATAAAAAATTTGCAAAAAAGTTATACCCAAAACTTGAGAAGATGTGATGATCATTTTTTCACTTCATGCCTCATTCAAGATCCCACTTGGACCACGGTCATCCTCCTTTCTGCATGATTGTAAATGACCATTTTGCCAGTCAAACACTTTGGGATCTATTGTGACAGAGCCTTACGATAAAAGTGTTGGTTGGTTAGCTTCCTATTTCAGAAAATGTTAGAAAACCAATATCTAAATATCCACTGCAAATAGATTGTAGGTGACAGCAAACAAACAACTTGGTACCTGCACGAGAATCCAGTTGTAACTCCGATTATCCAGGAGTCTGAGACTCTGTTGGTGCCAAACTGTCCGATCTTCCAGACAATTGAATGTTTTTTTCTATTAGTATGCCAACACGCTTTGAATTCACTTTTTTTATGCTGTGTGATCTTAAAATTTCCAACAGACATGGTAGCTGAAAAGGAGTGGGGAAACCAGGTCCCCAGTATGCTAGGGACAGGGTACAAACCGGGTCACCAGCATGTCAGAGACAGGGCGGTAACTTGGTCTCAGAGTGTTAGATGCCAGGTACGAACCGGGTCCCCAGTGTGTCAGAGACAGGGCAGTAACTTGGTCTCAGAGTGTATGAGACAGATCAGGAACCAGATGTCCAGCGTGTCAGAGACAGGGCGGTAATTTGGTCCCCAGCATGCTAGAAGCTGGGCGGGAACCGGGTCCACAGTGTGTTAGAGACAGATCAGAAACTGGGTCGCCAGGTGTATTAGAGACACATCAGGAACCGGGTCCCAGCATGTTAGAGGTAGGTCGTGCACCAGGTTCCCAGCTTGTTGGCAGAGTCCACAGCACACTATGGTCAGAGCACAGCATGTTAGAGGCCGGTTGGGAACTGGTTACCAGCATGTTAGAGACACAGCGGGAACTAGGATCCAGCATGTTTGAGGCAGGTCAGGAATAAGTTACCAGCAGATTGGGGGCATAATCAGGAACCAGGTCCCCAGTGTAACAGTAACTTGGTCCAAGCGTGTAGGATGCCGGGTGGGAACTGGGTCCCAGCTTGTTCGAGGCAGGTCAGAAACCGGGTTCCTAGGTGTATTAGAGGCACATCAGGATCCGGGTCCCAGCATGTTAGAGGTAGGTCTGGAACGGGTTACTAACAGTTTAGAGGGAGATCAGGAACTAGCTCCCAGAATATTAGAGGCAGGAACCAGAACCTGGCATGTTAGAGTTAGGTCAGGAACGGGTCCCCAGCTTGTTAGAGATAGGTCTGGAACCAAAACACAGCACGTTTGCGACAGGGCCGAAACCGGGTGCCAGTATGTTTGAGGTAGGTCTGGAACCAAGACCCAGCATGTTAGAGACAATGCAGATCCGGCCCCCAGCACATTAGAGGTAGGTCAGGAACTGAGTCCAGCATGGCAGAGATAGGTCGGGAACTGGTCTCCAGCAGTTTAGAGGCAGATCAAGAACTAGCTCCCAGAATGTTAGAGGCAGTGCAGGAACCAGGACCTAGCATGTTAAGAGTTAGGTCAGGAATGGGTCCCCAGCTTGTTCGAGGCAGTGCAGGGACCAGGACTCCCAGCGTGTTAGAGGCTGGTTGGGAACTGGTCAACAGCACTTTAGAGGCAGATCAGAAACTAGTTCACATCATGTTAGAGACACGGCAGGAACTAGAGCCTTAGTGCACTGGAACCAGGACCGCAGTGATTTGAAATGCAAACATATATTGTGTTAGATGCCGAACCATCAGATCTCTGAATAATAGCCTTGTGGATTATACGAATTTTACTGTATTATCAAAAAAAAGTCATGACTGTTACGTGGCATGATATTTCAAATTAATGAACAGCAGAGAGAAGAGGTTCTTTGCTTTCCATTTTGTCCAAGGTGTAGTAAAAAGTGTATACTGATCTCATTAAAAGCGAGTTCAAATCAATGAAGAAAGTTAATGCTTCAGTAAACCAAACGTGATTATTGGAAAATATAAACAAATGACACAAAACTCACATCAATTTCTATTGGTATCCTGCCACATGTTAGTAATCTGTGTACTATCTGCAACTATATGCTCTGTCATTCATAAAGGCAATACATGACAAACCATGTTAGTTTTAGTTTAGAGATGCAGCGCGGAAACAGGCCCTTCCACCCTACCGAGTCCGCACTGACCAGCGATCCCCGCTCATTAACACTATCCTACACACACTAGGGACAATTTTACATTTATACCAAGCCAATTAACCTACAAACCTGTACGTCCTTGGAGTGTGGGAGAATACCGAAGATCTCGGAGAAAAGCCACACGGTCACGGGGAGAACGTACTAACTGTACAGACAGCACGGTGGTCAGGATTGAACCCGGGTCTCTGGGGCTGTAAGGCAGTAACTTTACCGCTGCGCCACCGTAATATTGGTTGATAGAATGTTAATCAGATATCCTTTGTGCAGCAGCAGGATAATGACTATGATCCAAACTATACATGTATACATATGGAGTATTAAACTTATTTTTGAGCATATTTTTCCAACAAAATACCTGGCCATGAGGACAAATGACCAATGGAAGTCACAACTGCTGATGTTTGTGAAGTGGAGTGGGGCATCTTGATCTTGGTCACATTGCATTTTATATTTATGAAATGTATTGGATTTACGGCAAAAAAATCTGATATGAAAATGGATATAATTTATTCAATTCAAACAACCCCTTTACTCAACTTGTAGGAAGACACTGCAGATGCTGGTTTAGACAGAAAATAGACACAAAGTGCTGGAGTAACTCAGCGGAACAGGCAGCATCTCTGGAGGAAAAGGATAGGTGACGTTTCAGGTTGGAACCCTTCTTTAGTGTACCCTTCCTTTGCCTCCAGAGATGCTGCCTGACCCGCAAAGTGATTGCAGTACTTTGTGTCTATCTTCCATTTACTCAACTTTTTATTAAAAAACGAAACTCTCACCGCGGGTATGTTGTGTAAATCAAATTGCATTAAAAAAACCTTGATCCACGAGGAGACAACTATGACATTTGATTCCATACACCACTGAGCTCCCACTTATAGTCTGTGTTGAAAATAACTGCAGAGGCTGCTTTAAATCAAAGATAGACACAAAATACTGGAGTAACTCAGCAGGACAGGCAGCATCTCTGGAGTGAAGGAATGAATGGGTGACGTTTCGGGTCGAGACCCTTCTTCAGTCTGAAGACTTTTACAGTTAACCGAGGTTTTCGAGAAAAAGTTAATTCATTCATTACTGAACTGGTCTGTCTGTGGTTTATTGTCAGGTTTGGTTTGTAGCAAGAGGTATTAAATCTGTACGGGGGGTGATCGCTAGTCGGTGCCGACTCGGTTGGCCGAAGGGTCTGTTTGCAGTTCTTTCCTACACAAGGTGGAGTGTGACAATCATTATTATTTCTTTCCTCATGATACAATGTGATTTTTTTAAAGCATATATTCTTGCATTTTGGGAAACACTTATGGGCCTGTCCCACTTACGCTACTTTTTCTGCGACAGCCGGCACCCATCATAGGCCGTTGCAGGTCGCCGAAAATTTTCAACATGTTGAAAATCCAGCGGCGACCAGAAAGACGCTACGACTCTTTGGGCGACTGAGGAGACGACTCACGACCATGTCGCAGGGTGAAGCTTGTATGGTCGTGAGTAGTCGCCCAGAGTCGTACCTTGTTCTGGTCGCCGCTGGACTTACAACATGTTGAAAATTTTCGACGACCTGCAACGACCTATGACAGGTGCCGGCAGTCGCCGAAAAAGTCGCGTAAGTGGGACAGGCCCATAACAGAGCAATGGCCATTGCCTATTCCTGGTTTCCCAAGGGAAGGATTGGGTTTGTGCAGCAACTTGATCAGATAAATGCAGCAAACCCCTCCCTCAATCACAGTGCTGATTGCACGGAACCATCCAGAACCTCTCGTGGTCATTTTTCTGATGTCACACGAGATTTTATTTTAATGTGTTTATTTATTTCATGAATATATTCTTACGTCATGTGTATATTTGAACTCAAGAGTGCATTGTCAGTACTATAACCTTCAGTTATCCTTGTTCGTTTCGAATTAGGAACGGCATGGTGGCGCAGCGGTAGAATTGCTGTCTTACAGCGCCAGAGACCAGGGTTCGATCCTGACTACGGGTGCTGACTGCACGGAGTTTGGACCTTCTCCTTGTAACCGCATGGGTTTTCTCCGGGATCTCTGATCTCCTCCCACACTCCAAAGACATACAGGATTGTAGGTTAATTAGCTTGGTATAATTGTAAGTTGTCCCTAGTGTGTGTGGGACAGTATTCATGTGCGGGGATCGCTGGTCGGTGCGGATTCGGTGGGCCGAAGGGCCTGTTTCCATGCTGTATCTATAAACTAAACTAAACTAAACTACAATCCAAACCTCCAATTCAAGAGTGAGGTTCACCAAATAAAAAAAAGCTTTAGAAGATACAACAGGGGAGGCATTAGGCCAGTGTAAAAGCGCTACCTCGGCCATATTCTTATTTGTCCTTTCAATGGAGAGAAGGAATGAGTGACGTTTCGGGTCGAGACCCTTCTTCGGACTGATGTCAGGGGAGAGGGAGATACATAGATAAGGATGCGTAGGGTGTGAAAATAGGACAAAGGGAATGGAGATCAAGAAAAAATGTAGAATAGATCCTTGTTAGAAGTTCACAACAAAGCAAACAGAGATAAAATGTAGTTGGAGACAGTCAGACTGGTCGGAGAACTGGGAAGGTGGAGGGACAGAGAAAGGGGGAGAAACAAGGGTTACTTGAAGTTAGAGAAGTTAATGTTCATACCACTGGGGTGTAAGCTGCCCAGTTTAAACCAAAGATCCTATAGCGGAGCAAGATAGACCACTCCTGCTAAATGCAATGGGCTGACGTGTAGTACGCAACAGAGTGGAACGTGGGCCTTTTTTTCATCCATTTCCGTAACCCGACCCGACTCGCAGTGTAATCAACGTTGCGGGGGAACAGTTTGTGTTAATAAATTATAATTCTGAAAATGAGGAGAAGATTTTTACCAAATAACTTTTATTTTTACGAGGATGTTTCCATAACCGGCTTCCGTCTCCGCACTATTATCCTATGGGATCTTTGGTGCGGAGACGGAAGCCGGTTACGGAAATGGGGCCTTAAATTACCCATGAATCTGCCCATGACTGTACTACGCCTTTTTCGTCGAGTGGACCATCTTGTTCGCTATAGGATCTTTGGTTTAAACCAGCAGATGCAGTTCCTTCCTACAGATTTGTGCTTTCAGTGTTTGGTGAGGGCTCCAGCTTTCTGAAAGATAAACCATACACTCCCAACAGCAATTCAAAGATGGAGGAGCTCGGGTTGGGAAAGGGGGGGGGGGTGAAGGGAAGGTTGAGGGAGGATGTTGAAAGACTAAGACAGAGAGAAAAAAAAGCATGATTGCAAAATATAAAATGAGAAATAAGGGAAATAGTGACAAAGAGAGGAAGAGAGACAGAGAGAACAATGGGACATTCACTTTTATTATTCCTTCCAGCCAATTGAAATACTTTGAAATGTGGTAACTGCAGTAAAATAGCACATTATTGAACTTTCCCCAGTGGTTCTGCTTTCTAAAGTTTTGCTCTGTTGGTCATTGTCATGCAGTGATAAATTCTACTTTGTGATAAATGAGTTCCCAAGAAAAATTAAATGCCCATAGATTTTTAACCTTTATTATTTCAATTTCCCAAATGAGAGGCAAAACACTAAAATCACGAAAACATTCACTTGGGCCAAGATGTTAACAAAGAAGTTCCCGATGCAGTAAACCAATCTCTACTTTTATAGGGAAAATAGCTCTATCTTACATAAGATGATGTAACTCAACAAGATGGCCATATCTGCCTGATCCGCTGAGTTACTCCGGCTTTTTGTGTCTATCTTCGGTTTAAACCAACATCTGCAGTTCCTTCCAACACAAAATTGAAATTATACTGATATGGGGAACTAGAAACATACTTTTTGAGGAAATACCTATAATTTGGAATGAACAAGGGGGCTTCAACCTGAAAAATTAATTATGTTTCTCTTTCCTAAAATGCTGCCTGACCTGCTGAATGCTTCCAGAGTTTTCTGTTTTTCACATCTCCAGCATATGCAGTTTACTGACTATCAATCATGGCTGTGAATACAGAAGATGAAACCAATGCGTTCAAAGCCAATCCTTTAAAGAATGAGGATTAAATATAGTAGCTATAACACAGTGCACTGCAAAAGAAAACAAGGTGGGCCCAAGAGGAAATATGTTGGCAGGAGCCTAACCTCCACCAGCTGATATCAGGCAACTGAACCATCCTACCAACAACTAGACAGCAGTCCTGAACTACTATCTACCTTATTGGAGACCCTCGTACTATCTTTGATCAGACTTCCCTGGCTTTATAAACATTATTCACGTTATTCCCTTTATCATGTATATGTACCCTTTGGATGGCTCAATTGTATTCATGTATAGTCTTTCCGCTGACTGGATAGCAATCAACAAAAACTTTTCACTGTACCTCGATAGACGTGACAATAAACTAAACTCAACTCAAACTCCTGATCTGGGGAGGTGAATGATAACTAACATCTGAACTCTATTTGACCTCCATCACATCTTAATCAGGATCCACTGGTGTGTACACTTTGGCAATGCAAAGCCAGTATAATGCCACAATCTAGCGTTAATATAGAGTGATATCGATTTTTGTATGATAAATAAAATCAATCTAATATATTAAAGGCTAAGATGTCAAATTAAATTACTGGGAAATACATCCACAATATCACAACTACATTTGGTGTCACAGAGCAGCTTCATGTTAAGCATTTACAATGTTCGATGTTTTCTTCAGTTAGGAATCCTATACTCATTATCTAAGGAGAACATTTATCTTGTTTGCAACTTTGTGGTTCGACAGGTGCCTGCAACAAAAGATTTGCGCCAGTTCTAAGCAACCATAAAACAGATGTGTAGGAAGGAACTGCAGATGCTGGTTTAAACTGAAGAGAGACACAAAAAGCTGCAGGCACATTTTGTATTTATCTTCAATCATGAAACATTAGCTGCAAAGTTGTAGGCAAACAAGTGTGAACTAACATGTTAGTGAATCTGATTGTGAGCATGCCAGATAGAGAAGAAAACTTGGTTGTTGAAATGTAACTGCAATTCATTCTCAAGTCTAGCCCATCTGAACGCTTACATCCATTTTTTTCTTCTCTGCACTATTATTCTAAGTCCTTCTCTACAAATCAGTATTATTTCACCAAATGTTGTGGCTAATCTTGATGCTGGCATGCCGATCGGAGGGGATAACTTTTTCTTCTAAGTTTTCTTTTTTTATTTTAAACAGTCTTGCTCGCTAATTCCATTTCTTTTTCAAAAAAAAGAACATAACCTTACACTGAAGAGTTTCATATGTTTCTTTTTTGTTGTTGTAGAATTAAAACGTTTCCACAAGCTTGTAAAGACCTTAACCATTATTTTTTTTGTTTAGTTTAGAGATACAGCACGGAAACAGGCCCTTCGGCCCACCAGGACTGCGCCGACCAGTGATCCCCACACATTAACACTATCCTACACCTACTAGGGACAATTTTTACATTTACCAAGCCAATTAACCTACAAACCTGTACGTCTTTGGAGTGTGGGAGGAAACCGAAGATCTCGGAGAAAACCCACACAGGTCACGGGGAGAAGGTACAAACTCCGTACAGACAGCACCCGTAGTCAGAATGGAACCTGGATCTCCGGCGCTGCATTCGCTGTAAGGCAGCAATTGAACCGCTGCACCACCATGACACAGAAATAGTGTTTGAAGGATGTAGACAGAATAATTCATAAATTATTTTCCTCTTCACAATCAACTCTCAGCTGTTAAAAGCAGAGCTGCATTGCTATTTATTGCTTATAGATTTTGCTCTATTCTTTAAAGTCTATTTCCTTTTGCTCCAGTGCAAAATGTAGAGTTATAGAGTCTTACTATGTGGAAACATGTCCAACTTGCCCACACCGGCCAACATGTCCCAGCTACACTAGTCCCACCTGCCTGCGTTTGGCCCATATTCCTCTAAACCTGTCCTATCCGTGTTTATCCTATCCATGATGGATAATAATTCTAAACTGGAGATGTTGAAGAACCAAAAGGCAATGCAGGTCAAAGATATAGATGAGTAAAACTGCTCGCAATAGAGTACAGACAATACAGTTTTGAATCTGCCACAATCTTCCCAGAATACAAAATGCAAGGAAAGCATATGGTTCATGAAGTGACAGATAACTGGGGTATGGAATAGGGCTTCCCTGGAAATATGCTGAGGCAGGCAAGTGTCTTTAGGCTACAAAATCAGCAACTAAAGTTGGGTTTGTTTAACATCTTAAGAATAGCTTCCTGTTAAAGCAGAAAATGCTGGTAACACTGAGCAGAACAGGGTGAATCTGCACAATGAGAAAGAGAGTTGATATTTCCGATAACATTAACCAGGTTGTTGTTTTCACAGATGCTGCCCCACCTGCTAGGTGTTTCCGGTATTTTCTGATCTTATTTCTGATTTCCAGCATCTGCAGTTTTTTTTCTTTTTTTTAGTTTAGAGATACAGCGCAGAAACAGGCCCTACGGCCCACCGAGTCCGCGCCGACCAGCGATCCCCGCACATTAACACTATCACACACACACACACACTCAGGACAATTTACATTTATACCAAGCCAATTAACCTACAAACCTGTACGTCTTTGGAGTGTGGGAGGAAACCAAAGATTCTGAGAAAACCCACCTAGGTCACGGGGAGAACGTACAAACTCCGTACAGACAGCACCCGTAGTCAGGATCAAAGCCTGGTCTCTGGTGTTGTAAGGCAGCAACTCTACCGCTGCGCCACCGTGACACCACTCAGAAGTATCTCAAAGGTGTCTCAGGAGTAATCGCGAAAGTAGCTGTGCTAAATGCTTAAAAACAATGGTCTACCTGGTGCTTCAACTGTAATGGCAGCAACACAACATCATTTCTTCAAAGAACAGGACAAGAATACATTTTCTTTCTCACAACTAAAAGGAAATGCTTTTCGAAAGTCGAAAATCACTTTGTCAACCCTTCTCACTGCATTGGAACTAATGTAGGCATGACACAAAACTGCACAGAGGTTATATAAAATATATTTCCACACATCCCATTTCTGAACTATGCATTTCATACTTTTGGTTTAAGAAGCATTTAAACTTAGAATCGACTTCTCTCATTTGCAATTTACATTTGGAAATATAAGTATTTAAAATTGAGGGTGGCTCACAGGCCCATTTTGGACAAAATGATTCAGCAATAGAACCAAGCATGCCTGTAACACTTTCTGCGACCACTAAAAATAGGCACAGGCAAGAAACACTTTGGCCGAAATAAAACAGATCTCTAACTTAGAGCAAAGAAAAGTTTGTGTTATTTATGTTACGTTATTTTTTTTTTTAAAGAACACAGGAAGAGATTTAGAATAACTGTTTCAAATACCTTTCTTCGTTTTTCTTGCATCTAGCTTAAAAACCAAACAGGAGCTGCCAATTCTACACACTCCCAACAAGAGCAGATTTGAAGAAGTGCATCAGCTTCCGTTGTGAGTGAGGGAGAAATGTCATAGGCTGTCAGAGTGTTATTTCACTGATACAGCAATGAGACAGCTGGGCAGTTACAGGCCTTCTAAAAATATCAAGGAATGTATGCAAGTTCCAACAGTTGGTGCTTCACTACAAGTTTATACATCCCAAATTAAATTACTGAAAAACAACTACAGCACCAGTAAAATCTGCCCTCAAATGATCATAGACAAAAAAATGTGTTTGATGTTTTTATTCCCTTTTTGGGTGGGGGGGGGGGGGAAACAATAGCTGACGTAATTTCAGTCCAAACGGAAATAAAGCACCTCCTTTTCCTGTTCAGAACTAATTTGGGGCATATGCTTACTTGCTTGCTTCAAATGGCTGTTTAACCCTTGACGGTTTGCCGCAGTATTCTTTGGTGCACCGCTGAACCACACACGACTACCACTTATGATTGCGTTTCAACCACCAGACTCTCAATGGAGATGTATTTGCACTTAACATTTTTCTAACTGAATGACGTAGAGATGAAGCAACTCCACCATTGCATGTTCTCCCTGGGATCCCATGGATTGCCTTTGACTGCTCCAGTGTCCTCGCACGTTACAATATACATTAATTGCCCACTGTAAATTGCCCAGGATCTGCAGGTGAGTTTAATCATTGCGCCAGTATATAGAAAGAGGGCTGTTGATGGAAATGTGGGGAAAATAAAACACGATTAGTGTAGAATTAGTGTAAATGAGTGTTTGCTGGTCAGCATGGACCATGTTGACTGGAGTGTCTGTTTCCGTGCTATGTGTCTCTGTCGCTCCATGACATAGCGAGCACCAGAGCTGAAAGACCACTTGGAAAGAGAAATAGATGGGAGGGAAAGCACCCTTCGATCATGAGCTTGCAAGCTCCAATGCTCACATTGCAAGAGAGGCTTGCTCTTCAGACAGAATTCTGAGGAACACGCTGATGTCTGAGAAATGACACAAAATGCAGGAGTAACTCAGCGGGTCAGACAGCATCTCTGAAGACAAGGAATATGTGACATTTCGTGCCGAGACCCTTTCTTCAGACTGAGAGTCAGGGGAAAGGGAAATAGAGACGGTGATGTAGAGAGATATAGAACAAATTAATGAAAGATATGCAAAAAAGTAAGGATGATAAAGGGATCAGGCCATTGTTAGCTGTGGGCTAGGTGAAAACCAGTTACAGACAGTGAGACTCAACAAGACAACTTTGAAGCTAGTACAACGACTTGGGTAGGGGAGGGATGGAGAGAGAGGATGCAAGGGTTACTTGAATTTAGAGAAATCAATATTCAGACCGCTGGGTTGTAGGCTGCCCAAGCTGTCTGAGCAATGCCTAATTCACCAAGATGGTGCTTTACTGAGGTATAGAAAACAATATTGAATGTATGTAAGGTACACAAAAATGCTGGAGAAACTCAGCGGGTGCAGCAGCATCTATGGAGCGAAGGAAATAGGCAACGTTTCGGGCCAAAACCCTTCTTCAGACATTGAATGTATGTGCTAATTTGACCTTTATTGTGAGAAGTCTGGACTTCAATGTAAAGAAGAATGATTGAAATTGACTAAAGTATTGGTGAAACTGCATTTGGAAGACTGTGTGTCATTTTGGTCGCTAAGCCCAAGTCTTTTACAAGATTGATTCTTGGGATGGGGAATTTTGTCTTTGAAATTTTGTCTTTTGTCCTTGGCCTATCATAATTTCATTGATACACATAAAATCCTGAAAGGGAAACAACAGTAGAGGCAGCATAATGATGTGTTCCCAATGGGAGAGTTGAAAATCCAGAAAACATACTCTGGGTAAGCCATCCGTTTAGGACTAAAGATGAGGAGGGGCTTCTTTTGTGAGGATTGTAAACCTTTGGGATTCTCAACATGAAGGGACTGTGAATGCTTAAAAAGGACAGAAAATGCTGGAGATACTCAGCACATCATACAGCACCAATGAAGAGAGAAAAGGACTTAACATGGATAGCTGGACTAACTAAGTGGGTCAGGCAGCATCTCTGGAGAAAAGGACTTGATGACGTTTCGGGTCAAAATCCTTCTTCAACCCTTCTTCACCTTTTCTCCAGAGATGCTGCCTGCCTCGTTGAGTTACTCCAGCATTTTATGTCTATCTTCAGTATAAACCAGCATCCGTAGTTCCTTGGTAGACACAAATTGCAGGAGTAACTCAGCGGGTGAGGCAGCATCTCTGGAGGGAAGGAATGGGCGACGATTCGGGTCGAGACCCTTCTTCAGACTTCTACAGGAATCTGTAGTTCCTTCCTACACAAAGGAATTAACCTTCATGACCTTTCATCAAAGCTGTGGATGATCAGTTCTTGAGAACATTCGAGACCAATAGATTTTTGGATACTAAGGTTATCGATGGATATGATGTCAAGCAGGAAAGTAGATCTAATACTTTGATGATCAGTCACGATCTTATTGGATGACAAAGCAGGCTGGAAGGGTTATATGATCTGCTCTTCTGTTTTTACCAAGATTAGAAACACGGCACATCAGTGAGAGTATCACAAAGATATCCATGGCAAAGAGTCAAGAAACACGGATGCTGATGCATTTTGTCTAAAACCATTGGCAAAGCTCAGCAGGTTTTATGATCGGTAGCCACTATCCACTGTTTTGCAATATACTGAAAAAGTATGTGTAAATTGTGCAAGTCATCTTTTAAACAAGACATTTAGCAAAATGCAATGAAAACATGCTTCTGCTGAACGTGAATAATAATTGCTGTCAAAGTGTGATCAGCTATGATCACATTGAATGGCAGCACTGGCTTGAAGGGCCGAATGGCCTACTCCTGCACCTATTGTCTATTGTCAAATTGAGAACCTGATGAGCATTTCTTGAGTGTGTGAGAAAGAACTGCAGATGCTGGATAAAATCGAAGGTAGACACAAAATGCTGGAGTAACTCAGCAGGTGAGGCAGCATCAATGGAGAGAAGGAACGTGTGACGTTTTGGGTCGAGACCCTTCGGGAAAGTAGTGGGATTGGAATGAAAGTCAGAGAGTAACCCTTGCAACACTCTCTCTCTGTCCCTCTCCCTCCCAAGTCGTTGTACTAGCGTCAAAGTTGTCTTGTTGAGTCTCATTGTCTGTAATTCGTTTTCACCTAACCAACAATGACCCATCTCCTTTATCATTTACTTTTTCATTAATTTGTTCTATATCTCTCTACATCACCGTCTATATCTCTCATTTCCCTGTCACCTGACTCTCATTCTGAAGAAGGGTCTCGACCCGAAACTGTCTGGCCCGCTGAGTTACTCCAGCTTTTTGTGTCTATCAATAGATGTTGACCCCCATACGGCCCACAATTTTAATACATCGCTTGTACCCGACAGAGTCAAAGACATTGGCTACATGTTTGACCTCTTATCTACCTCATTGGAGACCTTGAACTTTCTTTCATCGAACTTTATTGTACTTCAATGTTATATTGTGTGACTTTATCAGACTTGACCTTGCACTAAATGTTGTACTGTTCATCCTTTATCTGTACACTGTGGACAACTTGATTGTATTCATGTATAGTCTTATTTAACTGGATAGCATGCAAACAAAATGTGTTCAATGTATTAAAGAAGGAACTGCAGATGCTGGAAAATCGAAGGTACACAAAAATGCTGGAGAAACTCAGCGGGTGCAGCAGCATCTATGGAGCGAAGGAAATAGGTAACGTTTCGGGCCGAAACCCTTCTGTACCTCAATACAGGTGACAATAATAAACTAAACTATACTAAATATCTCTGCACTAAACTAGTGCCCTTTATCTTTGCACTGTAGATCTGTGGATCCATGTGTAGTCTTTTTTCTTGTCTAGACATTATGGGCTGAAGGCCTGTTCACTTGCTGTGCTGTTTTATGGAGACTCAAGGAACTGCAGATGCTGGTTTACAAAGAAAGCAACTGCAGATGCTGGTTTAAGCCCTTAGATACAAAAAGCTGGAGTAACTCAGCGGGCCAGGCAGTATCTCTGGAGAGAAGGAATGCTGCATGTCCCGCAGAGATACTCCAGATTTTTGTGTCTACTAGATTTTTATTTATTGATGGACTCAAAAAGCTGGAGTAAGTCAGCGGGACAGGCAGCATCTCTATAGACAAGGAACAGGTGACGTTTCAGGTCGGAACCCTTTTCAGAATTTTATTTATTTATGTTATTGACTTTTTATCATTTTTATTATGTATTCAGAATGTTATTTATTGATATTAAACGGCAGAGTTGTTTAATTGTGCAGCCTGCCAGAAAAGAACATAGGTTGTTTCCTTCCACTCTCCCCTCTGTCTAACCCAGGGGTGGGCAACCTTGTTCCGCATAGGGGCCAGGACGCATGTCTGTGAGCGGATGGCGGGCCGCATCTATCACGTGTTCACATGGATCCCGGCCCTGATGGCAGGCATCAAATCACGTGTTCACAGAAGGTAGACAAAAACGCTGGAGAAACTCAGCGGGCGAGGCAGCCTCGTGCAATCCTTGCATGTCTCACCCGCTGAGTTTCTCCAGCATTTTTTGTCTACCTTCGATTTTTCCAGCATTTGCAGTTCTTTCTTAAACGTGTTCACGGCCGTGCCGGCGGCTTTGCGCAGGATGCGGTACAGCCGGAGCTCGGCGCTCGGACGCGCTTGGGTGGCCGGATGATTACGGAGAAAAAAAATCCGCCTGCGGGCCGGATGATTTTGGGTTACGGGCCGTATTCGGCCCGGGGGCCGTAGGTTGCCGATTCCTGGTCTAACCCCTTGAAATACTATAATTTATTTCTCCATTAGGTGGAGCACGACACAAATTAATGTGTACAACTACCTAGATTTACCAGCAGGTGTCGCTACTTACTGGCAGTAATTTGTTCAAATGCACAGTACGTGAGAATATTATCTTACAATTACCCTCATATTTTGATTTTGTCTTCACTCCTCCTTTGCCAAAATGACTTTAAAAGTTATTTTTAAAAGTCATCTGTTCAAGCAGCGTGGAAGATTCACAAAGCCTCAGCAGAGCGCTGACAATGCACATTATCTGCTGTGGCCAAAGTGGCAAGAGTCCAGGATTAGAGGAAAGGTTTGTTACGAAAGTGACAGCTTTGGTATTTTTCATATAAATCATCTTTGGGCATTCAAGAGACTGTGGAACTTCGGATGGATATAGTCATATTTGTAATAATGTCAATCTCTGCCATCTTCACTATGTAAAGAAAATTAGTAGGTAAAACCATTTATCAGCAAACTAAATCCAGCAGTGGTTAAACGAGTTACCTTATCGGTGACAGTGGGTGCTAACTAGTACCACTATCTAATGCAATACAGAAGATCCCTGCAAAACGAAGACTAGCCTTTGGCATCCGTGACAGCCGTATAGTGATACTTGTACTACACTGTATACAAAATGGATTTCACTGTATCTTGGTACATGTGACAGATAAAGTACCATGTGATCGTTTCACTGAACACCTCTGCTCAGTCAGCCTAAACCTACCTGATCTCCCGGTTGCTCAACATTTAACTCCCCCTCCCATATTGACCGTTCTGTCCTGGGCCTCCTCCATTATCAGAGTGAGGCCCAGCGCAAATGGTAGGAACAGCACTTCATATTTCGCTTGGGCAGCTTACACCCCAGCGGTATGAACATTGACTTCTCTAACTCCAAGTAGCCCTTACTTTCCCTCTCTCTCCATCCCCTCCCCCTTCCCAGCTCTCCCACAAGTCTTACTGTCTCCGACTCTATTTTATCTCTGTACCGCCCACTCCCCTGACATCAATCTAAAGAAGGGTCTCGACAGAGCAGCTGGGCTTGTATACTCTGGAGTTTAGAAGGATGAGAGGGGATCTTATTGAAACATATAAGATTATTAAGCGTTTGGACACGCTAGAGGCAGGAAACATGTTCCCGATGTTGGGGGAGTCCAGAACCAGGGCCCACAGTTTAAGAATAAGGGGTAAGCCATTTAGAACGGAGACGAGGAAACACTTTTTCTCACAGAGTTGTGAGTGTGTGGAATTCTCTGTCTCGGAGGGCGGTTGAGGCTGGTTCTCTGGACTTTCAAGGGAGAGCTAGATAAGGTTCTTAAAGATAGCAGAGTCAGGGGATATGGGGAGAAGGCAGGAACGGGGTACTGATTGGGGATGATCAGCCATGATCACATTGAATGGCGGTGCTGGCTCGAAGGGCCGAATGGCCTACTCCTGCCCCTATTGTCTATTGACCCAAAACGTCACCCATTCCTTCTCTCCAGAGATGCTGCCTATCCTGCTGAGTTACTCCAGCATTTTGTGTCCCATTGAACCACTGACTTGTTAATGACACTCAAAGGGTTTAATCTACCAGGTTGTCAGTGGCTACTTACTTTCTATTGAACTGGGCAAGGATCAACACTTGGATCACACGGATTACCCAGTTTACAGATGTTAAAGTCCAAAACCATGAAAATAGTTATGTATACAGGCTCACAATCAAATGCAAGAACAGACTTTGTGAGTTACACTTGGTTGATTTCACATGAATGCAAATGCAAAAAGCATTGCTACTTTCAATAACTGAGTTATAACTCCAAATACACCACAAGGTTCTGTCAAATTATTTCACTCTTCCATCAATTATACTTATCAGCAATAATAACAGGTCAAGTCTATTGCAAAAAACTGGACTACCAAAATTTACCTGAGAAACTTATAAAGTAAAGAAACCAATTTTAAACATTTAAGAAGGAACTGCAGATGTTGGAAAATCGAAGGTAGACAAAATGCTGGAGAAACTCAGCGGGTGCAGCAGCATCTATGGAGCGAAGGAAATAGGCAACATTTCGGGCCGAAACCCTTCTTCAGACATTCAGTCATTTTTGTCTACCAATTCTAAACATCTTGACTTTCTAATTCCAGACATATTATTAAAGAAATTCATTCGTTCCTCCAAGATTGGCATCCCCACCCCTCTCAAAAAGCCTACCTTTCCTTGAAAAATCACAGGCAATAGCGTTCATTTATTTACTGGTGAAAGAGAAAATTGGCTTAGATAAACTGATCAGATCAACTGATAATAATGGGAATAATGGAAAAAATATGCTACAACATTTGCAGTCAGAAATCTTCACAGACTTGCAATGACCATTGGAACCAGATCTTAATCTGGATGCAGAACTATCTACTGGTATCTAGGTAGGATATTTTCAAGTAACAATGAATGTGGAAAGCAAATGGCCATCTCTTTAAGAGGATTGAAGAATTGTTTCAGAGCCATGTGGAATCTAGAAGTTTGAATCATTTATCCTCATTTGAATGCTAAATCACGTTCACAAGTTATAGGAGTAGAATTAGGCTATTCGGCCCATCGAGTCCACTCCACCATTCACTCATGGCTGATCTCTGCCTCCTGATCCCATTTTCCTGCCTTCTCCCCATAACCCTTGACACCTGGTCTAATCAAGAATTGGTCTACATCTGCCTTAAAAATTATCCACTGACTTGGCCTCCACAGACCTCTGTGGCAATGAGTTCCACAGATTAACTACCCTCTGACCAAAGAAGTTCCTCCTCACCTCCTTTCTATAAGAGCGCCCTTAAATTCTAAGGCTATGTCCTAGACTCTCCCACCAGTGGAAACATCCTCTCCACATCCACCATATCAAGGAAAATAAAGAGGGGAAAGGATGAAAAACAGAAAAGTAGACTCAAAGAGAAATGAAATAGAATCATAGAGTTATACAGCATGGAAACAGGCCCTTCGGCCCAACTTTCCCACACCAGCCAACATGTCCCAGCTACACTAGTCCCACCTGCACGCGGGTCCATATCCCTCCAAACCTGTCCTATCCATGTACCTGTCCAACTGTTTCTTAAATGTTGGGATAGTCCCAGCCTCAACTACCTCCTCTGGCAGCTCGTTCCATGCACCCACCACCCAAATGATAAGTATTCAATTTAATTGCGAATGTTCATATTTAAAATTTGGACAAATGAGATAGCATAATTTGCATTTCAGTGCAATAACATTTAGCAGCTGGAAATCTGAAATAAAAAAAGGAAATGGTATAAATATTGAATAAAGCAAGCAGCTTGTGGAGGAACGGAAAGAGACGCAAACATTTCAAGTCAGACATTTCAAGTCTGGTGAAGAGTTCTCGGCCTAAAACATCGACTGTTTTTTCCCCAAGGCATGATACTTTGAAGTTTAATGACCATTTGTTAATCCAATCCATATTTAAATTGCTAGCCTCGTGATGAATTAACGATGCAGAAAGAATGAAGAAGGAAACTTGCACGCCCCTTCTCGATCCCGATGTATAACTTGGGGTACAGTAATCAGAAGCTGCAGCTTAACATAGTCATTCCTTGTGCCTTTGATGAGGAAGAAACATTGAAGACTCAAAAGGTGGCTGTTACGTTTCCATGGCAGGGCCACATGGGAGGATCCTTGTAAGGGCGGCACGGTGGCGCAGCGGTAGAGTTGCTGCGTTACAGCGCTCACAGGTTCGATCCTGACTACGGGTGCTTGTCTGTACGGAGTTTGTGCGTTCTCCCCGTGACCTGCGTGGGTTTCCTCCAAGATCTTTGGATTCTTCCCACACTCCAAAGACGTAATGGTTTGTAGGTTAATTGGCTTGGTATAAATCTAAATTGTCCCTAGTGTATGTTAGGATAGAGTTAATGTGCGGGGATCGCTGGTCGTTGCGGACTCGGTGGGCCAAAGGGCCTGTTTCCGCTCTGTATCTCTAAACTAAACTAAACTCCGTGCAGTTTAAGTGTGACAAAATAAAAATGATACAGAAATCGTTAGCACTCATCACTCTAGAGAAAATGAAAAATCTGTTTTCAGTGACATGAAAATAAGCAAGGTTATAGGATTGAATTTCTCAACCACATTGTTAAAGATAATAGGGTTTGAAACGTATAACTTTAATGGCTAACCATTGTTTCCCAATTGTTTTAATTCATTCTGATAAAATTGCGATGCATAGCAGAGCATCAAAGACTTGTAGCACCCCAGTCATTCCTTCTTCTCCCTGCTCCTGTCAGGAAGAAGATACAAAAGATACAGCAGCTTGCCAGCGCGCACCACCAGACTCAGGAACAGCAACTTCCCCTCTGTGATCAGGCTGGGTAACCATAAACTAGGGTACTGTCCGATTTTCCTCTAACCCATTGCGGACATTGGACCTTGTCTCCAAATCTGTTGCGTTGCAATGCTGAGAACTATATTCTGCACTCTGTATCTTCCCCTTTGCTCTACCTATTGTACTTGACTTTGACTTGATTGATTTTATATATAGTATTATCTCATCTCTGTGGATAGCATGCAAAACTAAGCTTCTCATTGTACCTTGGTACATGTGACAATACTAAACATAAATCTAAATATTAAAGTCACTGCTTTGTGTGCCTCTGCATACGTTTAGTAATTTGGCCTGTAAGGGGGAAGTGTAATAAAAATAATTCCAGATCCAGCAAGGAGTTTAACAGTGTAATAAAAATAATTCCAGATCCAGCAAGGAGTTTAACAGCCAGATTCAAAGGCTAAACTTGTCATGTTTAACCTGACGGTAATCACTTGTTAATCCTGAATCCCAAAATGACAAATGGCAAAATAACCAGCATTAAAGCCCTGTCCCACGGTACAACTTCATTCCAAGAGCTCTCCCGAGTTTTAAAAAAATCACGGAGAATGAACGTAGCGGGTACGTTGGAGCTCGGGGACGTCTCTTAGCGGCGCGTAACGCTAACGGCAGGTACTCGGGAAGACTCGCTAACGGCAGGTAAGCACGGGAAGACTCGTGAAGATTTTTAAACACGTTGAAAAATGTCCACGAGAGCCCCGAGTACCGACGAGTGGCCATTACCGTAGATCTCCGAGTTCGAATCAGGGCAAACTTGGGAGAGCTCTTGGAATGAACTCGTACAGTGGGACAGGGCTATTACTTGCTACTTGTTGCAGAGAGGTTAACTCAACATTATACGGAAGGAAGCATCCGTTATCTCATTTGGCTAGAAATGTTCTGCAATAATCAAATTGTCAAATACAACATTGTCGGGAACGCAAAGGTTTATAATAGTTTTCCTGTAAATTCTGCACTTTCCATGAAACTCCCCCAGCTTCAGATCTCTGTTTCACAGGAAAACATTGCAAAATTCCATCCTTGAAATTCTTGAACCCTGAACAGTAAATTTTGTTGCAGAAATTCCTCTTTTCCCCAGGGCTTGGATATGTATAAACTAAAACATTTCCTGATTTTATTATCAAAGACAACTTTCCACTTTTTATTCGCATTACGCAGGATCTTGAATAACTAAATTAGCCAACCTACCCAAGAGAGTTAAAGTACTGCAGAAACTCGCTACAAGACTATAAACGTTTAAACTATTCAGTCGCGGTTGGTACATGATTTGCAAGGTGGGGTTGTGCATAGAAGTTTTGATTTCAATATGTTCAAAGAAAATGAAGGTTATAGTGTAGAAGCAGTAATCAAGTATATTTAGTAAGACATATATATATATATATATATATATATATATATATATATATATATATAGGTAGACAAAAATGCTGGAGAAACTCAGCGGGTGCGGCAGCATCTATGGAGCGAAGGAAATAGGCAACGTTTCAGCCCGAAACGTTGCCTATTTCCAGAAGGGTTTCGGCCCGAAAAATTGCCTATTTCCTTCGCTCCATAGATGCTGCCGCACCTGCTGAGTTTCTCCAGCATTTTTGTCTACCTTCGATTTTCCAGCATCTGCAGTTCCTTCTTGAACAATAAACCTACTTACTTACTATATATATATATACATATATATATGCTGTCTCATGGTTAAAGTGTATAACGTTTTCTACAGAATCCCCACGCACACCCAGGAAACGAGAACATTCTTCTGCTGACACTTTTGAAATCATCATTCTGTTGCAAAGTCAACTCATCGTTAAAACATTTACACATGTCAAAGAAACAGCATGCTCAAATCAACTGACAGGATGGGATTCCCCACATGGCAATTTGGAGACATCAATTTCCTTGAGAGGACAGACAGATTCTGGTAAACAAGTTACTTCAACATGTCTTGTGCGCATTCATTAAACCAGATCAAGAAAACCAGTGAAGTCGGTACACAGTAATGCTATTGACTGCAGTGTCATGGTGTTGTACATTTCCCCAGCCACAACTTAATGTTCAAATAAAACCCGTTATAAAATCTTTCTTAGATAGAAAAGCCCCTTAATGATCAACAACCTAGTTTTTACCATGTCATGTTGATGCTGTGACCAGTTTTAACAGCAAGTCTTCTGAAATGCTTACAAATTCTTCCAAGAAGACAAGACTTCCCCATTCCTCGGCCTTCAGCACTCAACCGGCAATCAACTCAATAGACAATAGACGATAGACAATAGGTGCAGGAGTAGGCCATTCGGCCCTTCGAGCCAGCACCGCCATTCAATGTGATCATGGCTGATCATCCCCAATCAGTACCCCGTTCCTGCCTTCTCCCCATATCCCCTGACTCCGCTATTTTTAAGAGCCCTATCTAACTCAAGTACCGTAACAACTTTTCCCTTGCCGATGAAACAACCTCTGCATTATGTGTAGAAAGGAACTACAGATGCTGGCATACACCGAAGATAGATACAAAGTGCTGGAGTAACTCACCGGGTCAGGCAGCATCTATGGAGAAAAAGGATGGGTGACTGGTTTAGCAGTCTGAAGAAGGGTCCCGACCCGAAACGTCACCCATCCTTTTTCTCTCGAGATACTGCCTGACCCACTTAGTTACTCCAGCTTATACTTAGTTACTCTGCTTATACTTTCCAAAATATCTTTCCAGGACTGATCATATTTTCCTTTCAATATCTACTTTCTGCAAGGACTTTTCTCTCCCGAGTATCCTACTTTGCAGCAACAGCACACCGGGTTGATGTTTCTCTGCAATTGTTCGCACACAAACGCCGCAAATATATCCAGCGATTTTCAATATCCCACACCTGGAAGCATGTGCTCCGTGTCTGAAAGAACTTTGGTTAGACTTTCTTCAATCCGGTATGACATTCACTCAAACTGTTTTTGTGCATCACCAGAAGGCCAAAGGTGCCCTGAACTATTCCTCATCACCAGTTGTGACTCACTCTTCCCTGTAGCTCACTGCATTCTGTTGGCTTCCCATTTCTGTTTGGCCATTTTATCTTTTCACCTAAAAAGGACACAAAGTGCCGGAGTAACTCAGCTGTTGGTGCACATGGATAGGTGACAGTCTGAAGAAGGGTCCCGACCCGAGACGTCACCCTTCCATGTTCTCCAGAGTTACTCTACAGAGTAACTCCAGCACTTTGTGTCTTTTTTTGTGAACCAACATCTGCAGTTACTTATATCTCCCTTTATCTTTTGACCTCTTCATTCCTCCAAGTTAGGCCAAGGCAATCTTTTGTTAAATTATCTATCATTCTCCCTGAATAATTTGTGAATCTCGGTCTGAACACAGTACTCAATTACAAGTCTTAGTTTTACAACCTTTAGCTCTTTTGTTGAGAGGAAGATAGGGGATGGTGAGGTTTATTTCAAGAGTGGAATATTGTGTTAGCTTTGCTTTTCTTTCTCTCTCTCAGGCCTCTTCACTGGAATTTAGAAGGTTAAGAGGGGATCTTATTGAAAGATATAAAATTCTTAAGGGATTGGACAGGCTAGATGCAAGAAAAATGTTCCCGATGTTGGGGGAGTCCAAAACCAGGGGTCACAGTTTAAGTAATGAAGGGTCAGCCAATTAAGACTGAGATGAGGAAAAACTTCTTCACCCAGAGAGTTGTAAATCTGTGGAATTCTCTGCCACAGAAGTCAGTGGAGGCCAATTCACTGGATGTTTTCAAGAGAGAGTTAGATGTAGCTCTTAGGTCTAACGGAATCAAGGGATATGGGGAAAAAGCAGGAACGGGGTACTGATTTTGGATGATCAGCTATGATCGTATTGAAAGGGCCAATTGGCCAGCTCCTGCACCTATTTTCTATATGTCTATGTTTCTAATTACCATATGCGATCTATGTATTTGTATCCTTCACTTCAACTTTCCTTTGCAACAAGTACCATAGTCTATTCACACCAAAGAAAATTTTCCTCCAAACTCCTTGGATTTACTTAAGACTAAAATTTTAAACATTAGCATCTGCAGTTCCTTCCCACACATAATTTATGCAGCAAGAATTTAAATAAAAATAGAATTTAGAAATAGAAATGATAAGATTATTTCAAAAACAAACCAGCGTCTTGGAATCACAATAATTTTTATTTACAAAATAGCAATATCAAATTTCATGAAGCAAATAAAATTTATGTGACAAGTTATCAGAAGGGAAAAAATGTTCTAGTTATTTTACAGCTGGATCAAGGGAACATAGTGTACTGACATTAAAATTAATGCAAACTTTCAAACTAAGTGCAAAGCTAAGCAGGCCTTTAGTGAGATGGAAAACAGCTGCTTCCGGATGCATATCCCATTTTGTGCTTGGAGTTCGAAATGTAAACTTAACTTTGAAAGGTTTCTGGAATAGTTGGCCCACCATTCGCACATCATCTATAAATCAATGTGACCCATGTCCCAGAAAACGTCTCGCATTGTGTTCTAAGTCAACATGAAATGCTCTGACTATTGTGAGAACTTTAATGTAGACAAAAATGCTGGGGAAAGCATCTGTGGAGCGAAGTCTCGACCCGAAACGTCACCTATACCTTCGCTCCATAGATGCTGCCTCACCCGCTGAGTTTCTCCAGCACTTTTGTCTACCTTCGATTTTTCCAGCATCTACAGTTCCTTCTTAAACATTGTGAGAACTGTGGTATCACTTTGCCTCTCATTATTGCAATGTGCAAAAATAATTATTAAATCTAACTGAAAGTCAGAAGAGTTCTGATTGCTCGTTCTCCACAAAGCAAGCAAGATAGTTTAGTTTAGTTTAATTTAGAGATACAGTGCGGAAACAGGCTCTTCGGCCCACCGAGCCCGCACCGACCAGCGATCCCCGCGCACGAACATTATGCTACACACACTAGGGACAATTTACAATTATACCAATCCAATTAACCCACAAACCTGTACGTCTTTGGAGAGTGGGAGGAAACCGGGGATCCCAGAGAAAACTCACGCAGATCATGGGGAGAACGTATAGACTCCGTACAGACAGCACCCATGGTCAGGATCACACCTGGGTCCCTGACGCTGTAAAGCAGCAACTCTACCGCTGCGCCGCCGTTCCACCGGGTCCGTCTGTCTTTTCGTCTTTTTTGTTATTTTTAGTGTGTTTATAAAAGTATGTGCTAATGTTCTCTGGCTTGTTTTATATAGGGCGTGGGGCGTGGGGTGGGCGGTGGGGAGGGGGTTTCGGGGTTTTTTTTTTTTTCAATTTCTTACCTTGCCGGAGATGAGATTGTTTTCCGGATCGTATCTCCGGTCACTCTGCAGCCTAACATCATGGAGCTGGAGGCCTTGCTCGAGATTGACTTTGAGCCCTACCACGGGGCCATGGACTTACCATCGGAGCTTGCGATCCCTTGCCTTGGATCCAACCGCGGCCTGCGGATTTCAACATCAAGGAGCTCGCGGTCTCGGGTAGAGACTGATTTCGGGAAGCTCCAAAGTCGTAAGAGGTTTGACAAGCCCCGACCCGGGTCCGATCGCCCGGCGCGGGGAGCTGAGATCCGCCCAATGCGGGAGCTTGATCGCCCCGACATGGAAGACCGACCCCGCCTGGGAAGCCAAGATCGTCCCGTCAATGAAAGGCTCGATGCCCCCGACCGCAGGAGAACAAAGAAGGGAAGAGATTGAACTTTTTTTTCGCCTTCCATCACAGTGAGGAATGTGGAGGAGTCACTGTGGTGGATGTTTATGTTAAAATGTATTTTGTGTGTCTTGTTGCTTTTTATTGGTAAGACTGTATGGCAAATCAAATTCCTCGTATATTGCAAAACATACTTGGCTAATAAAGTATGATTATGATTTGTTTTTATTTGATTGTTGTATTTTAAAAATGAATTTGTATTATTATATTAAAAAGAACCAATGTCTACAAGCTTTGATGTGTAGTAAAGCATAATAGCCCAATTTGTGAAATGTTATAGCCAACAGTTTCAAACTCCTACAATAATAACTTCAATGTTAGTGTCAGTACAAGTTAGCAGATTGTACAAGTTATAGAAATAAACCAATTAACAGCATTACCAACTTACTAAACATTCTTTGAACCTCATCACCAGTAACTACAAATGTTGGTGCATACGACGCTTCAACAATTGAATGTGCATGAACCCATATATAAAGAACGATGAGTACATGCATGATCATTTATCTGGCCTTCTGCTCTGGCACTGTTGAGTTTGCATCGCTACTGGTCTTTGAAACGAGCCAAAACAAATAAAAATAACAGTTCCATATTTGCAAACTCAGCTTTGCTCAGTTTTGCAATTTTGCCGAGTGCAAAACGTTAACTGATTGCTTCAAACTAATCCAAGTATAAAGAAGAGAATGCAGCTAGAGGATTTTGTATTGTTAAAAGTGATTGCCAACAGAACAGGGCGGCACGGTGGCGCAGCGGTAAAGTTGCTGCCTTACAGCGCTCGCCGTGCCGGAGACCCGGGTTCAATCCCGAATACGGGTACTGTCTGTACGGAATTTAATGTTCTCCCCCTGACCGCGTGAGTTTTCTCCGAGATCTTCGGTTTCCTCCCACACTCCAAATATGTACAGGCTTGGTATAAGTGTAAATTGTCCCTAGTGTGTGTGGGATAGTTTTAATGTGTGTGGATTGCTGGTCGCTGCAGACTCGTTGGGCTGAAGGGCCTGTTTCCGCGCTGTACAGGTCATGTGATTTAAAAGGGAGCGTAGGAAAGTCTGAAGAAGGCTCTCGACCCAAAACGTCACCCATTCCTGCTCTCTAGAGATGCCGCCTGTCCCGCTGAGTTACTCCAGCATTTTGTGTTTATCTTTCATCTAAAAAGGAGTTATGTTCTCTCCAAACTGCAATTGCCAAAATGATCCTGTAAGTCCATGAAACTTTAATTCCTTCAATGCACATGCACACTTGCTTCTAGTTTCCACTCAATGCTCTGTGATATTAATTTGTAGCTCCTTCAATTATTCATATTTGTTTGTAGCGATTAATAACCTCACCAGCACTAACTTGCTACTTCACAATTTATTCATTTGTATCTACTCCAGGAATGGCAGCAGATTCATTTTCACTGTTTTCAGTGTAGATTGGAACAAGGCAAAAAGGAGATAATTTGGTTAGCTGCATCTGGTTTGGATCCCTGAAAAAGATCTTTATAATTTGTCCAACTCCCAAGACTCTTTCCCCAAGGTCAAACATATTTCTTTCTTGAAGATAGACACAAAATGCTGGAGTAATTCAGCGGGACAGGCAGCCTCTCTGGAGAGAAGGAATGGGTGACGTTTCGGGTCGAGACCCTTCTTCAGACTGAAAGTAGAGGGGAGAGGGAGACACAGGGATAAGGAAGAGGAAGGTGTCAAAATGAGACATCAAAAGAGATGAGGTTCACGGAAAATGTTGAATAGATCATTGTTAGCTGTTGGAACGTGATAACAAAACACATATTATTTCAAAGGCACGTGTACAATTCGACTTTGAAGTTTAATCCAGGTGAACACGGTGTAATAATCATTTCTTCACATCGCCCCCAGAAGTGAGGACGCCGCTGCTGAGGGAAGGAACAATGGAGGACCCGGAGTGGGGAACCACCGTGAGAAGGCGGGAGGGAGGAAGAACAAAGGGGGACCTGACGCGGGGGGTAGAATTTGTAACTTTATACACGCCCTTTATGGGCGACTATTTATATACCTCGGGTATGCAGGCAAAGAATTTCACTCTGACTCATCACATGTGATAATAAAAAATTCAATTCAATTCAATTCCAATACTTTGCCAATCATCTTCAGTCCATCTCCACTAGTTACTAACCGTCCTGCCAATAAAAACTTGGGCACGGAAATTCTTTTGTGTAGTGCAATATTTATGTGTACTGCGTGACTGGATTTGTTATGTTTGGTAAAGGAAATAAGGAATTTACTACAGGGATCAATATAGCTAACATTTTCCTTCCGAGTCCTCCATACATCCAAAACACAGTCATGACATAGACACAAAATCCTGGAGTAACTCATCGGGTCAGACGACATTTGCATCCGGCACTCAAATTCACTTGGACCATCTCCGACATCTCCCTACCGTTTCTAGATCTGACCGTCTCCATCACAGGATGCAGACTATTGTTTTTTTAAGTAGTTTACACCCCAGCGGTATGAACATTGACTTCTCTAACTTCAGACAGCCCTTGCTTTCTCTCTCTATCCCCTCCCCCTTCCCAGTTCTCCCACCAGTCTTACTGTCTCCGCCTACATTCTATCTTTGTCCCGCCCCCTCCCCTGACATCAGTCTGAAGAAGGGTCTCGACCCGAAACGTCGCCCATTCCTTCTCTCCAGAAATGCTGCCCGCTGAGTTACTCCAGCATTTTGTGTCTACCTTCGGGTCAGACGACATCTCTGGCGAAAAAGAATAGGTGACGTTTCAGGTCAGAAGTCTTCTTCAGGGTGAAGAAAGGTCTCAACCCGAAATGTCACCTATTCCTTTTCTCCAGAGATGCCGCCTATCCCGCTGAGTTACTCCAGCATTTTGTGTCTATCCTCGGTGTAAACCAGCGACTGCAGTTCCTTCCTACACAGTAACGGCACACATGCAACGGTGCTTTTGTTGAATAATAAAACTCACTTAAAACATCATTTAACTCCTTTGAGAATAATGAAACAATCGTCGAAAACGTATTAATTATGCATGTAAACTAATGTAAAGCACTTTGTGTAGGATTAAAATAGGCAAATTGATCTTTCTTTCAAAAATCATTCTAGTGGAATAACAAGGGGAGCTGTTTCCACAGGTGCTGAAATTCAGCACCATTTTCTCCAGTCTGAGAAAGTAATAAGAATCAATGTTTTTCTACCCTGAGAAACCAGTGATAATAGCTTATTTCGCTGAGAGCTTATAGCCTGAAAAAAGGTCCCAAACCTATTCCTTTTCTCCACAGAAGCTGCCCGACCCGCTGAGTTACTCCAGCATTTTGTGTCTATCTTCGGTGTAAACCAGCATCTGCAGTTATTTCCTACACCTAATAGCTTATTTTTGCCCAACCTTCCCAGAGGAGGAATTGACTTCATTTTATTATTCAGTCAAACTTAAATAACCTAGAGGTTTAAAGAAGGAACTGCAGATGCTGGAAAATCGAAGGTACACAAAAATGCTGGAGAAACTCAGCGGGTGCAGCAGCATCTATGGAGCGAAGGAGATTGGCAACGTTTCGGGCAGAAACCCTTCTTCAGACTGATAGGGGGTGACGGGAGGTGGGGAGAAGAAAGGAAAAAGAAGGAGGAGGAGCCCGAGGGCTGAGGGAGAGGTAGGAAGGGGAGGAGACAGCAAGCGTTAACGGAATTGTGAGAATTCAATGTTCATGCCACCAGGATGCAGACTACCCAAGCGGAATATGAGGTGCTGTTACTCCAATTTTCGGTGTTGCTCACTCTGGCCGTGGAGGAGGCCCAGGACAGAGAGGTCGGATACGGAATGGGAGGGGGAGTTGAAGTGCTGAGCCACCGGGACGTCAGGTTGGTTAGTGCGGACCGAGCGGAGGTGTTTGGCGAAACGATCGCCAAGCCTAAGCTTGGTCTCACCGATATAGATCAGCTGACACAGCCGGCACATACAACAAATAGTCCTCCGTCAGTTTCGCCACCTCCAACGTGACCCCACCACTCGCAACATCTTCCCATCTCCCCTCCTGTCTGCCTTCCGCAAAAACCGCTCCCTCCGTAACTCCCTTGTCAATTCTTCCCTTCCCTCCTGCTCCACCCCTTCCCCGGGCACTTTCCCTTGCAACCGCAAGAGATGCTACACTTGTCGCTTTACCTCCCCCCTCGACTCCATTCAAGGACCCAAGCAGTCGTTCCAGGTGCGACAGAGGTTCACCTGCACCTCCTCCAACCTCATCTATTGCATCCGCTGCTCTAGATGTCAGCTGATCTATATCGGTGAGACCAAGCGTAGGCTTGGCGATCGTTTCGCCGAACACCTAGGGGTTAGGAGAGAGATAGATCAGTCCTGATTGAATGGTGGTGTAGACTTGATGGGTCGAATGGCCTAATTCTGCTCCTATCACTTATGACCTTATAATTAGATCACCAAAAGAATTGGATAGGTCAAACAATGACCCCATATATGCAGGACTCTAACTTTATGACGTACTAATATTTTAGCCCAAGACAGTATATTGAATTGCGACGACTTGCTGTATGCAGACCTATAATCACAGAGTCAGAAGAATCAACGAAGAGAAGTTAGGAAGATAAACAGGCACATTGCCGCCAACTGATCTGATCCAATGTAGTCTTATTAAATTTGAAGCAGGTCAAATTATTTGCTTTGCTTAAATTATTAAATTAACGAGTTTTGCATTGATAAACTAAACCTAAATCTCTTACTAGGTTAGTTTGCAAATGAATAATTTAAAATCCAATATACAACCTCTCCAACATCACCAACCATTATTCCCCACTCCACTACAGAACAGGCTGTTGTATACATGTCAACTTTCCCTTGTGACAATGAAACTTTATTATCACTTGTACCTAGCTAGGTACCGTGAATGGTGCCAACAAAGTTACAAAAAGCACTCATCTTCCGCAACCCCCCCTCCCCCCACCACCCCTTCCCTCCACCCCCCCTCCCCCCATCCCCCTCCCCCCGGGTCTTCCTTAGTTGTCGGCGGTCGCCCACACGCCGGGACCCCTGGCATCCATGGTGGAACCGTGCATGCAGCCTGCTCGGTTTTTATTAATTTTCATTCCACAGGCTAGGCCAATTCACACCCACAATCTCAAATTAATTATCAAAACAGGAGGAGGAGGAGGTGGAGGAGGAGAGCAATGATCAACATTATCAGAGAGCGATTAGGGGAGTAGGAAAAACAAACTATGTGTTTCAGTGCAGAGACTGGCGGCACAAGGATAATGCACTAACTACATAAAGAGAAACGCCTGGCATTAGTCAGCTGTGGTCAGGCAAAGGCAAGCAAATGAAGGGGGAGTGGGCTGGGAGCGCAGGAGGATGAGGGGTGATCTTATAGAGGTGTATAAAATCATGAGGGGAATAGATCGGGTAGTTGCACAGAGTCTCTTGCCCAGAGTTGGGGAATCGAGGACCAGAGGACATAGGTTTAAGGTGAAGGGGAAAAGATTTAGTAGGAATCTGAGGGGTAACTTTTTCATAGAAATGGTGGCGGGTGTATGGAACGAGCTGCCAGAGGAGGTAGTTGAGGCTGGGACTATCCCAACGTTTAAGAAATAGTTAGGTACATGGATAGGACAGGTTTGGAGGGATATGGGCCAAAGGTAGGCAGGTGGGACTAGTGTAGCTGGGACATGTTGGCCAGTGTGGGCAAGTGGGTTGAAGTTTCCATGCTGTATCACTCTATAACTATGAGTCCAGATGCCAGAACTGCGGATGTAATCAGTACTCAGAATTGAACCATGAAGGGACAACATTCACAACATACTGCAATGGCTGCATAACTCAATGTACACAATGGTAAGGAGGATGTAGGAATCCACTTTCAATGGCAGAGGAATGAAAGAAGTTCCAACCAGCAGGTAACTTGCATTTCCATCCCTCAGTCAACTGCGTCTTTTAAATACAAAGTGCTGGTGCAACTCAGTGGGTCAGGCAGCATCTCTGTAGAAAAAGGATGGGCAACGTTCCAGGTCGGAACCCTTCTTCAGACCCCAACCCGAAACGTCACCAATTCTTTTTCGCCATAGATGCTGCCTGATCCGCTGTGTTACTCCAGCACCTTGTGTCCATCATCGGAATAAACCAGCATCTGCGGTTCCTTCCTACACATCCTATGCGTCTTCTGTTATACAGCTGCCGACTGGTTATATTTCAGCTGCCACGGAACTAGACATGGATATCAGGCATCATGAATCTTCTTCAGAAATGAACCCTGAATGAAGCTCTGAAAATCTAATCCCGATAAAGTTCTCCTTGAGAGAACAAAGAGATGACACCAAGTTGCAGGTGTTTAAGAAGGAACTGCAAATGCTGGAAAAATCGAAGGCAGAAATGCTGGAGAAACTCAGCGTCTATGGAGCGAAGGAATAGGTGACGTTTCGGGTCTAGACCATTCTTCAGACTGATGTGGGGGTGGGGGGGGTGGCGGGAAGAAGAAAGGAAGAGGCGCAGATTGTTGTTTTGCAGCAGCAAAGGGCATCAGTTCACTTTCATTTTAGTTTATTGTAACATTTATTGTCACAGTGAAAAGCTTTTGTTGTGTGCTAACCAGTTAACGGAAAGACAGGGTTTCGGCCCAAAACGTTGCCTATTTCCTTCGCTCCATAGATGCTGCCACACCCGCTGGGTTTCTCCAGCATTTTTGTCTACCAGCGGAAAGACAATACATGATTACAATTGAGCCATTTACAGTGCATAGATAATAGGGGCATGCTATCCATTAACTCCTCACATCATGGACACAGGGACAGATTAATCTCCAGGGTAGCAGGTTTCTGATCTGACAAAGCAGAGAATTAGCTGCCAAGGGAACAACAGAGTCACTAGGGAACAAAGAACTGTTTTACTTGGTTCTGACGGTGGGTGCATAATCAGAAGTCATGGCAGGCACATACCCAAGTGCCGTCAAGAGTTTCAAAGGAATTGAGAAAAATAGATGAAAAGATCCATGAATAGATAAAAGATGTCAGTATTTTACCTTTGCTATTCCCATCACTGACCTTAGATGCACAACAGCACGAGACTATGACAATCAAACCTTGCTGGATTTTGAGTTTATTGTAGGTGGATAATTCTGTGGATTCCAGGCCCGTGATGGTCTCTGCTTCAATCCAAATGCACCTTATTATGTCAGGTTTACACTTTTCCCTTGTGTTGCCAGGATCTGCGCTGAGCATTACCGGGCATTATAACGGGCGGCATGGTGGTACAGCGGTAAAGTTGCTGTCTTACAGCTCCAGAGACCCGGGTTCGATCCTGACTACGGGTGCTGTCTGTACAGAGTTTGTACGTTTTCCCCGTGACCTGCGTGGGTTTTCTCCAGGAGCTCCGGTTTCCTCCCACACTCCAAAGACATGCAGGTTTGTAGACTAATTAGCTCGGTATAATTGTAAATTGTCCCTAGCGTGTGTAGGATAGTGTTAGTGTGCGGGGATTGCTGGTCGGCGCGGACTCGGTGGGCTGAAGGGCCTGTTTCCACGCTGTATCTCTAAACTAAACTAAGTTAATGCTGCCTATGCTAATTCTTTTCAGCACTTCGGAGCGCAAGATTCTTCGCTTGATTCCACAGTTGAGATGTTATTATAAGAACAATATTGACACAATACTATCAATCGCATAACAAAACTACACATTGGCTAAATACAGCCTTGGGTAATGTTCAGGAATTCTTGAACTCTTACAAGAAAGCAGTGCTTTTTTTGGCTCAGTATGCAAGGTCAACTGAAGTTATCCTTTTGACAGCAGCTTTTTATCGTGGGTCCTTATCTACTGAGACCAAAGGCTGCGGTGTAATATACGGCAAGCTGTGAACTGTGGAGCAAAATGTTCATGGGAATCTGTGTAATTAAACTGTCTCATGTAGGAAGGAACTGCAGATGCTGGTTTAAATCGAAGATAGACACAAAATGCTGGAGTAATTCAGCGGGACAGGCAGCATCTCTGGAGAGAAGAAATCAGTGACGTTTCGGGTCGAGACCCTTCTTCAGACTTTTTTGCATATCTTTCATTCATTTGTTCTATATCTCTCTACATCACTGTCTCTATCTCTCGTGTACCTTTCCCCGACTCTCAGTCTGAAAAAGGGTCTCGACCCGAAACATCACCCATTCCTTCTGTCCAGAGTGACTCCAGCATTTTGTAATTAAACTGTCTCTATTTGCAGCTCTAGTAAGGGCCTCTCTTCTTCTCCTCATTATCCTGACGCACTGGAACTTCTTGTAGCTGTTGTTGACCCATCTCTTGGCCCACTCCTGCAGGCAAGGGACAAGGTTTCCTGATGGTTATGTTATGCGGGATACATCGGACAATAATTATGAAGAAGACCCATTTTGATGCTATATAACGCATTGCAAAGTTGTGTAGACAACAAAATCTTACACAATGGCAGGGTCCTGACCTGCTAGGGTTGAAGTAACATAGGAGTTAGAAACCAGGGAAAAGGAACATTTTTATTCTCCCAAGATTGAGCCACTGGATCAATGTGGTCTAATTATATTCCAATCACCTATGACAGCCTCCCAGTTATATTGATCAGAAATACAAGTCTGAAGAAGGGTCTCGACCCAAAACGTCACCCATTCCTTCTCTCCAGAGATGCTGCCTGTCCCGCTGAGTTACTCCAGCATTTTGTGTCTACCTTCAATTTAAACCAGCATCTGCAGTTCTTTCCTAAACAGAAAACCAGTTAAAGCGTGTTTCAGGCACAATGAGTCGGAATGAAGCTGAGACAAGGAAAATGACTGCGAGCATGATCTTGACATAAATGCAGAGCAATCCAGGAATGCTGCAGTCCTCAAAAATAACATCATATATCTCTTTGGCGCGTGCCTTGCGAAAAACCTTAATCCGCAGAGACAAAGCTGCTGAAACAGGTTGTGAGGAGGCAGAGATTGCCTGGAGCCTTGAAGCATGAGCACCCATGGATCCCAATAGTGAGCAGACATATTTCAAAATGCTCTACTAAAGTAGCACGGAAAGTATGAATGGCTTATTAAATCACAGCTACAAAAAACATGCAGAACAATGATAATTTGATGCCCATACAAGGGCTTTGGATGAATGACATTGGCGACTTTGCAGGTATTAACCGAGTGATTGATTGAAAGACACAGCTTGGAACAGACGGAAACAGAGTCCACGCTGACCAGCGATCGCCCGTTTACACCAGTTCACTCCCGACACACTACGGGAAATTTACACCGAACAATCGACCAACAAACTCGCACGTCTTTGGGATGCGGGAGGAAACGGAGCACCCTGAGTAAACCCACGCAATTACAGGGAGAAGGTACAAACTCCACACAGACAACAACTGAGGTGAGGATCGAACCCGGGTCTCTGGCGCTGTAAGGCAGCAGCCCTACCATCTGCGCTACTATTCTGCCCCAAAGCTAGAGCAGCTCCAGTCGACTCTTATCTCTCATGACGTCAGTGTGGAATTGGCACATTCTCTTTAACATGGGTTTATTCCCTGGTGTGTCAGTTTCTTCCCGCAGCCCAACAATGCAAATGACTCCCACTTTAAATGGGTGGCATGAGAATAAAGGGTCGTTATTTGGCATGTATGAGAGGCAAGATGCAGAAAAATATTGATGCCATTATTCTGAGGCATCATATAAATGAAGAATAGCTTCCTTCTTTTTGTATGGGCATGTGTTGATGAATAAATATTGGTATCAGTATAGTATTGTACACGTACATACACCATCAGAAATGTATACATTGGGACTTTTCAAATGAACACTAAACTAATTAGACGTCTTCTCCAGCTTATCAAATGCCAGATTTATGTTCAGCCTTTACATACAAATTGCTTTATATACTTTAGTTTAGATTTTACCTCAGAGATAGAGCGTGGAAACAGGCCCTTCTGCCCAGCTAGTCTGCACCGACTAGTGATCACCCCGTACACTAATACTATCCTACACACTAGGAACAATTTACAGTAGCCAATTAACCTACAAACTTATATGCCTTTGGCATAAGTGTGAGAGGAACCTGAGAAAGCCCACACGGTCACAGGGAGAACACACAAACTCGGTACAGACAGCCAGCACCCTTTGTCAGGATCGAACCCGGGTCGTGGTTGAGTATTTCAGATTCAGATTCAACTTTATTGTCATTGTGCAGTGTACAGTACAGAGACATTTGCCTGTTGCTGTGGGACTGCAGGTTACTCCTGCCCTATGGCAACTTGGTCACAGCCACATTTACAATTTGCAAACCGTTCAGGTTAGGAAGAGCTTATAAGAATGGGATGTAGACAAAAGTGCTGGAGAAACTCAGCGGGTGCAGCAACATCTATGGAGCGAAGGAAATAGGCAACGTTTCGGGACTAAACGTTGCCTATTTCCTTCGCTCCATAGATGCTGCTGCACCCGCTGAGTTTCTCCAGCACTTTTGTCTACCTTCGATTTTCCAGCATCTGCAATTCCTTCTTAAACAATTATAAGAATGGGATGGCCTGCACGTTATTATGATATAGTGCATGATTTAATACTCAATATTGTAGAATGATAAATTCTTGTATAAAAGCCAATGTTAAAATGTGGGTTGATTTTTTACAGAAATACATATTAACAATCTTTGTCCAATGAGGGCAGCACGGTGGCGCAGCGGTAGAGTTGCTGCCTCACGGCGCCAAAGACCCAGGTTCAATCCTGAATACGGTGCTGTCTGTACGGAGTTTGTACGTTCTCCCTGTGACCGCGTGGGTTTTCTCAGGTTTCCTCCCACTCCAAGGCATACAGCTTTGTAGGTTAATTGGCATCTGTAAATTGTCCCTAGTGTGTAGGATAGTGTCACTGGTCGGCGCAGACTTGATGGGCAGAAGGGCCTGGTTCCACGCTATATCTCCAAAGTAAAATCTAAAGTATATAAAACAAATATTGTGAACCATCACTTTATTGTGAACCATCACCTTAACCATCACCATTCTGAACTGTACAATCATTTATGCCTTTTCGGGTATTTTGCAGTAAATTGGAAATGATACAAAATGGAACTGCAAGGAAAAGCACGGCGCATTTTAAGAATTTACTGAAGACAATCGTATACATATTCTATGGCTAGGAATTTGTTACTGTGATATCGATGATGCAAAATGAAGTAATCGAATGTAACAATAGTTTTAATTAAGACCACTATAAATTCTAAAACCACATTTCAACATGAAAGGACTTTCAACTCTGAATATTACTGATGACATAAACTGAAACCAGACAAACCCACATCCTCACTCTGAAAATATATTTACAATTGTTCCTTTCCAAGTTCTCAATAGGACCTTCATAGTTGAAGAATGTATTAATTCTCTTTTAAAGCAGAAATTACATAATGCCATGAATCTTTTCACAAATGTTTCTTGCACAGCACACTGCAAACAAAGAATAATTCTCTAACTTCTGTTCCTAGAAGATATACAAATCGCACCAGAGTTCAATCCACCAAACTTCTTTCTTCTCTCTTCTACCCACGACTGAGAAGAATCTTAAAATTCATCAATTAATAAATTTCCACCTTGTGAAAATCAGACACAATGGTCACTTCTGCCCAGTAAACAAAAATGACAGGTCAACCATTGGTCGGTCGGTCCTATGAGACAGTGAAATTGGAATTCTTATTTATGAAACATCAATTATTTTATTCGGCATTAAAGCATTTTAAGGTATGAAGGAAAATGGAAATGTATAAGGGACTGGAGACATTTCCTCCTGAAATAACCCGTTACTTTACAAGAACAACTTTATTTTCACCTAGCCACATGTTAGAGTGTACATTCATCTATCAATGATTGGTAACTTAGTTTTGAGCTTTTCCACAGTATTTAAATGGCAAATAATTAAGCAATGCTTATTTATCTTTAAGGATTCTTTGCCGGCGTTGAGTTCAATGTTTCACAAATTACATCGTCCATTAAACTAGCCTAGGGTAAACCTGCGTCATGCTGCCAAGCCCTGCAAGAATTTTACATACCTCAAAGTTTTATTCTTCTAAACTCTATTGAGTATAGGCCCAAGATGAGAAACAAAAAGCTGGAGTAACTCAGCCGGTCAGGCAGCCTGCTTAATCCCTTCTCATATAAAGATTCCATCAACCCAGGAATCAATTTGGCACATCTTTGTTGCACACCACCTATCTCAATTATACCTTTCCTTAGATTTGGGGTGTGAGGATGGGCACAATATCCTAGGTTGGTCTTACTAGGACCCAACATTATAGCACTAAGATGCCTTCTTTCTTGTATGTAATCCCCTTCTAATAAGATACCAAAGCATCATTGCCTTTATAACAGTTTGCAGTGGCCGCATTTCAGCAATTCATACATTGTTCTTTATCTCCCTACACCATCGTCTATATCTCTTGTTTCCCTTTCCCCTGATTAGTCTGAAGAAAGGTCCCGACCCGAAACGTCACCCATTCCTCCTCTCCAGAGATGCTGCCTGTCCCGCTGAGTTGCTGCAGCACTTTGGGTCTATGAAAGGATATTAAAGTCCCTCAAAAAGAACATTGACATCATGCCATCTGGAAAGGAATTAAAAGTGACAAGGATCAGCTAGAAACTGTGAACTATGCTTCTGGTATGGGATTACAATGCACATCTGGCCACAACAGCTTTAGGAAGTGCCTCCAACATAAATTAAATCATTTTAAAATGACCTAGATTTGAGACTTCATTATTTCTCCATTTCTGCTGATTTGTTTCACTATTTCTGCTCTATTAATGCACAGACCTCAGTAAATCTACCTCTTTGATGACCCTCGGACCATCCTTGATTGGACTTTGCCGGCTTTATCTTGCACTAAAAGTCATTCCCTTATCGTGTATCTATACACTGTAAATGGATCGATTGGAATCATGTTTTGTCTTACCGCTGACTGGTTAGCACGCAACAAAATCTTTTCCCTGTACCTTGGTACATGTGACAATAAGCTAAACTGAACTAAACACTGCTGCTGTACAAGCCACACTGTTTATGTGCAAACTTGACCCACAAGAACTATTGTGTAGAGAATGCTACCAACTGCTCGTGCAAATGTGATCCAAATAAGCTTTAACCCAATGTTGATCTATAAAACTGCTTAGTGGCCGCTCGGTCAAGAGAAAGCTAACTTTATGCAAGAGATTTGTCATTTACTTGTATTACTATTTTGGATAAAAACATTAAAAAATATAAGTAAAAATAATTATATTTTATGTTCTGTTTTATTTACATCTAGACATTTGAAAAGCTAATGAAAATTATTTCTGCTTTTCAGAGTAAGAATTCTTGAATGAGTCATAGTCATACAGCAAGGAAAAGGCCCTTCAGCACAATTCGTCCATGCTGTCTGAGATGTCTATCTTCGCTAATCCCATTTTGCTGTATTTGGCCCACATCCCTCTATTAGTTTCCATCATGTCAAATAAACAAGTATCTATCCAAATGCTTTTGAAACAGTGCGATTCTACCTGTCTCTACAGCTTGTTCCATATACCCACCACCCGCAGTGCATTAAACTTGCCACTTAAAACTACATTCAATATTGCCCCTCAATTTAAACACATGACCTCTAGTTTTAGAATCGCCTAGAGTTTAAAAAAATGTAATCAACCCCTATCTATGTCCCTCATGTTTGTATAAACCTCTCTAAACCTTTTAACCCCTCAGCCCGCTGCACTCCAGTGAGAATAATCCCAGCCTATCCAATCTCTCATTGCAACTAATGCCCTCCAATCCAGGCAAAATCCTGGTGAATCTCGAAAGTGTGGACTGATAGCCTCATACTGGAGAAGCTGAGCACATTGAATCGATGTCTGGTCAGAGCCGCATTGGAAAGGTTCTCACCCCAAAACCCACGAAATGTTTGAGGAGACATTTGAGATCAGTGGCAATGTCAATAATTTCTCCAGGAAAATAGGCGGCAGCAGGATGAATTTGCAATGTCTTGAGAGATATGAAATTCTTTAAAACTTTTTCTCAAACACAAAATGTTATTTCTTGCAAACAAGACAATAGACAATAGATAATAGGTGCAGGAGTAGGCCATTCGGCCCTACGAGCCAGCACCGCCATTCAATGTGATCATGACTGATCATGACTGATCATCCCCAATCAGTACCCCGTTCCTGCATTCTCCACATATCCCCTGGCTCTGCTATCTTTAAGAGCCCTATCTAGCTCTCTCTTGAAAGTATCCAGAGAACCGGCCTCCACCACCCTCTGAGGCAGAGAATTCCACAGACTCACAACTCTCTGTGAGAAAAAGTGTTTCCTCATCTCCGTTCTAAATGGCTTACCGCTTATTCTTAAACTGCGGCCCCTGGTTCTGGACTCCCCTAACATCGGGAACACGTTTCCTGCCTCTAGCGTGTCCAAACCCTTAACAATCTTATATGTTTCAATAAGATCCCCTCTCATCCTTCTAAACTCCAGAGTATACAAGCCCAGCCACTCCATTCTCTCAGCATATGACAGTCCCGCCATCCCGGGAATTAACCTTGTAAACCTACGCTGCACTCCCTCAATAGCAAGAATGTCCTTCCTCAAATTAGGGGACCAAAACTGCACACAATACTCCAGGTGTGGTCTCACTAAGGCTCTGTACAACTGCAGAAGGAGTCCAACTCGAAGGAGTCCAACTCCAAAATCATCTGTTGGGCACTCAGGAAAAAAGCATTTTCAAATGCAATTCAACCTGACAGAATGTTGACTATATTGCACATAGTTCATTACTCTTTACTTTTCTTCCTTGAATATTTGTTCTATATACAAAGTTACTACAAATTCTGTGCTACAACGGGATCAACCTTAATGATGGTGTTTTATTTGTGAACAATAAGGAACCAGATTCGTTCCCATGAACTGTTGTTACCTAAACAGTTCGTAAGCCAAAAATGTGGCCGCAGACCAAGTTCTCACACAGCAGCAGAGGCCTCCAGCCCACAACAGCCGCCACATACGTTCTGCCGGTCTCAGTGGCGGCAGCGGTAGAGTTGCTGCCGCACACCGCCAGAGTCCCGGGTTCGATCCTGACTAAGGGTGCTGTCTGTACGGAGTTTGTACGTTCTCCCCGTGACCTGCGTGGGTTTTCTCCGGCATCTCCATTTTCCTCCCACACTCCAAAGACGTACAGGTTTGTAGGTTGACTAGCTTTGGTATAAATTGTAAATTGTCCCAAATTGTAGGGTAGTGTTAGTGTGCGGGGATCGCTGGTCGGCGCGGACTCGGTGGGCCGAAGGGCCTGTTTCTGCGCTGTCTCTCCAAACTATACAAAATCCTACTCGGATTCGTACGCTGGGGAGGAGCTAATATTGGTTGACAGTTTGCATGTCAGTTCTGGATGCAATCAAAAAGTTACAAACTTTGCATCAATAACAAGCAAAACAACATTAAAAATAATCAAGCAAATGATCAAAGGGTTTGGAATATTAAAAATACCACGAGGTCTTCCAATGAATCTCTTTTCAAAAATCATGTGTCCAGTTTTTACCATAAAGTTTGAAAAATAAATATATGAAGTATTGTTCAGATTTAGTTTTCATATACTTTACTGTAAAGTTTACAGGCAATTAAAGCTCTCACCCCAAAACCCAGTAAAAGTGTGCGGAGAGATTTGAGGTCAGTGGTAATGCCGATACCTTCCTCGGGAAAGATATAGAATTGTTCAAAACTTATTCTCAAAAACAAAATTTTAATTTCTTGCAAACGAGAGACCAACTCTATAATCATCTGTCAGGCACTTCGAGGAAAACAGCATCTTCAAATGCAATTTATTCTTACAAGTACAGTATCAATAATAAGCAGAACATTAAAAATAATCAAACTAATGGCTAAATAGTTTAGAATATTAAAAATACCATTTAATATACTCTCTTTTCAAACACTGTCATAGTCATAATCATACTATGTGGAAACAGGCCCTTCGGCCCAACTGGCCCACACCGACCAACATGTCCCATCTACACTGGTCCCACCTGCCTGTGTTTGGCCCATATCCTTCTAAACCTGTCCTATCCAAGTAACTGTCTAAATGTTTCTTAAACATTGTGATTGTACCTGCCTTAACTATTTCCTCTGGCAGCTTGTTCCATACATCCGCCACCCTTTGTGTGGAAAGGTTATCCCTCAGGTTCCTATTAACATGGTGCCCAATACTTAATTCAATTCTCTAAATGTGGCCTCCCCAGCGTCTTAGACAACTGTAACTGCCAACTTCTATGTCCCTCGCTGTTTACCATAAAGTTTGAAAAATATATTAAAAGTATTGTTCAGATTTTGTTTTCATATATTTTACAGGTCTCAAAACAAAACAAATGCAATCTATCCTATTTCTAAGCTGAAAGATCAACAAGAGCTATTTATAAACTTTTGAAATGACTGTTAAGTAACACAAAGTATTGCAGGAATTCTGCACTTCCTGTGTAGTGCATCTCACATCTCTACAATCAGCAGCGCAGGCTTTACTTGGCAGTCAGCGGTCAATGAGAGCGCACGTGGGGGGACCGCAGTGAGGGGGAAGAGCAATGAAGGACCCGGCATAAGGGAGGAACAACCTGGCCCTTAACACCAAGAAGACCAAGAAGCTCATTGTGGACTACAGAAGGTCTAGGGGTGGCACGCACATATTAACGGGACGGAGGTGGAGCGTGTTTCCAGCTTCAGGTTTCTGGGGGGTCAACATCTCTGATGACCCACAATACCTCAACACTAATCAAGAAGGCTCACCAGCGTCTCTTCTTCCTGAGGAGACTAAAGAAGATCCATCTGTCTCCTCAGATTCTGGTGAACTTCTACTGCTGCGCCATCGAGAGCATCCTTACTAACTGTATCACAGTATGGTATGGCAACTGAAAGCACTGCAGAGGGTGGTGAAAACTGCCCAACGCATCACCAGTTCCTCACTCCCCTCCATTGAGTCTGTCCAGAGCAAGCGATGTCTGTGAAGGGCGCGCAGCATCGTCAAGGACTGCTCTCACCCCAACCACAGACTGTTTACCCTCCTCCCATCTGGGAGGCGCTACAGGTCTCTCCATTGCCGGACCAGCAAGTTCAGGAACAGCTTCTTCCCTGCGGCTGTTATCTTACTTAACTCTGCACCTTGGTGATTGCCAGTCACCGCCCCCCCCCCCCCGGACACTCCTTCCCCCAGTGACTGACCTCACCCCCCCCCCCAGAAGTTTGCATTACTGCTACTGTATATACATATATATATATATATTACTGTTCCATTATTCTGTGTTCACACTTCTGGGTGAGATGCTAACTACATTTCGTTGTCTCTGTACTTGTACACTGCACAATGACAATAAAGTTGAATCTGAATCTGAAGGGGGAAGAACAACGGAGGACCCAGCGTGGGGGGGGCTGCTGTGGGGGAGGGGGAAGGACAATGGGGAGGGAGGGGGGTGAGGCGGGAGAACGATGGACAATGGGGACCCGGCGTGCGGGAACCGCTGTGGGGGGGGGGGAGAACAAAGGAGGAGTCGCCGTACTTTGTTACTTTGTCAGCGCCGTAAGTCGCCATTTATATACCTTGCGTGTGCAAGCAAAGATTTTCATTATGCCTTGTCACATGTGACAATAAGGTATTCCATTCGGCGGCACGGTGGCGCAGCGGTAGAGTTGTTGCCTTACAGCGAATGCTGTAATCATTGGTCGGCGCGGACCCGGTGGGCCGAAGGGCCTGTTTCCATGCTGTATCTCTAAACTAAACTAAACATTCCATTCTTGGAAGTAGTTTGAGTGGTCTTCAAATTGTTTCCTGATAACCCAGTGACAGCATATTTTATGAATACAAAGCCCTGTTTCTGGTCAACGTTCCATGCAAATGTATTTGGTAACTACAATTCAGTCTGCAAAATAACTTCTCCAAATAGAATGTGTGAAACCACCTGCCTTAAATAAAAATTCCAAAAATACCAAGGAGGGAAAGATTTTTTCAAAACCGCACTAGGGGTGGGCAGGCAGTTTCCGCGCAGAACTGTATCAAGGAGACTTCAAAAAATGTTTGTGTTGTTAATTCCTACTTCACTCTGTATAATGGTATGTTTTTTTTTAATATAATCTATTCAGAGAGGGATGGTAAAGGGGTGCAGTTTGAGCAAACAACTTGAAGTAATGTTTCCGACAAAACATGTCTAAAAAAATACAAGGAACAGTCTGTTGCTTTTACAACGAAGCTCTATAGCTTTTAGTTTAGTTTAGTTTGGAGATTCAGCGCGGAAACTGGCCCTTCGGCCCACTGAGTCCGTGCCGGCCAGCAATCCCTGCACATTAACACTATCCTACACACACTAGCGACAATTTACATTTATATCTATTTATGCTAATCACCCTACAAACCTGTACGTCTTTGGAGTGTGGGAGGAAACCGAAGATCTCGGAGAAAACCCATGCAGGTCACGGGGAGAATGTGCAAACTCCGTACAGGCAGCACCCGTAGCCAGGCTTGAACCCGGGTCTCCAGCGCTGCAAGCGCTGAAAGGCAGCAACCCTACCACCGTGCCGCCCGTTTATAGTCCAAATATATGGCACTGCCCACCTGCAATGTGGTGTGATCTATAGAAGGAAACCATTTCTGAAATTCAAATTACATAAAACCATCAGCTGGAACTGGGGCCTCATAAAGTAACAAACTATGTCCCTTTCACCACAGGAATTAAACGGGATCAGCGTCATCACATTTGTGAAAGATTTAGGTATGCCATACATATTACTCGCAGCAGGGAGGAGGAAGAGAACAGGCTTTAAGAGTGCACAGTTGAGTAAAATGGGCAAACATGAGCTTGAAACAATGTAAAGCAGATGTATGAAATGATTCATTTTGTTGGGATCAGTGAAAAACTATGTAGACTAAATAATATAATTTTGAAGATGCGGGTAACTGAGATCCATGTATATGTTTAAATCGTTGAAGACGGTAGGACAAGCAGAAGAATGAATCAACCCATGGTTTTATAAACAGATGGCACTAGACTTTAGGAAGGGTATCGAGGGGGTAAAGACCTAGATGATTTCCTGGAATGGTACCGGAAATACAAGACTAGTTATTTAGAGTCAGGATTGTTTTCCTTTGAAGGCAGTTAGTGGATGTTTGATTAGATTAGATTAGAGATTTGTTACAATAAATAAAAAGACACTGTGTCTGCATGAAGGGCCAGGATCATCAGACATAAACTTAAGTTAATCAACTAATAGTTTGAGATAAGGGCAGATTTTGTTTTAAATGCCATGTGTGGAAATCTGGAATGCACTCCCTAAAGGGTGGTGGTATGAACTGGAAAGCAAAGTAGATACATCATTTCAATCTAATCTTGATGTTTCCATAACTAGCCTTTCTGTTACTCTTTCTAAAGCACACAAAAAAACAAATATATTACAAATGTGTATTTACAAAGTAACATTTATTTTAGGAGTAGAATTAGGCCATTCGGCGCATCATTTCTACTCCGCCATTTAATCATGGCTGATCTATCTATCCCTCCTAACTCCATTCTCCTGCCTTCTCCCCATAACCCCTGACATTGCCTCTGCAGCCTCGACGACCTGCACAAGCAATGCCCTAATGCGTTTTGAGGATAATGTCTATTCAAATTATTCAGAACAAAACAAAATTGTATACACATCACATTATTTTGAAGTTTCTGGTCTTAATTGATTACATTTATACCTCACGCAAGCCCTGCAGCGTAATCAAGGACGAGTCGCACCCTGGACAGTTTCTTCCCGGCTGTTATCAGGCAACTGAATCATCCTACCACAACCAGAGAGCAGTGCTGAACTACGATCTACCTCATTGGTGACCCTCGGACTATCCTTGATCAGACTTTGCTGGCTTTATCTTGCACTAAACGTTATTCCCTTATCATGTATCTATACACTGTAAATGGAACAATTGTGACCATGTATTGCCTTTCTGCTGACTGGTTAGCAAGCAACAAAAGCTTTTCACTGTACCTCGCTCGGTACACGTAACAATAAACTAAACTGAACTAATTTTATATCAGCTTTTAAACCAGTGAAATTGTAGGAAATATAAGATGAGGTGGAGTTGTTATACACTGCTGCTTATGAGCGGTTATAAACTGAAATGTACTTGATGCACATCTCTTGGGATCAACAAATGAATATGAAAGACCAAGGAAATCCATGCACCAGTCTTCAGTCTATTGTGCAGACATTTGGATCAAGTCCGAGCATCTCTGGATACGTCAATATCACACAAATGCAGAATCCAGGTGTACAAAGAATCTGTGTCCCTAGCCCTATTGTATACCATGCCAGATTTGATTTACCACTGTAATTAAAAAGTATACTTGGTCTCCTGTAAAACAAGCTCTCCATTTACTACGGCATGTTGGCCCATCAGCAACATCACTCCAATTTTAATTTTAAACATCCAAAGTAAATTAACCTTTCAATATGGCAGTATCATGAAAGTCAATTAAAATTTGAGGATATAAACACAGAGGTGCAACAAGGATAATAAATATAATATGTTACTTATGATTAACTTTCAATAACTATTGTATTGCTGCTTATGTTTCTTACATTTCGCTTTATTCAGTTATGCTATTCAAAGAATGCTGGTTAAAAGCACGTCACATCTTTAAAGATTCTATGAAGTGCTCCAGCATTAATTGAAATGCAAACATTTTTAATGCTTTTGTGATTAGCTACAGCAAAAAAAAGTCACAATTATACATGCCCAGCAAGTTGTTATGAACGCCACAATTTATGGAGCCATTTGCTTTTATAATGTGCACATTTGCAACTTTTGAAGATCCATACCATAAAAAACAGAAAGTTTAATATAATCCCACTGCACAATGAAAAATTGTAATGGTTCAGTTATGGAATGCCAGAAATATGTCAATAGCTTTTAGCAGAATCTTTGATTTGATAAGATGAAAGAAGTAAAAAGCCCTTCAGTGATTCGGACAATAGTTTCAAGGATGTAGACGGGATAAAAGCAAGAGCTACATCTGGTTTAGTACTTACACTAAAAGCATCTCGACGAATCCCTTTGTGGGTTCGCAGCCAAGATTGACTGAGTTCGTTCAACTCGGGGATCGGCTGCACTTTCAATCTCACGGTGTCTCCAGACTGACGGATCATCTCCACTATCTCGTCCCGTGATTTATTTTCAACGTTTTTACCGTTAATTTCCACCAGTCTGTCGCCAGGCACCAGACCCAAGGCCAGGTCTTTGGTGCCAGCTCCAGGCTCTGCAAAATGAACCATCCTGCGGTACACTTGTCCATCGGGGCCCCTGTCCAGCATGGTGGTTCTCCGCAAAGAGAAACCAAAGTCTCCCGTGTTTCTTCTCTGCAGGACCAGTTCTCGAGGCTCTGTCGGCAAAGGTGGTACCACGGGGGGCAATCTCAAATCAGCAGCAAAGATTTTATCTACAACCTCAGGAAGGTGAATATCGGGACCTTCCATTAACGCTGCACTTGATGCATTTCTTGGCATTTCTTCCAGGTACTCAAGAAGTAGGTTTTCATTCCTCATCTCGACTTGTGGTGATGGAGTTGCAGAGTTTTCCGATGGAGTTGATATTTCTGACGTCGTTTCTTCTCGATTCTTGAGCGAAAAAGAGAATCTTTTAACTAACTGGACTGAATTCTGTTTAGCCAGAGAGCCAAATAAAGCTGCTCGCTGTAGTACCGATCCCTTCAAAGTGCTGTCATCTATTTTGAGGTCATCACTAGAACTGGCCGTACTCAATTGTTCAGAATCAAAAATCATGCTTCCCCGATTACTAACAGAGTCTGAATCAATGTCAGTGAGATTGAGATCAGAACTACTGGCCACTTTTATTGGGATTGGGGCAGAGATTTCCAGTTTGGTCTTCGATTCCCGCTTTGAAGATCGATTCAAATTAAAGAGTCCTCTACGAAGACCAACTTCCTCGAGGCTTTTCAATTCCGATGCAGACATTTTCTCCCGCTTTTCCTTCTTGTCTTTCTTTTCCTTTTTGTCTTTGTCTTTCTTAATTAGGTTAAACATTTTTAAAAAGTTCACTTTGGTGCGCCAATTATTAAGAGAATGGGGAAAAGGTAATTTAACAAAGATGGGGTCTTTATCTTAAAAGGTAAACTGAAAATCAGAGAGAGCAACGTTTCTTTGTGATCAGGTGTGGCCGACCGGTTAGGATGTTGTGTATCTGAAATGACATCAAAATAATAGTTACAATAGAAATACAAACATATTTAGGAATAGTACAGTTGGTGTTGTGTATCTGAGATGACATAGAAATGATTGTTTTAGTTTACTTTAGAGATACAGAGCGGAAACAGGCCCTTTGGCCCACCGAGTCCGCCCCTACCAACGATACCCGCACATTAACACACACTAGGGACAATTTTTTTACATTTTATACAAAGCCAATTATAACCTACAAATCTGTACGTGGGAGGAAACCGAAGATCTCGGTGAAAACCCACACAGTAACGGAAAGAACGTACAAGCTCCGGACAGTCAGCACTCGTAGTCGGGATCGAACCAGGTCTCTGGTGCTGTAAGTGATGTAAGGCAGCAACTCTACCGCTGCGCCACCACACTCGCTTACACAAGTGAGAGTATGAACAATACAGCTCCAATATTGGGGTCAAGGAAAGAGCGTTCACGTCGCGGCCCTGTTTCCACCAATCTTTCCACCACCACGCACAAGAAGCGACAAAACACACACCATTGTATGCAGATGCCGAGAAGTATGTTCAGCTCTGGCTGAACAACTTCTAAGCTTGTGTGTGGACTCGATAAGAAGAAGTTCCAATATTCACATTCACAAAGTTGCACAGCAGTAGAGCTGCTGCCTCATAGTGCCAGAGACCCAGGTTCGATCCTGACTACGGTACAGAGTTTGCATATTCTCCCTGTGACCACGTGGGTTTCCTCCGGGTTCTCCGGTTTACTCCCACATTCTAAAGATATGCTCATTTGTAGGTTAATTGGCTTCTGTAAACTTGTCTCTAATGTGTAGGATAGAACTAGTGTATGTGTGGTGGATGGCCAGCATGGATTCGGTGGGCCAATGGGCCTATTACCATGCTGTATCTCTAAACTAAACTATGCCAAATAAATTTAGTATACTGGCTAATCAATGCAGAATCAACGCGGGTGGCGCTGACTTTAACATCGCGGAGTCCTGGGATCCTTTGCCGGGGGTCGCCAGCGCGAATCTCCGCCTGTGGACATCGGGAGCCACGGACTCCGGTGGAAGGTGGCCAACGAGAGGTTCCCGGCGAGAGTGCCTGAACATCGGGCGGCGACTACGGGGTGCTCGGGAGGCCCCGACCACGGGTGAACATTGGGGAACATCGGCGAGGAGGTTGACTGGACTTTGGTTCCTTCCCTCACATTGGGGGACTTTGGTGCTGCTGTGGGGATGTTTGTGTTGTGGACTACTGTGTTCTGTGTTTTGTGGTTTTTTTATTTTATTTTTTTGTATGACTGTAAGGGAAAAATAATTTTGTTGTCTCTTCATTGAAGACAATGACAATAAATTAAATCAAATCAAATCAAAAGAACTGAGTTGTCCAGGCGTGAACCGTCCAAACTTCAACACCAACTCTGCATTACGTTAACTGATCCCAGGAAGAATACTGGTAATAATATGACAAGAGCTATGAGATTACTGTGCTGTAGCAAATGCACTAATGTCATGAAACAGCATTTCCCTCACTTCCTTCGTCTGGCCTTTGGAATAACTACAGGCTTACCGTCAAAAAGATTCAGAACTACTCCCCAAACTGACATAGAGATGGACCAATTATGGGTGGACAGCAACTGCTGGCTGTAACATCTACAATAGTTAGTGAGCGGCCACGGTGGCACAGCGGTAGAGTTGCTACCTTACAGTGCCTGCAGCACCAGAGACCCGGGTTCGATCCCGACTACGGGTGCTGTCTGTACAGAGTTTTTACTAGCCTATTCAACCTCTGCCTATAACTCAAGCTTGCAATCCCTTCCCAGGTAACATCCTGGTGAATCTCTTCTATGACCGTAGTTATTTCTCCGAGATCTTCGGTTTCCTCCCACACTCTAAAGACGTACAGGTATATAGGTTAATTGGCTTGGTGTATGTCCCATGTGTCTGTAGGATTGTGTTAATGTGCGGGGATATCTGGTCGGCGCGGACTCGGTGGGCCTAAGAGCCTGTTTCCGCTCTGTATCTTTAAACCAAACTAAAGTAAATGGGTGAAATAATATTTATCCAAATGCTATTCCTTAGCATTGGATGGGAGATATTGTATCTAACTAAAGAGAGCACCACTGTCCTGTTATAAACAAAGAATTGAGTTCAGTTTAGTTTATTGTCACGTGTACCAAGGTACAGTGAAAAGGTTTTGCGTGGTAGGCATTGTTTTTAAATATCCACTTAGTGTCATTTAGTTTATTATTGTCACGTGTACCGATACCTAATATCCAAATGATGTGAGGTTATAGACTCATACATTGAAACAGCTATACACCAGGGAAACCGCCCCTTCGGCCCACTTTGTCCATGGCCATCCCAAGTTGGCATACCGGGCTAGTCCCATTTGCCTGCATTTGGCCCATTGCCCTTTACACCCTTCCTATCCATATATCTGTTCAAATGTCTTTTAAAGATCATAATTGTATCCGCATCTACAGCTTCCTTAGGCACCTCATTCCACAGACGGACTAGCCTCTGAGTGAAACCATTACCCCCGAGGTTCCTCTAATTTCCCTTCTCACCTTAAGCATATATGCCCTCTGGTTTTAGAATCCTCTACTCTGGGAAAAAGACTGGGAGCATTCACTTTATCCATTTCCCTTTTGATCTCGTTCACATCAATAAAGTCACCCCTCAGCCTCCTGCACGCCAAAGAAAAAGGTCTCAGCCTATTCAACCTCCTGGTGAATCTCTTCTGCACCCTTTCCACCTTAATGACATCCTTCCTCTGGCTCGGTGACCAAAACTGCATAAAGTACTCGCCAACGACTTGTCCAGCTGCATCATGATGTCCCAACACTTGTACTCAACACCTTTGCCAACGAAGACAAGCGTGCCAATTTCCTTCTTCACCACCCTGTCCACCTGACTCACCACTGCGAGCAAACCATGCACCTCGACTCACAGATCTCTCTGTTCTGCAACACTCTCCCGGGCTCCACCATTTAATACAAGTCTTGCCCTGGTTTGACGTAGAAAGTGCAACACCTCACACTTATCAAGAGTTCAATTCTATTTGCAATTCCTTGGCCCACTTTCTTTGTTCTTAATATTATATATGGATTAAATCTTTAATCCTATTTTCACAATATTTATTTGAATGATTTGTTTACTTAATTATCACCAAGTCATCATCCAGCAACAACATCTGAAAACCTTCACAATAGATTTATAAATCCAAAATGCAAGTACTGTATTACTCTAGCACAATGCAAATAGTGCCAATCACGCATCACTAAAATGCAGCCTTCTGTAATTTGAGATTATGTGAACAATGCCTTTGGGAGCTTAAAGTTGTAACTCATTGACCCACAATTTATGGAACAATTAGGAAGTTTTATATTGTTAGTATTATACACTGGGGAAAAGTCCATTCCCAACTATTTCAGAGTAAAATTCTACGCAGGTATGAGGATATATTGTGATTGGTGATGACGCAAGCAAACTAAAATATTCTTCTCTCGAGACCACTTCTGCACTAAAAGATAGCAATATATTGTACAACTTGAAAAACAGAAGCAAAATAAAGCTTGATTTTAACAATAATCTGACTTTATTACAGAAATAAAATCCCTGTAGCCATTTTGCACAGGGTAATACACAAATTGGGACATCAATCCTGAACAAGTCAAAAGACCTACAACATTGAAATTATCTATCTTACATTTCTGCAAGTTTAAGTTTCACGCAGTTTAATAGATTATGGCTACAGCCAAATTGGAAGGAAAGATATATACTTCACACTCAAAGTATAATTACTTTAAAATTTTGTTTAGGTTAGTTTAGTTTAGAGATAGAGCGTGGAAACAGGCCCTTTGGGCACCGAGTCCACACCAACCAGCAATCCCCACACACTAACACTATCCTACACATGCTGGGGACAATTTAACATTTATACCAAGCTAATTAGCCTACAAACCTGTAGGCGTTGGAGTGTGGGATGAAACCAAAGATCTCAGAGAAAACCCACACGGTCAAGGGGAGAACGTACAAGTTCCGTACAGACAGCACCCATAGTCAGGATCAAACCCGGGTCTCCGGCGCTGTGAGGCAGCAACTTTACCGCTGCGCCAAAGTGCCGCCCTAAAGAAATTGCTCCTCGTCTGTTTTCTAACGGTAATTTTAACTTTAATTCTGAGGCTATGGCCTCTGGTCCTAGACTCTCCCACTAGTGGAAACATCCTCTCCACATTCACTCTATCCAAGCCTTGCACTATTCAGTACGTTTAACATGCACTCAGTACCGAACTAAGCATTGGCGGAGCTGAGGATCGAACTGTTTGCTATACTTTCTGCCCTTGTCTGGTTGACAGTCTGAATTATCAAAGAGTTTGCCCCGGAGTAAACCCGCGCAGGTCACGGGGAGAACGTACAAACTCCGTACAGACAGCACCCGTAGTCAGGATCGAACCCGGGTCTTTGGGTTCTTTCCCCTTTTATGCAACAGCATTATTACTACCATCAGTGGCCATCTCACAGCAATTTTGCTACGTTGTCCTTCTACAATATATTCACATTTTCAGCACAGATGCCCAATAAATACAAACATTATCTGAGGTAGCATGTTATTTGAGTCCACTTCTGGTTCCTGCCTACAAAGATGTATGGCAGTCCAATGGTTGCTCTGCCAATATTGGGACATATCCACACACAGAATAACATTCTATTTAGGTAACAATTAAGTCATTCAAACAGTTGAAGCTATGGGATCTTAATAAATACAAATCAGTTTTACACCATTAATAGTAAACTCAGAAATCAGTATATTTAAGGTACACAAAAATGCTGGAGAAACTCAGCGGGTGCAGCAGCATCTATGGAGCGAAGGAAATAGGCAACTTTTCGGCCCGAAACGTTGCCTATTTCCTTTGCTTCATAGATGCTGCTGCACCCGCTGAGTTTCTCCAGCATTTTTGTGTACCTTTGATTTTCCAGCATCTGCAGTTCCTTCTTAAACAATCAGTATATTTAATTGAGTAGCTTCCATAAACAGTCTGTTTAAGAAAGAACTGCAGAAGCTGGAAAATCGAAGGTAGACAAAAATCCTGGAGAAACTCAGCGGGTGAGGCAAGCGTCTCTAAAGAAGGGTCTTGACCCGAAACGTTACCCGTTCCTTCTCTCCAGAGATGCTGCCTGTCCCGCTGAGTTAAGGGCCTGTCCCACGGGCATGCTACTCCATGCGGCAAGCGCGACCTAACCGGAAGCGGGGGCCGCGCGGAGGTCGAGTGATCCCCGTACAGGGCCGGTCCCACCAGCATGCGGCTGCATGCGGCAAGCGCAACCAAACCGGAAGCGGGGGCCGCGCGGAGGTCGAGTGAGTGACGCGGGAAGTTCGCGCGTGACGTATGGCGTCAAGACGCTGCGTACGCCGTCGAGACGCTGCGCTCGCCCGTCGATGCGGTGCGTACGGCGTCGAGGCGGCTGCGGGCCGGTTGGCCGTTGCCACGCGGAATTTTTTAACACGGTCAGTTTTTCGGAGCCCCGCGCGATGTCGGGACCAGCTCCGCACAACTCCATACGGCTCCGGCGATCGAAGTGGGACCGGCCCCGCGAGGCCGTACGGCACAAGCGACCACGTTAGGTCGCGCTTGCCGCATGGAGTCGTATGCCAGTGGGACAGGCCCTTTACTTCAGCATTTTGTGTCTACCTAGTGCTTTGAGAGGTTGTTATGAAGCAGATCAACTCCTACCTTAGCAAGGACCTAGACCCACTACAATTTGCCTACTGCTACAATAGATCAACAGGGGATGCGATCTCGCTGGCTCTCCGCTCTGCATTGGACCACTTGGACAATAGGAAGGCATAAATCAGGCTGTTGTTCATCAACTACAGCTTGGCGTTCAACACCTTCATCCTCTCCAAACGTGTTATCAGTCTCAGCAGGGAACTGAATCCTTGCCCATCTCCCTGCAACTGGATAACTTGTTTTGCTCTTTGGCAGAGCACAACAGTACGAATTGGCAACAACACTTCCTCCTCAATAACAAACCGCACCGGAGAACTTTAGAGCTGTGTGCTCAGTTCTCTACTCACTCTATAACCATGACTGCGTAGCCTGACACAGTTCCAACGCCTTCTTTAAATACGCCGATGATATCACCGTTGTTGGACGAACAATGGGTAATGATGAATCAGAGTGTGGGAGAATGAAAAAAAATTTGAATACATTGCCACAGAGGGCTGTGGAGGCCGTCAGTGGATATTTTTAAGGCAGAGATAGACAAATTCTTGATTAGAATGGATGTCATGGGTTATGGGGAAAAGGCAGGAAAATGGGATTAGGAGGCAGAGATCAGCCATGATTGACTGGTATATGACTGGCATATGATTGTCATATGCTGAGAGAATGGAACGACTGTCATATGCTGAGAGAATGGAGCAGCTGGGCTTGTACACTCTGGAGTTTACAAGGATGAGAGGGAATCTCATTGAAACATATAAGATTGTTAAGGGTTTAGACCCGCTAGAGGCAGGAAACATGTTCCCGATGTTGGGGGAGTCCAGAACCAGGGGCCACAGTTTAAGAATAAGGAGTAAGCCATTTAGAACGGAGACGAGGAAACACTTTTTCTCACAGAGTGGTGAGTCTGTGGAATTCTCTGCCTCAGAGGGCAGTGGAGGCAGGTTATCTGGATGCTTTCAAGAGAGAGCTAGATAGGGCTCTTAAAAATAGCGGAGTCAGGGGATATGGGGAGAAGGCAAGAACAGGGTACTGATTGGGAATGATCAGCCATGATCACATTGAATGGCGGTGTTGGCTTGAAGGGTCGAATGGCTTACTCCTGCACCTATTGTCTATTGATTGAATGACAGTGTAGACTCAATGAGCCGAATGGCCTAATTCTATTCCTATAACTTGTGAACTTGCGAATAGTGCCAGAACAACAATCTTGCTCTCATCATCAGCCGATTGTTTAGAAGGGGAAAGCCGAGGATTCACAAACCTTTCTTCATCGACGTGTTGAAGAGTGTCAACAACTTCAGGTTCCTGGGCAAGTTCTCTGAAGATCTGTCCTGGGCCAAGAACAGTGACGTAATCGTAAAGAAAGCCTATCAATACCCTCACTTTCTTAGAAGATTGAGGGGATTCGGAATGTCGATGAACACTCTCTTGAGGTTCCACAGGTGTACGCTGGAGAGCATATTCTCTGGTAGCATCACGGCCTGGCTTGGCAACTCAAACAACCAGCAGCGAAGGGGGTTGCAGAGAGTGGTGGACACTGCCTGGTTCATCACAGCTATTTACCACCTCACCATTGAGAGGATCTATTGGAGGTGCTGTCTGAAAAAGGCAGATCATCAAATACCCACACCACTCTGGCCATGCTCTCATTTCACTCCTGCCATCAGGAAGATGGTATAGGAGACTTAAAACTGTGACCACCAGGTACAAGAATATTTCCTCCCAACAATCATCAGGCTGTTGAACACTTAACAATATGAACCTCAACTATGAACTGTCTTTGGTTGCACTAAGGACTTTGGGGGTATTTCTGCACTAGTGTTGGGGTTATTAATTTATTGAACCTTTTTTTATTTTCTGCATTATCTGTATATTTTATTTAAACCTGATAGCAAGTAAGAATGTCATTGTTCTAGTTCAGTACATGTCAATTAAACTCTTGATACTTGAGCAAAATTCCAGATAAAATGATGAGCATCTACCATTTTCTAACAATAGGTGCAGGAGTAGGCCATTCAGCCCTTTGAGCCAGCTCCGCCATTCAATGTGATCATGGCTGATCATCCCCAATCAGTACCCTGTTCCTGCCTTCTCCCCATATCCCCTGACTCCACTATCTTTAAGAGCCCTATCTAGCTCTCCCTTGAAAGTATCCAGAGAACCGGCCTCCACCGCCCTCTGAGGCAAAGAATTCCACAGACACACAACTCTCTGTGAGAAAAAATGTTTCCTCGTCTCTGTTCTAAATGGCTTACCCCTTATTCTGAAACTGTGGCCCCTGGTTCTGGACTCATCCAACATCGGGAACATGTTTCCGGCCTCTATGGTGTCCAAACCCTTAATAATCTTATATGTTTCAATAAGATTCCCTCTCATCCTTCTCAATTCCAGTGTATACAAGCCCAGCCGTTCCATCCGAGAATTAAGCTGGTGAACCTACGCTGCACTCCCTCCATAGCAAGAACAAAATGAGATTTCCAACCCAACTAAAGTAACGTAACTTCCCATCTATGATATTGCAAATCAGAAACATCTTTGCACATACCATGAGTCTCCTCCCAGTCAAATTATAATTAGTAATTAGATTCTCATTAGAATTGCTTTATTAATTTAGGAACTGCACTCTGTTGAGGCCTTTATTGAAGATCTTGTGTGAAGCTTCAACTCACAAGTAGTCTTAAACATTTACTTTTCCATTCTAACCTCAAATCTGCTGCAGAGAAAGATGTGCTTGAGTTCCAAGTAACTCAGCTGTCAACGTTCTCTTCACAACATATGGACTATCAATATATTGTGCCAACACATCATACTCAAGTCCCTGAAACAACTTGAATCCCAACACTGTTTAACATTAAGGCTAACAATAACAAACTTGCTATGCGCATAAATAACAATTGATATCAGTCGCGCATGAAATATTGCTGCTTTATATGCAGTATTTAAGTTACTAATGTCCCACAGTAAAGCATGTCCAACTTTAAATGTTCTGAGGAAAACAGTAATATATCCTGACATTTGCAATCATCCCCAGATTTGTTTTCTACACACCATGAAGAATAAAAGATCTCGAAAATCTGGGATGTGTTCATTTTTTCCTTAATTAAATGACCTACTATGAGCACTGAACAGAGAAAAATATGTACTCCCTCTTTCTCATTAAAGTGAAATGTCATTTCTAACTATGTGTAAGAAGGAACTGCAGGTGCTGGTTTAAATCAAAGATAGACATAAAAAGCTGGAGTAACTCAGCAGGACAGGCAGCATCTCTGGAGAGAAGGAATGGGTGACGATTCGGGTCGAGTCTGAAGAAGGGTCTCTCCCATTCCTTCTCTCCAGAGATGCTGCCTGTCCCGCTGAGTTACTCCAGCTGTTTGTGTCTATCGTCATTTCTAACTATTTATAAGGCCGTTCTATCATAACATAGTTTTAACAGTATTCACCAATTTTGTAATACATTGCCACATAGGGCTGTGGAGGCCGTCAGTGGATATTTTTAAGGCAGAGATAGACAAATTCTTGATTAGAACGGATGTCATGGGTTATGGGGGAAAAGGCAGGAAAATGGGATTAGGAGGCAGAGATCAGCCATGATTGAATGGCAGAGTAGACTCGATGAGCCGAATGGCCTAATTGAAGAATTTAAGATCTCAACATTATATTGTTAACAATTAAGAACTCTTGTTCTAAGGTACGAGAAGCTTCACAAAATTAAGTACCCAACTACACATTACAACATTATTTTGAGACAATAACTTTGTTGCAACAGCAATCAAGCCTTAGTGTTTTCTGCGTTATTAGACATTGATGAATAGTAAAATTATTAATTCAACCCCTGTGAACAGAACATTTAATAAGTAATAAATCTTTTTTGCAGGTTGAGGTTGAGGTTTATTAGGGTCACATGCTTTGTGAAACAGCACACAAGGTTTGTTTTACATGCTATCCAAACAGGTCAGATATACCATAGAAGGTAGACAAAAATGCTGGAGAAACTCAGCGGGTGAGGCAGCATCTATGGGGCGAAGGAAAAAGGCGACGTTTCGGGTCGAGACCCTTCGTCGCCTATTCCTTCGACCCGAAACGTCACCTATTCCTTCGCTCCATAGATGCTGCCTCACCCACTGGGTTTCGCCAACATTTTTTTCTACCTTCGATTTTCCAGCATCTGCAGTTCCTTCTTAAACAGATATAGCATCGATATAATCAGTTCAAATACAATAGGTAAAGCAAAGGGGAAGATAGAGTGCAGAATATAGTTCTCAGCATTGTTGTATTCTTATTGATACAAGTTCATGAACTGTTTAAAAACACTTTCAAATAACTGACCAAACTGGTAAAACATGTATCTTCCAAAAAGTAAATAGATGGGAAAAATATTGATGATGCGACTGGTTATTTATCTACAATATACAGAGGAAAAATATATTAAATAAACTATTTTTATATGGAAAAATTGCCAACATGTAACTACTTTCTGTAGTTGGTAAAGGTTAAATCAAAGACCCACACCACCCTGGCCACACACACATTTCACTCCTGCCATCGGGAAGAAGGAACAGGAGCCTGAAAACTGTAACGTCAAGGTTCAGGAACAGGAGCCTGAAAACTGTAACGTCAAGGTTCAGGAACTGCTTCTTCCCTACAGCCATTTGGCTATTAAACACGACAACCTCAAATAAGCTCTGAATTACATAGGTTATTAGTGTTATTATTGCACTTTTTTTTTTTTTGTGTACATATGCGTGCGTGTTTGTGTGTGGAGATAAATATAAATATATATATGATCTATATATATGTGTATTTGTTAGTATGTGTATATATATACACACACTGAACTTTTTTTTCTCTCTCGTTTATTATATTGTTTAGAGTGTATTATGTTTACATATTCTGTTGTGCTGCAGAAAGTAAGAATTTCATTGTTCTATCTGGGACATATCTTGAGTCTCTCTCTGACTCTTAATCTAGATTTTCAATTTCGCTGAGAAAATAATTACAGAAATTTTAAAAATCAAAGCGCTTGATAAAGTGGTAGCATAGATTTTTAATATCAAGTCAATTTTTGAATGAATTGGCGTGAAAAAAAGTGCAAGCCCTGATTCATCTCCCACCGTGTGAATTATCTTGTGGCTACACCTCTCTCCGTCTGTTCACACCTCTCCCCTCTGGATTATCACTGGACCACTGCTTTAAGCGGTGTTTTATAGCACACCTCTCACTTCCTCTCTGCCTCCGTCCGCAGCGCTGACCGCGACTCAGCCCGTCGGTGAACCCCTCTCGTACATGAACAGTCTGAAGAAGGGTCTCGACCAGAAACGTCACCCATTCCTTCTCTCCAGAGATGCTGTCCGTCCCGCTGAGTTACTCCAGCTTTTTGTGTCTATCACTGCTCTAAAAGGTAGTTACACCTCTCACTATGTGATTACACCACTTCCCTTGAATTACTACACTGGATTACTGCTTGAAAGGCAAACCCTGATTACACTTTCAACATATGATTTATCTTGAGATCACACATTTTCCCCTTGAATCACCACACTGGACCACTGCTTCAAAGGGCAAACACTTATCCTGTATCTGTACACTGTGGACGGCTTGATTGTAATCTTGTATTATCTTTCCACTGACTGGATAGTAGGCAACAAAAAAGCTTTTCGGGACCTCGGTACACGTGACAATAAATTAAACTAAAATCAAAACTTGTTACGCATCTCACATTGTGATTTCACCTCTTTGCCTGGATTAGCACACTAGATCCGTTGCTTTAAACGGCAAAATGTGTAGGAAGGAACTGCAGTTACCGGTTTACTCCAAAGATAGGCACCAAAAGCTGGAGTAACTCAGCTGGTCAGCCAGCATATCTGGGTCGAGACTCTTCTTCAGACTGAGAGTTAAGGGCCTGTCCCACTTGGGCGTCATTTGTGCGCCATCCTAAAAATTGGTTGGCGCGTGGTGAGGCGTATGCAGTGATGCGCGGTAACGCGCGGCGCCCCAGGATTTTGCAGTGCTCAAAATCCTCGCTCGCCACCTGCGTAACGTATCTCTTGCGCACGCTGACGTACTGATGGCATACGCTGACGTACTGACGGTGTACGTGTAGCGCGTGGTGACGCATGGTTACGCACGGTGACGCACGAAATTGCCTATGCTAATTTATTATGCGTCCGTGACCATGCGCCACCCATATGCCGTCGGCGCACAATTTACGCGTCATTGGAGCGCCGCACCACGTGACCACCCGGGTATAAAGCGCGCGTAGTTTTTACATTTTTTCACCATAGTATCTTTGATTTTCACTGGGAAAATCCTTGCCACGGAAATCAGACTAAATAGATTGACATCGCAAATGGCTCCCAAAAGAAGCAGGGCCCTCAAGAGCACTTGGCGCGGGACTGTCGTACTTCTAGACGACTTTTGCGCGACTGTCGCGCGTCAGTCACTACCGGCCTGTCGTGTAAATGACGCGCAGATGACGCCCAAGTGGGTCAGGCCCTTCAGAGGAGAGGGAAACGAGAGATATAGAAGGTACATAGAGTAAATGAATGAGCAACAAATGATCAAACAAAGGTGGAGCCTGATAACATCTCCTGACGTGTGAATTATCTTGTGGTTAGACCTCTCAACATCTGATCATACCTCCCCTCCTGGATTACCTCACTGGACCACAGATTTAAAATGCAAACCCTGATTACACCCAAATTAGACACAATATGCTGGAGTAACAGCATCTCTGGAGAGAAGGAATTGGTGAGGTTTCGGGTCGAGACCTTCTTCAGACTCCACAGAAGGGGAGCAGCGAGAGAGGGCAGAAAGGAGGAGAAAGTATTCCAAGTAGGTATACCTAGAGGAGCTTTCGCAGTGGAGCAGACAAAATGTGTAGGAAGGAACATGTAAGAAGGAACGGCAGATGCTGGTTTAAATCGATGAGACACAAAAAACTGCAGTAACAGCAGGATAGGCAGCATCTCTGGAGAGAAGGAATGGGCAACAATTCGGGTCGAGACCCTTCTTCAGAGTCTGCCTGTCCCGAGTTACTCCAGCTTTTTGTGTAAGAAGGAACTGCAGGTACACCTCTCACCTTGTAAATCACCTTGTGATGACACCTCTCCCCTTGCATTACCACACTGGACAGCTTTAAAGCACTAACCCTGTTACATCACCCGCTGTGTGAATCATCCTGTGGTCACACCTCTCTCTCCAGTTCACACCACTTCAATGGGCAAACACTAGTTACACCCCGCACCTTCTGATCACAATACTTGGCCTGGAATACCACACTAGACCACCGCTTTGAAGGGCTAACCCTGATTGCGTATGTATAGTATGCGCTTATGCATAGTAAGATTTTTACTGATCTGTACGCAAAAAATAAATCTCACTGTATCATTGAACATCTCACATTGTGTGAAATATTATATGGTCTCACCTCTCCTCCGTGGTCCCTTCTCTCCCCCGGGATCACACCTTTCCCCCTGGGTCTCTTGATCACACCTCCCACCCTGTTACACCTTCTCTCCCCCACCCCCACAATCATTCCTCTTGCCTCATCACCTCATCTCTCCCCCTGAAATTCTAACTGATTGCTAAGTCACTTCTCTCTCCTGGGATCCCACCTCTCCCCATGAAAGTATCATTGAACTGAAGAAGGGTCTTCGACCCAAAATGTCACCCATTCCCTCTCTCCAGAGATGCTGCCTGTTCCGCTGAGTTACTCCAGCATTTTGTGGCTATCTTCGCTTTAAACCGGCATCTGCAGTTCCTTCCTGCACATCGATCTCTCACCTCCCCCTGCTAAGTCACTTCTCTCCCCCTGAACCTCAGCTCTCTCCTCTGTCACTGGTCTCCCCATTGATCACAGCTCTCCCAGGGTATCGGGGGTATCTGGGCCAGGGCAGAGAAAGGGCCACACACTCCACACACACACACACTAACAATGGGGGAGGAAAGTAGTAACCTGGGGAGAGAGAGAGGGGGGGAGACCGGTCAATGATACTGTCATGGTGGAGAGATGAGATCCAGGGGATAGACAAGGGAGGGAAGGAGACGGAGGGAGGGAAGGAAGGAGAGGGAGGGAGGGAGGGAAGGAAGGAAGGAGAGAGGAGAAAGGGAAGGAAGGAGAGAAGGAAAGGAAGGAGAGAGAGAAGGAAAGCAGGGAGGGAGAGAACGAAGGAGAGGGAGGGAAGGACGGAGAGAGGGAGGGAGGGAGGGAAGCAGGGAGGAGGGTGAGAGATCTGGAATACTTTCATGGTGGAGAATTAGAGGGAAGGAGGGAAGAAAAGGGGAGAGAGGGGAGAGATCAATGATACTTTCATATGGAGAGATGAGGGAAGGGAGAGGAAAGGAGAGAAGGGGAGAGGGAGGAAAAGAGCAAAGGTACTAGAGTAGAGGAGCTCCTCTAGACTAGTGTCTTTGGACAGGAGGGAGAGGGGGAGAGGGGGAGAGGAAGGAGTGAAGGGGAGAGTGAGGACAGGAGGGAGCGGCCCTGGGTCGACTGCCCCTCATCGCGGCCGCCATCTCCCCCCCCTCTGGTCTATTGTGTGTGTGTGTGTGTTACACGGCGGGCGAGCGGGGATGGGGTTGTTGGTGTTGGCGGCGGTGGCGGTGGCGGGGCTGACTGAGCTACTCACCGGCGGCCGAGGCGGGCGGGCGGGTGGGCGCGTTCGTGTTCCCGTTCCCGACGCGCGCTCCCGGAGGGGGGGGGGGAGGAGGAGGAGGGGGGGGGAGCTCGTTCCCGCGCTCGCGCCGCGGCCGTTGGCGGCCCCTCCCCCCCCCCTCCCACCCGGCCGCGTGACCGTCACCGCGCGCGTGACCGTGACCGTGACCGTGCCCGCCAGCTGCTGCAGCCGCCGGGTCAGTGCTCGTCCCTGTGGTGGTGGTGTCTGTGTGTGTGTGTGTGAGTGTCTGTGTGTGTGAGTGTCTGTGTGTGTCTGTCTGTGTGTGTGAGTGTCTGTGTGTGTGTGTGAGTGTCTGTGTATGTCTGTGTGTGTGTGTGAGTGTCTGTGTATGTCTGTGTGTGTGTGTGTGTCTGTCTGTGTGTGTGGGTCTCTGTGTGTGTCTGTGTGTGTGTCTGTGTGTGTATGTCTGTATGTCTGTGTCTGTCTGTGTGTGTGTGTGCCTGTCTGTGTGTGTGTCTGTGTGAGTGTCTGTGTGTGTGAGTGTCTGTCTGGGCATGTGGGTCTCTGTGTGTGTCTGTGTGTGTGTCTGTCTGTGTATGTCTGTATGTCTGTGTCTGTCTGTGTGTGTGTGTGCCTGTCTGTGTGTGTGTCTGTGTGAGTGTCTGTGTGTGTGAGTGTCTGTCTGGGCATGCGTGTGTATGTCTGTCTGTGTGTGTGTATGTCTGTGTGTGTATATGTATGTCTGTGTGCATGTGTCTGTGTGTATGGCTGTGTGTAAGTATGTCTGTGTGTGTATGCATGTCTCCATCGGGGTGTCTGTCTGTTCATGTGTATGTCTATCTGATCTGTGAGTGAGTGTGTATGTCTGTCTGTGTCTGTCTGTCTGCATGTGTGTCTGTCTGTCTGTGTGTGTATGCCTGTGTGTGTATGCTGTCTGTCTGTCTGTCTCTATGTGTGTGTGTGTTTGGGAGTATGTGTTTTTCTGTCTGTCTGTTTGTATGTGTCAGTGTCTGTGTTTGTCATGTGTGTCGTATATGTCTGTGTGTGTGCGTCTGTGTTTATGCCTGTCTGTCTCTGTGTGTGTGAGCATGTGCGTCTGTGCGAGTCTGTGTTTATGTCTGTCTGTCTCTATGTGTGCACGTCTGTGCGTCCGTGTGCGTGTCTGTGCAAGCTGTCAACTTGCATCCTAGCCGATTGTTCTTGTTAGCTGGCAGTGAAGCACAGAAACATTTGCACAGAGAAAAAAGGCGTATTAAATATTATAAAACACAAGCATGCAAATAATAAAACAAATATGCAGTATGAGGAAAGGCTTTGGAAATCAGTAGACACAAGGAAGTGCAGATGTTGGTTTACAATGTGCAGATTAGTCAGAAGAAGAGTCCCGACCCAAAACGTCACCTATCAATATTCTCCAGGGATGCTGCCTGACCCGCTGAGTTACTCCAGCACTTTGTGTCCTTTTGTGTAAACCGGCATCTGCAGTTCCTTGTTTCTACTGATTTCCAAAGCATTTCAGTTTAGTTTATTGTCACCTGTACTCAGCAGGTCAGGCAGCATCTCTGGAAAATATGCACAGGCGATGTTTCGGTTCGGGACACTTCTTCAGTCCCTTCTCAATGTCTGGTAGACTCAAAATGCTGGAGTAACTCAGCGGGTGAGGCAGCATCTATGGAGAGAAGGAATTGGCGACGTTACATGTTGAGACCCTTGTTCAGACTGCTGTAGGGGAGGGTGCAGGACAGAGATAGAATGTAGCGGAGATAGTAAGACTACTGAGACAACTGGGAAGTGGGAGGGGATGGAGAGAGAAAGCAAGGGCTACCTGAAGTTAGAGAAGTCAATGTTTATACCGCTGGGGTGCAAACTACCCAAGTGAAATATGAGGTACTGTTCCTCCAATTTGTGCTGGGCCTCACTCTGACAATGGAAGAGGCCCAGGACAGAAAGGTCAGATTGGGAGGGGGAGTTGGTGCTGGGCCACTGGGAGATCAGGTAGGTTAAGACAGACTGAGCGGAAGTGTTCAGCGAAACGATCGCCGGGCCTGCGCTTGGTCCCGCCGATGTAGAGAAGTTGACACCTGGAACAGCGGAAGCAGTAGATGAGGTTGGTGGAGGTGCAGGTGAACCTCTGCCTCACCTGGAAAAACTGTTTGGGTCCTTGGATGGAGTTGAGGGGAAGTAAAGGGACTAGGGTTGCCAACTTTCTCACTCTCAAATAAGGGACAAAAGGTGATGTGCCGCGGCGGTGACTCCGGTTAGGTTATGGTGCTCGCCCGGGATGAAATGACTGACGGGACTGGCAGCTAGCAGATGGTTAGAGGGACCTTTGTCAAAAGAGAGAGAGAGAAGAAAACAACAATTGCAGGGGAAGGTACCTCCTTCTTAGTGTCTTTTTGTTTGGAAATGAGTAAAGTATTGACTACGAAAGGCAGCTGGAGCGAAAAATAAGGGGGAAAACCAAGAATACAGTTATTAATGCCATCATTAAAGTTTCTTGCATAGATTTACAAATGGATCTGGTCTGTTTGGACAGCATGCAGCTTTTCCACTGAACCTCGGTACACGTGACAGTAATAAACAGGAACCTGAAGATAAGGTGAGAGGAAACACAGCCCCTTGGAGTACGGACACTCAGGAGTCAAGAGAGTTTTATTGTCATGTGTCCCAGAGATAGGACAATGAAATTCTTGCTTGCTGCAGCACTACAGAATATGTAAACGTAATACAGAACAGGAGATAAACGTTCAGTGTGTCTATATACCATAGGCCATATATGTACACAATAAATGAACAGATAAAGCGCAATAGTAATAATAGACTGTTATTGTTCAGAGCTTGTTTGATGTTGTGTTTTATAGCCTGATGGCTGTGGGGAAGTAGCTGTTTCTGAACCAGGATGTTCCAGATTTCAAGCTCCTGTACCTTCTTCCTGATGGCAACGGTGAGATGAGTGTGTGGCCAGGATGGTGTGGGTCTTTGATGATGTTGGCAGCTGGGTGGCCACGTATAATTTTGTCTCTTGGGACACTGTATTTATTGTTTTTCAATATACCTCCTTTTCGAGTGGACTAAACCTAGTATTTGTGTAGGTTTGTTATTGTCAAGTGAACTGAGATACAGTGAAAAGCTTCTGTCTGCGTGCTGTCCAAATAAATCAGGTCGTACTATACATGTGTACAATCAAACCACACACAATTAGTGCAAAGATTAATAATACCAGAGTGCAGAATATAATTTTTCAAAAAGCATTTTGTGTCTATCATCAGTGTAAACCAGCATCTGCAGTTCCTTCCTACACATATAATTTTACAACATTGTAAAGTACCAGTGACAGAGAAAAAGACAATATCTGCAATGAGGTAGGTTGGAAGATCGGGACAACACCCTTAGCTTGTGAGAGGACCGTTCAGTAGTCTGATAACAATCGACAATATGTGCAGGAGTAGGCCATTCAGCCCTTCGAGCCAGCATCGCCATTCACTGTGATCATGGCTGATCATCCACACCAGTACCCCGTTCCTGCCTTCTCCCCATATCCCTTGACTCCGCTATCTTTAAGAGCTCTAACTATTCTCTTGAAAGCATCCAGAGAATCGGCCTCCACTGCCTTCTGAGGCGGAGAATTCCACAGATTCTCAATTCTCTGGGTGAAAAAGTTTTTCATCATCTCTGTTCTAAATGGCCTACCCTTTATTCTTAAACTGTGGCCCCTGCTTCTGGACTCCCCCAACATCAGGAACATGTTTCCTGCCTGTAGCATAACAGAGGGGAAGAAGCTGTTCCTGAATACGTTTTTGTATCTTCAGCCCGACGGAAGCGGAGAGATGAGGTGGGACAAGTCTTTGATTATGTTGGCTGCTTTTCCGAGTCAGTGTGAGGTGCAGATGGTGAGGTGTCTGGTCTGTGTGATGGATTAGGGGTGGTGCAGTGGTCGAGTTTCTGCCTTACTGCCAGAGTTTCTGCCAGAGACCCGGGTTCAATCCTGACTATGTGTGCAGCCTGTACCTAGTTTGTACGTTCTCCCCGTGGCCACGTGGGTTTTCTCCAGGATCTTCAGTTTCCTCCCACACTCCAAAGACCGACAAGTTTGTAGGTTAATTGGCTTAGTATAAATTGTAAATTGTAGGATAGTGTTAACGTGCGGGGATCGCTGGTCGGCGCGGACTCGGTGGGCCGAAGGGCCTGTTTCCGTGCTGTATCTCTAAACTAAACTAAATGTGACTGCAGACATTCCCTCTAACTGAATCTGCTGCATTGAGAGGAGGTGGCCTGACTGTTGAGGCAGAATATTCTTGAGCAACAGAATGGAATGATGTGGAACTTGCCCGACTCTGTAATCTCCTTTTAAAAGAATGAGTGGACTGCAAAGCCTCACCTCCTTTGCTGTTATGTTTCTAAATAACTCTGAGATTGTAGAACATTTTAGTTTAGTTTAGTTTAGAGATACAGCTTGGAAACAGGCCCACTAAATCCACACTGACCATCGATCACCCGTTCACACTGGTTCTGTATTATCCCACTTTCTCATCCATTCCTTACACACTAGGGGCAATTTACAGAGGGCCAATTAACCTACAAACCCGCACATTCCCATTAAATCGTCCTCCTCCCCCCTCACCTTAAATCTCTGTCCTCTGGTTCCAATAAGGTAGAGGCGAATCGGACAGTACCCAAGCTTATGGAAGGACCGTTCAGATGCCTGATAACAGAGGGGAAGAAGCTGTTCCTGAGTCTGGTGGTGCGCACTTTCAAGTTTCTGTACCTTCTGCTGGGCGGGAGTGGGGAGAAGAAGGAATGACCGGGGTGGGACAAGTCTTTGATTGTGTTGGCTGCTTTCCCGAGGCAGCTTGAAGTGCAGATGGAGTCAGTGGTGGGGAGTCGGGTCTGAGTGATGGACTGGGCTACATGCATCCACAACCCTGTGCAGTATCTTGCAGAGCTGTTCCCAAAGCAAGCAGTGATGCAACCCGACAGTATGCCAACAGCTCACAGCGACCTTCAAACACACTCGTCCTCCGTTGTTGAACGAATGAAGAGTATTTTTTATTGGATCAACAACTATTTGTAACACAAACACCATGGCACCATTGGAGGATTTGGTGTCTTTAGTGTTTAGAGATGCAGCATTCGAAACAGGCCCTTCGGCCCAACGGGTCCGTGCCAACCAGTGATCACCCCATTACCCTTGGCACGAGGGACAATTTACTATTTTTCTGAAACCAATTAATCTACAAACCTGTTTGTCATTGGAGTGTGGGAGTAAACCGGAGCACCCGGAGAATACCAACGCAGGTCACAGGCAGTACGTACGAACTGTGTACAGACAGCACCTGTAGTCAGGATCAAACCCGGGTCTCTGGCGCTGTGAGGCAGCAACTCTACCGCTGCGCCACCGTGCTGCCCCTGTCATAGAGTGGAAACATTTGAGAACCTAGGACAACTCAAGAATCATGGATGTCCACTTGCCCTACGTAGTGGAAACAGAATAATGAGTTTTTTACTTGCTGCAACGTAACGGGCCTATTAATGCAATAACACGTAGGTAAATATATAATAATTAATAAAACAATAAATGAATAACCATAATACCAGATGACCACGGTGCAAAACTAAATTAAAATTACATTGAAAACACGTACACGATTCTTGATTAGTACAGATGTCAGGGGTTATGGGGAGAAGGCAGGAGAATGGGGTTAGGAGGGAGAGATAGATCAGCCATGATTAAATGGCGGAGTAGACGATGGGCCGAATGGCCTAATTCTACTCCTATTCCTTATGTACTATAACACCAAGATAAGCGCTCAACCAAGAAAATCAAGCCCAAAGCCAAAGTAGTATCTAAACTGCTTATACACACTAATGCTAAGGACGATAACTACTTCCGTGCAATAACCAGCTACCTACATGTTAACAACCACATAAAAACCGATCGTGTAGAAGCAAGTATATCATTGGGGTTGTCAAGTGGGCACCTCCCTTCACTGGTGTTTCGTTGAGTTAAGGCTCAGTGTGTCGTGTAACCAAAAGCTCTACAGAACAATACAACAATTGATGTACAATGGTGAATGTTGTTAATATCTTTGGAAAGAGTTGAACGAAGGCAGATAAATAGATTCTTTTTTTCCCCATCAATATTCACAGCTGTGCGACCAGCTGTTTAAACTGGGGTCACTAATGGCATGGGTGACATCCTCGGATAGTCACGAAACATCTCTGTCTCTGTCGATGCCTTCACTCAATGAAACCGCCTGAGATATGCAGCCATTGTGTGTCATCACGGGAATGAACACAGATCTAATCACTCATTAGCACATTCCAATGAATTGAATAACTTAGATATTTATTTCACAATTGTAAATGTGGGCAATGAGTCACGTACTAATTACAATGTGCAACTTGTTTGGTTGTCAAGACTGATCGGACAGAGTGCGAGCGGGGTGAGGAATTAAAGCAGTGGCCATGGGAAAGTCAGGGTCACACCTTTGGACCACAAGGTGGTCACCCAATCTGCCTTTGGTTTCTCCAATGTGGAGACCACATTGTGGACACCACATTGTGGACACCGAATGCAGTACACTAGATTAGGAAACACTTGGACAGAAAGCTGATGTAAGCAGAAGCCTACGTTATGTTCAGATAGGATTTTGGTTTTCACTTGAGTCTTTAGTCAGAGTGTGGTGAATCTGTGGAATTCATTGCTATAGAAGGCTGCGGTGGCCAAGTCAGTGGATATATTTAAGGCAGAGATAGATAGATTCTTGATTAGTACGGGTGTCAAGGGTTATGGAGAGAAGGCAGGAGAATGGGGTTAGGAGGGAGAGATAGATCAGCCTTGATTGAATGGCGGAGTAGACTTGATGAGCCGAATGGCCTAATTCTACTTCTATCCCTTATGACCTTAATAATTAAACTAAAAATGGTTACAGGCATGCCAGAACTTTGAATAGAGATCTCCCCGATCAGATGATGCCCGGATCAGATTCAGATTCAACTTTATTGTCATTGTGCAGTGTACAAGTACAGAGACAACGAAATGTAGTTAGCATCTCACCCAGAAATGTGAACACAGAATAATGTAACAGTAAAATATATATATGTATATACAGTAGCAGTAGTGCAAACTTCTGGGGGGGGGGGGGGGGGGAGGTCAGTCACTGGGGGAAGGAGTGTCCGGGGGGGGGTGACTGGCAATCACCAAGGTGCAGAGTTAAGTAAGATAACAGCCGCAGGGAAGAAGCTGTTCCTGAACCTGCTGGTCCGGCAACGGAGAGACCTGTAGCGCCTCCCAGATGGGAGGAGGGTAAACAGTCTGTGGTTGGGGTGAGAGCAGTCCTTGACGATGCTGCGCGCCCTTCACAGACATCGCTTGCTCTGGACAGACTCAATGGAGGGGAGTGAGGAACTGGTGATGCGTTGGGCAGTTTTCACCACCCTCTGCAGTGCTTTCAGTTGCCATACCATACTGTGATACAGTGCTTTCCGGTCGGAGACAGAGCAGTTGCCATACCATACTGTGATACAGTTAGTAAGGATGCTCTTGATGGTGCAGCGGTAGAAGTTCACCAGAATCTGAGGAGACAGATGGACCTTCTTTAGTCTCCTCAGGAAGAAGAGACGCTGGTGAGCCTTCTTGATCAGTGTTGAGGTATTGTGGGCCCAAGAGAGGTCCTAAGAGAGGATGAAGGTACAGGCAGTATCTAGCACACACCGGATTGGGCATGACCTTGGTGGTGGCACAGTGGTAGAGCTGCTGCCTCACAGCGCCAGAGACCCGGGTTCGATCTTGACTATGGCCGCTATCTGTGCGGAGTTTGTACGTTCTCCCTGTGACCTACGTGGGTTTTCTCCAGGTGCTCCAGATTCCTCCCACTTCCAAAGACGTGCAGGTTTGCAGGTTAATTGGCTTTGGTAAAATTGTAAATTGGGGATAATCAGCCATGATCACATTGAATGGCGGTGCTGGCTCGAAGGGCCGAATGGCCTACTCCTGCACCTATTGTCTATTGTCTATTGTACCTAGTGTGTAGGATAGTGCTAGTGTATGAGGATCGCTGGTCGGCACAGACTCGGTGGGCCGAAGGGCCTGTTTCCGCGCTGTATTTCTAAACTAAACTAAGCTAAACATCTTAAATGGTAAAATAAAGATGATCGCTACATCATGGAAAATGCATCACACAGAAAGTGACCAATCTGTGTGTGATGGCTGAAGCATAACTATTGGTATTTATCCTAGCTTCCGATAGGAGCGGCACGGTGGCGCAGCGGTAGAGTTGCTACCTCACTGTGCCAGAGACCCAGGTTCGATCCTGACTACGGGTGCTGTCTGTGCGGAGTTTGTACCTTCTCCATGTGACCGCGTGGATTTTCTCCAGGTGTTCCGGTTTCCTCTTCCCTTATCTCCTTCCTAAAAGAACGTCCTTTAATTATGAGGCTATGACCTCTAGTTCTAGACTTTCCCACAAGTGGAAACATATAAAATTCTTAAGGGAATGGACAGGCTAGATGTAGGAAAAATGTTCCCAATGTCAGGAACCAGGGGTCACAGTTTAAGAATAAGGGGTAGGCCATTTAGGACTGAGATGAGGAAAAACATTTTCACCCAGAGAGTTGTGAATCTGTGGAATTCTCTGCCACAGTAGGCAGTGGAGGGCCATTCATTGGATGTTTTCAAGAGAGCAGGCTAACGGAATCAAGGGATATGGGGAAAAAGCAGGAACGAGGTAATGATTTTGGATTATCAGCCATGATCATATTGAACGGAGTTTGCACGTTCTCCCTGCGACTGCATGGGTTTCTTCCGGGTGCTCCGGTTTCCTTCCAAATCCTAAAGACATGCAGGTTTGTAGGTTAATTGACTTCTATAAATTGCCCCTAGTGTGTAGGATGTGAAAATGGCCTTCTCCTGCACCTATTTTCGATGTCTATGTTTTTATGTCTATGTCTAACATCCTCTCCACATCCACTCTATCTAAGCCTTTTGTTATTCTGTACGTTTCAATGAGGTCCCCACTCATTCTTCTAAACTCCAGCGAGTACAGGCCCAGTGCTGACAAATGCTCATCATAGGTTAACCTACTCATTCCTAAGTTAATTCTTATTCATGACATTTTTGTTTACTACAATATTTGTTCAGATGGGTATTTGTTGAAGCGGATTTAAAAAAAAATTTCGTTAGCGTGAAATTTGTGTTGGGTATTTAGTTGAATTTATGCTGAGAGGAATGAGAACACAAATAATCTAAATTCATATTGGCAAAGATCACACTATTATGAATTGCAGCTCCTGTAAACAAGGGTTATTTACTCTGCTAGGCTGCAGGGATCTTTAAACTGGAGACAAGAGAACAGTCTTTAACTCTCACTGAGTAATCACAGGCTGGCAGATGACAGACCCAGCTGGGAATAGGTGACAAATGCATCGTCCCATTCAGGATCACGGTGGCGCAGCGGTAGAGTTGCTGCCTCACAGCGCCAGAGACCCGGGTTCCATCCTGACCACGGCCGCTGTCTGTACGGAGTTTGTACGTTCTCCCCGTGACCTGCGTGGGTTTTCTCCGGGTGCTCCGGTTTCCTCCCACACTCCAAAGACGTGCAGATTTGTAGGTTAATTGGCTTTGGTAAAAATGGTAAATTGTCCCTAGTGTGTGTAGGATAGGGTTAGTGTGCGGGGAATCGATGGTCGGCACGCACCGAAGGGCCTGTTTCCACACTGTATCCCTAAACTGAACTAATCAAGTTACAATTCCATTAAGGTGCCATTTTACCTCCTAGAGTTCAGATGGAACTTTATTCATGTGGCGCAGCAGTAGAGCTGCTGCTTCACAGCGCCAGTGATGTGGGTTCGATCCTGACCTCGGGTGCTGTCTGTACGGAGTTTGCACGTTCTCACCGTGGGTTTACTCGGGGATCTCCGGTTTCCTCCCACACTCGAAAGAGGTGCAGGTTTGCAGATTAATTGGCTTTCTCTAGTGGGTAGGATAGTGTTAGTGTGGGGGGGGGGCGCTGGTCGGTACGGACTCAGTGGGCCGAAGGGCCTGTTTCCGTGCTGTATCTCTAAACTAAACTAATCAAGTTAAAATTCCATGAAGATATTATTCACCTCCTAGAGTTCAGATGGAACTTTATTCACGGTGACGCAGCGGTAGAGTTGCTGCCTCACAGCGCCAGAGACCCGAGATTGATCCTGACTGTGGGTGCTGTCTGTACGGAGTTTGCATGTTCTCCCTGCGACTGCATGGGTTTCTTCCGGGTGCTCCGGTTTCCTTCCAAATCCTAAAGACATGCAGGTTTGTAGGTTAATTGACATCTATAAATTGCCCCTAGTGTGTAGGATGTGAAAACTGGGATAACATAGAACTAGTGTGAACGGGCTGTCGGCGTGGACATGGTGGGCCGAAGGACCTGCTTCCACACTACATCCCTGAACTCTAAATTAAACATGTAACAAAGATGTTCCCAGCCTTATTTAATGGTGTAAGAGCCATTTTATACCGAATACACCTAGCTGTCTTTAAGTGGACTTTACTACACTTTATCTTATAAGATTATAAAAGGACTGGACAAGCTAGATGCAGGAAAAATGTTCCCCATGTGGGGCAAGTCCGGAACCAGGGGCCACAGTCTTAGAATAAAAGGGAGGTCATTTATGACTGAGGTGAGAAAAAACTTTTTCACCCAGAGAGTTGTGAATTTATGGAATTCTCTGCCACAGAGGGCAGTGGAGGCCAAGTCACTAGATGGATTTAAGAGTGAGTTAGATAGAGCTCTTGGGGCTAGTGGGGTTAAGGGATATGGGGAGAAGGCAGGCACGGGTTATTGATAGGGGACGATCAGTCATGATCACAATGAATGGCGTGCTGGTTCGAAGGGCCGAATGGCCTCCTCCTGCACCTATTTTCTATGTTTCTATGTTTCTATCTTGCACTAAACGTTATACCTTTTCAGCAGGTACGCTGTGGACGGCTTGATTATAATCATGTGTGGTCTTTCCACTGACTGGACAGCATGCAACGAAAAGCTTTTCACTGTACACGTTACAATAAACCAAACTAAATTAAATTTAACGAAACTGAAGATAGACACAAAGTGCTGGAGTAACTCAGCGGGTCAGGCAGCATCTCTGGAGAAAAGGAATAGGTGACGTTTCGGGTCAAGACCCTTCTTCTGACCGAAAGTCAGGGGAAAGGGGGAAACGAGAGGTATGAAAAGGTACATAGAACAAAGGAATGAAAGATATGCAAAAGAACAAATCAAAGCCAGCAAAGATGATCAAGGAAAGGTGGAGCCCACAATGGTCCATTGTGGACTGCTTCTAAACTAAACTGAAGGTAGACACAAAAAGCTGGAGTAACTCAGCGGGACAGGCAGCATCTCTGGAGAGAAGGAATGGGTGACGTTTCGGGTCTAGGTCCGTCTTCAGACCAGCACCTGCAGTTCCTTCCGACACATCTCAGCTAAACTCCATCTTTTTGGTGGTCAAAGTGAATTTGCGTCCTCTCAGGGTCTCTTTATGCCACTGTTTTTGACTTCTGAATAGAGACGTCTCTTAGAAAATATGTGCAGGAGGAGGCCACTTGGCCCTTCGAACCATTTATTGTGATCATGGCTGATCATCCACAATCAGTAACCCTTGCCTGCCTTCTCCCCATATCCCTTGATTCCGCTAGCCCCTAGAGCTCTATCTAACTCTCTTTTAAATCCATCCAGTGAATTGGCCTCCACTGCCTTCTGTGGCAGAGAATTCCACAAATTCACAACTCTCTGGGTGAAAAGTTTTTTCTCATCTCAGTTTTAAATGGAGTCCCCTTTATTCTTAGTCTGTGGCCCCTGGTTCTGGACTCGCCCAACATTGGGAACATTTTTCCTGCATCTAGCTTGTCCAGTCCTTTTATAATGTTATATGTTACTATCATCATCATCGGCGGTCACTCGAAACGAGTATGACTGTCCTCTCCTCTCCATAGGGTCGTCTACTTGTGGGTCTGCAGATATCTGTAGAGGCCGATCCGCGATCCACACACCTTGGTGCAACGTGGGCAGTGGAGACTGGCGGTGGTTGGTAGTCGTCGAGCCTCCTTCTCTCTCTCCTTACGGTGCTGTCGCTTTGTCTCTGCGACACGGCGTAGTTGCATTTCGTGACGTGCAGCTCCTTCCTGCACGGATTTCCTCCAGGAGCGCCTGTCCAGTGCAGTGTGCTCACAGTTGCTCGATGTGATGTGGAATTTCTTCAGGCTGTTCTTGATGTTGTCTTTGAAGCGTTTCTTTGGCCCGTCGGGGGCTCGCTGACCTTCCTTCAGTTGAGAGAACAGGATCTGTTTAGGGAGACGTGTGTTGGACATGCGGATGACGTGGTCAGTCCATCGAAGTTGGTGCTGCATTATTGTGGTGGTGGTGATGCTGGTCATGTTGGCTTCCTCCAAAATGCTGATGTTGGTGCGTTTGTCGTCCCAGCTGATCCTCAGAATCTTTCGTAAGGATCTTTGATGGTATTGTTCCAGGGCTCTCAGATGCAATGCAATAAAGAGTTTGTCAGTGTGTTTCATCTCTAACTTACAGAATTGTTCTTTCAGCAACCTGCGGTATTTACGTTGGAGGAATGGGAACAAGAATTACAGGTGTGACTGGTATGGAACAGGGCATTGCGTAACGGATGAGGCACCATCGCACATTCATAAATACCAGCGGCTGCAAAGATCAGTAAAATCTACCTGACCCGCATCCGTCAGCGAGTTATGGAGGTATTCAAAGGTACGAGGTTTGGTATAACACACGCACATGTTTGCTGCAAGAACAGTCAGTCTACAGAATCACAGATTTAAAATAGGCACAGAGTGCTGGAGTAAAGGGCCTATCCCACTTGGGCGTCATTTGCGCGTAATTTAAGCGACATCATTTACGCGTCACGACGCTCGTGGTCCGCATTACGCTCGCATGGTGCGTAGTGACATAGGCGGTGACGCGCGGTCACGCGCGGTGCCCCAGGATTTTTGGATGTACAAAATCTTCGCGCGCCATCTGCGTGACGCGCAAATGACGCCTAAGTGGGACAGGCCCTTTACTCAGCGGGTCAGGCAGCATCTCTGGAGGAAAAGGACTGTTTTTTTTTTATGGGGATCTGGACCCTTCTTCAGACCTGAAACATCACGTATCATTTTTCTCCAGAGGTGCTGCCTGGCCCGCTGAGTTACTGCAGTTGAGCAGTTTTGAGCATTATATCCGCGGAAGGATGTGCCAGCTTTGGAGAGGGTCCAAAGGAGGTTTACGAGAATTATTCCAGGAATGAGTAGGTTAACATATGATGAGCATTTGACGGCACTGGGCCTGTACTCGCTGGAGTTTAGAAGGATGAGGGGGGGACCTCAATGAAACTTACCGAATAGTGAAAGGCCTGGATAGAGTGGATGTGGAGAGGATGTTTCCACAAGTGGGAGAGTCTAGGACCAGAGGTCACAGCCTCAGAATAAAAGGACGTTCCTCTAGAAAGGAGATCAGGAGAAATTCCTTTAGTCAGAGGGTGGTGAATCTGTAGAATTCTTTGCCACAGACGGCTGTGGAGGCAAAGTCAATCAGTAATTTTAAGGTAGAGATTGACAGATTCTTGATTAGTACGGGTGTCAGGGGTTATGGGGTGAAGGCAGGAGAATGGGGCTAGGAGGGAGAGATAGATCAGCCATGATTGAATGGCAGAGTAGACTTGATGGGCCGAATGGCCTAATTCAGTTCCCATCACATGACCTTATGATCTGTGGGGAGGTGGGGGGGGGGGGGGTGAGGGACCTTGCCGGGCATGAAGGGGGGACCTGGCAAGGTACTGCCGAGATAGTGGGGCCACGTGCGAGCAGAAGATAGGTCAATTCGATGAACTTTTATGGCGCCGGAATTGTAGCGACTCTCTATGTACCGCCCAGGTGCGGCCTGCTGCATGATTTTACCGTGCGGTACGTAAAACTGAGAATTTCACTGCACCTATGCACATGTGAGAATAAAATATCATTGAATTGAAGCATAGAGGGATACCCATTATCTTGTTTGTCAGTGCTGGCTACATGTCATTCATTTGCAAACACTCCCTGCCCTTTCCCACAGCCGTGTCGATTTTTCCCTTACAAGCACATAGCTGTTCACATAAGACTTATTTAGTACGGATGCCAGGGGTTATGGGGAGAAGGCAGGAGAATGGGGTTGAGAGGGAGAGATAGATCAGCCATGATTGAATGGCGGAATAGACTCGATGGGCCGAATGGCCTAATTCCTCTCCCTCTGACTAAAGAAATTCCTCCTCATCTCCTTTCTAAAGGTGCGTCCTTTTATTCCGAGGCTGTGCCCTCTGGTCCTAGACTCTCCCATTGGTGGAAACTTACTCTCCACATCCATTCCATCCAGGCCTTTCACTATTCGGTACGTTTCAATGAGGCCCTCCCCCCTCATCATTCGAAACTCCAGCGATTACAGGCCCAGTAACGTCAAACCCTCAATGAGGTCCCCCCCACATCGTTCCCGGCAGTCTTCTTCATTCCGATTCTCTTTTGAACTTGTGCATATTTACCATTAAAAATGGGAATCAAGGTGAATGTGCAATTGTTTACAACATTACCTCCACTGTGTAGTTTAATCTCAGTGCTAACAATATTTTGAATAATTTGCTGTTTCACCACAATTTATAATTTAAATGTTTTTATAATTTTTAAATAATTTTTAGAATTCTCTGGAAACTTTCAAGAGAGAGCTAGATAGGGCTCTAAAAGATAGCGGAGTCAGGGGATATGGGGAGAAGGCAGGAACGGGGTACTGATTGGGGATGATCAGCCATGATCACATTGAATGGCGGTGCTGGCTCGAAGGGCTGAATGGCCTACTCCTGCACCTATTGTCTATTGTCTATTAAAAATATATATTTTCAAATTAAAAAATATCAATTGTATGAAAATTAATTAATTGCTTTTAAATAAAAACATTTTTTAAATTTCACTTGAATTTGTGTTTTATATGAAATGTTTAAGAAAAACACTTTTATTTTTTAATAAATATATAAAGAGATATTTTAGAGTGTTATATTTTAGAGTGTAGCTTTTAATCATCCACCCGTGATGGTTCAATGAAGATGGATGAGATTAAACGTATTTTAACTTTTATTATGGCTCAATTAAGATGCATGAGACACACAAATTCTGGAGTAACTCAGCGGGACAGGCAGCATCCCTGGAGAGAAGGAATGGGTGACGTTTCGGGTCGAGACCCTTCTTCAGACTGAGACTCAGAGGAAAGGGAAACGAGAGATATAGATGATGATGTGGAGAGATATTGAACAAATGAATGAAAGATATGCGAAGATGTAACGATGATAAAGGAAACAGGCCATTGTTAGCTGTTTGCTGGGTGAGAACGAGAAGCTGGTGCGACTTGGGTGGGGAAGGGTTGGGGAGAGGGGGAGTGCAGGGGTTACTTGAAGTTAGAGAAATCAATATTCATACCACTGGGCTGTAAGCTGCCCAGGCAAAATATGATGATTTTGATGATAGCGAAAGATGAATGAGATTAAACTTGTATTTTATCTTTGCTCATCCAAGTCACTTCCGCCACTATCTTTATACCATAAAATGCCCCGGGTGTCTATGTATGAGCTCAGCATCTTGATGAGACAGCTTTTTGATCGACCCTAAACGTAGCCTATTTCCTTCACTCCATAGATGCTGCCTCACCCGCTGAGTTTCTCCAGCATTTTTGTCTACCTTCAATTTTCCAGCATCTGCAGTTCCTTCTTAAACATTTGGAGTAACTCAGAGGATCAGTCAGCTTCTCTGGAGTACGTGTCAGATCAGGACTCCAATTGCAGCGTCACCAACATCCTGTTCAACTGTAACATAATGATCCAACTTCTGTACTTACTTCCCTGACTGAACCACTGTGCCAAACCCTCCCTTCACTGCCCTCTAGCTGTGACGCCACTGGCAGGGAAGGTGTGTTCCCATGATCAAGGAGAATGTGCCATTGTTTACAACATTACCTGCACCGGGTAGGGCATTAAGCCAATTCCTACAGCATTGTTCACAACATCACACAAGCCTCTGCTGCTGCGCCCAAGAACATCTCCGGATTTGCCTATTTTGAGGGGGATGAAAGGGTCTCGACCCGAAACGTCACCTATTCCTTCCCTCCATAGATGCTGCCTCACCCGCTGAGTTTCTCCAGCATTTTTGTCAACCTTTGAGGGGGATGAATATCACTTTCAAACAATGCCAATTCTAGCCAGTACGCTTAGATTAGTTTACTTTAGAGATACAGCTTGGAAAGAGGCCATTTGGCCCATTGAGTCTGCGCCGACCAAAATGTGAATAACTTGTAAAATATAACATAAATCTAAACGAAACTTGATACAACCCACCACAGGACAATGGTGGGTAAGGTGGTCCAAAAATTGTAGCGCTATCGTGTACCGTTTTGGCGTAATTCAGGTCAGGAATCACACGCAAACACACAGCCTCACAAACAAACAAGATGAGAGTTTTAGTAATATATAGATTATTTGAATAATGTGATTGATTGCTTATAGATTTTGCATTAGAAATTGATTGATCATAAAACCATAACAACAGACGGGGTATAATGATGGGACAAAAATTGATAAATGTAGCTTAATTTTTATATGCATACCAACACTCTTTACTGTCCACAATAAAGGCACTGAAAATTATCTTAACTTGACAAACTTGAATTAATTCATTAATTCACCAGCGGCACGGTGACGCAGCAGTACAGCTGCTGCCTCACAGCACCAGAGACCCAGGTTCGATCCTGGCTACGGGTGCTGTCTGTATGGAGTTTGCACATTCTCCCCGTGACCTGCGTGGGTTTTCTCCGGGTGCTCTGGTTTCCTCCCACACTCCAAAGACGTACAGGTTTGTTGGTTAATTGGCTTGGTATAAATGTAAATTGTCCCTAGTGTGTGTAGGATAGTGTTAATGTGCGGGGATCGCTGGTCGGTGCAGACACGGTGGGCCGAAGGGCCTGTTTCCGCGCTGTATCTTTCAACTAAATTAGCGAAAAAAATAAATTCTGAGAATGATTTTTCTTGGTTTCCAACCTATCAGTGATGCCGAAAGCAACAAAAGGCGCTAATTGTTAATTGCCTGTTTCCTGGTCATCTGTAAATTTGGCCTTTAGAGATACAGCGCGGGAACAGGCCCTTCGGCCCACTGAGTCCACACTGACCAACCATCCCCGCACACTAACACTATCGTACACACACTAGGGACAATTTACGTTTACACCAAGCCAAGTAACTGACAAATCTATACGTCTTTGGAGTGTGGGAGGTTATACTCTGAAATGTACGAATATATCTCGAATGAAGTTTTTTATCGTAGTAAATTATTCCATTCTTCTTTATTATCTTTTTTTTTTTTTTTGTTGTTTTTTTTTGTTTTTTGTTTTGTTTTTGGGGGTTTTTTTGTTGGGTTTTTTTCTTGCTTCTCTTTTTTCTCTTTCTTTCTTTCATCTATATCTTTTTAGTTCTATTTAGTTTAAAAAAAAATTTAAAAAAAGTATTGGAGACATTGTAATAATAATGGACGATATTAGTAATTTAAAAATGTAAGACTGGTATCGATTTTAATATGATATGTATCTACCTCCAATAAAAAATAATTTCACAAAAAAGAGAGAGCTAAATAGGGCTCTTAAAAAAAAATAATAATAAATTAAAAAAAAAAGGAGTGTGGGAGGAAACCAGAGCACCCAGAGAAAACCCACACGTGTCACGGGAGAACGTACAAACTCCGTACAGACAGCACCCGTAGTCAGGATCGAACCCGGGTCTCTGGCGCCGTGAGGCAGCAACTCTACCGCTGCGCCACCGTGTCATATTCTTTTCTAGGGATGTGGGAATCTATCATGAAACGAGAACTTCGTTATTTTTTTCCCAGAAGACCATTCTATCAATTAATTTCCTGCTCTTAGGAATTCCTTATGCAATTTGACTAACCAGCTGTATGTGTAGGAATGAACCGCAGATGCTGGTTTAAACCGAAGATAGACACAAAATGCTGGAGTAACTCAGCTGGACAGGCAGCATCTCTGGAGAGAAGGAATGGGTGACGTTTCAGTCTGAAGAAGGGACTCGACCCGAAACGTCACCTATCCTCGTGCTCCAGAGATGCTGCCTGTCCCGCTGACTTACTCCAGCACTCTGTGTTCTTTTCTGTTCACGTGTCTTTTTAAGTTGTTGTACTTCCACCAAAGTGTTTGTGCTTGCGTTGAACGTGAAGAAGTGTAATCTGTGGTGTTTTAAATCCAAACTTTCTTGCTTTTAGCGGATCTGTTGAGGTTTGCACGCTGCAACTTTATATGTTCCTTCCCGTCAAAACTTCTTCTAGACTTCTCTATAGATTCAGATTCCATTGAAATGGAGGCCTGGTGCGGCAGGTGCAGGAGTTCCGCCGTCGACTTCAACATTAAATTGTCGTAGAACGATTTCTTCAGCGCTAAGAGCAGGGGGTTTTGCCGCGAATGTTGGCTCCGTCCTCTCCCTTGTCTCTTCTTGCAGCAAGGTGAACAGGTAGTGCACAAGACACGTGCTATGTAGACCCAGCCCAAGTAGTGCAGCTCGACTATGTTCAGCAGAAAGCAGGCCAGACTCACGCAAAACATAAAGTTTAAGAAAATAGTCTTTTCCGTCGCCCTTGATACGAAACAGTCGGTTTTGGTCGGACAAGGGTAGGTCCAACATACAAACAAACAAGGCACATTGAATCCATATAGATAGTACTGTCCCAATAAGAAAATTATCTCCATAACAGCTCTCAGCATTACGTGGATGATATAGATGGATAGAACCTTGTTTGAAAGATAGATGGGGTCGCCACTTTTACTACTCTTGATGCCTTCCATTTCATATTCCCCGTATCTTACATCGAATCCCGCTTCCCCAAGGTTGACGGCTTCTGAACTTTGCGCCAGGATTTCATCCTCAAGGAGGGTCCCACCAGGCGTGGGGTCGCTTGGCGACTCCAGCTGATGCCCCCTGTTCATGTCGTACTGTTCGTCCTTTGCTATTTTGTGGAGGAGGTAGACGATGTAGAAGATGGAGGGGGTGGACACCAGCACAATCTGAAACACCCAGAACCTGAGGTGAGAGATGGGGGCGAAGGTGTTGTAGCAAACGTTGTTACAGCCGGGCTGGCGCGTGTTGCAGGTGAACTTGGACTGTTCATCGCTGTAGACCGCGTCACCGACCAGCGTCACCAGCAGAATGCGGAATATCAACAACACCGTCAGCCAGATCTTCCCAATCACTGTAGAATGGTTCTGTACTTCCGACAGGAGTCGGCCAAGCAGTGACCAGTCACCCATTGTTTATCTGTGGGAGAAGAAAGCAAATCATAATGTCATGAGACATTGTGGTTTAGTTATGTTAAGGTAAGTTAAGTTTAGTTTAGTTTAGTTTAGCTTAGCCTAGTTTAGTTTAGTTTAGTTACGTTTAGTTAAGGTTAGTCAAGTTTAGCTTAGCTTAGCTTAACTTAGTAGAGTTAAGTTTAGTTAAGTTTAGTTAAGTTTAGTTCAGTTGAGTTCAGTTTAGTTTAGCTTAGCTTAGTTTAGTTTAGAGATACAGCGTGGAAATAGGCCCTTCGGCCCACTGAGTCCGCACCGACCAGCGATCCCCCAAGTACACTAACACTATCCTACACACACTAGGGACAATTTACGATCTTTACCAAAGCCAATTAACCTGCAAACCTGCACGTCGTTGGAGTGTGGGAATAAACCGGAGCACCCGGAGAAAACCCACGCAGATCACGGGGAGAACGTGCAAACTCCATACAGACAGCACCCGAAGTCAGGATTGAACCCGGGTCTCTGGCGCACTGTAAGGCAGCAACTCCACCATTGCGCCACCATGCTGCCCACATTGGAGCAGAATTAGGCCATTCAGCCCATGGAGTTGTGAGGAGAATCTTCTCCACAGGTCAACAATGGACCATTGTGGGCTCCACCTAACCTTGATCATCTGGCTAGCTTTGATTTGTTCTTTTCATGCCTTTCCTTAATTTGTTCTTAATATATTTTCATGTCTCTAGTTGTCCGCTCCCTTAACTGTCAGTCCGAAGAAACGTCTCAACCCAAAACGTCACCTATTCCTTTTTTCTGCAGGGATGCTGTCTGGCCCGCTGAGTTACTCCAGCATTTTGTGGCTGTCTTCGTGTAAGCCAGCATCTGCAGTTCCTTCCTACACAGATAAATTGGGAAGATTGAATCAACATTAAAGTTGCTAAGGAGAAACAAGGAACTACATATGCCATGCGCCCAGCGGCTCAGGCAGCATCTCTGGAGAACATGGATAGGTGACGATTCAAACAGTCTGAAGAAGGGTCCCGACACAAAACTTCACCTATCCATGTTCTCCACAGATGCTGCCTGACCTGCTGAGTTACTCCAGCACTCTGTGAAACGTCACCTATCCATATTCTCCACAGATGCTGCCTGACCCGCTGAGTTACTCCAGCACTCTGTGAAACGTCACCTATCCATGTTCTCCACAGATGCTGCCTGACCCGCTGAGTTACTCCAGCACTCTGTGAAACGTCACCTATCCATGTTCTCCACAGATGGTAATACAGATCATTTCTAGCTAACAAAAATATTATTATTATTATTTTTTTTAATTTGTATTTTATTAGAAGTACATTACATTACAACCACATACATTAGTACTTGTCATTTATATCTTCTTACAATTAATGTACTCCATTTATTTTTTACACTAGAAAAGGAAAAGATTGAAAGAAAGAAGAAAGTGAAGGAAAAAGTGAAAGTGTAGGAAATGTGACAACAAAAAATGACGAAGACCCTATAAGAGCAAAATTAAAAACAAAAGAAAAAGAGTTAAGAAATAGACCCTAGGAAAGAAAGAAAGAGAGAAAGAGGAAAAAGAGAGAAACAAATATTTTTATGAGCATTACGTAAATGGGACATACCAGCTCTTCAACTATCATCCCCACTTACCTGACCTCAATTTTTTTTTTAAAGTACTTTTGCACCCTATGTTTGTAATAATTCTATAAATGCAGACCACGTCAGGTGGAAGTGATCTGGTTTACCTGCTAGGAGGAGTCTTATCTCTTCTAGGTGTAATGTTTCATTTCTAGCTAACAAAAATATTATAACAGACCTACTGTCCCTTATATGTTCTTAACGTAAGTGTGTTAAGTCCTGCTCGTTTGTTGTTTCCTTCCAGATTCAGGCACAATTTCTTCCCAGCTGTTATCAGGCAACTAAATCATCCTATCAACAACTAGAGAGCAGTGCTGAACTACTGTCTACCTCATTAGTGATCCTTAGGACTATCTTTGATCGGACTTTGCTGGCTTTACCTTGCACTGAACGTTATTCCCTTATCATGTATCTGTACACTGTGAATGGCTCGATTGTAATCATGTATTGTCTTTCCGCTGACTGGTTAGCACGCAACAACAGCTTTTCACTGTACCTCGGTTCACGTGACAATAAACTAAACTGAACTAACTCTGCGAGTCAACTCAAACTCAAACTCAAAAAAACTCAAACATAAAGGAAAACAATAGAAGGGGGAAAAACTGCTTGATTTTAGGCAAAGCATCACTTTGAAACTTTCTGAAGTCCTGCATAACTAGTTACAACATTCAGCCTTTTAAAGTTTAGTTTAGTTTAATTTAGTTTAGAGATACAGGGTGGAAACAGGCCCTTCGGCCCACCGGGTCCGTGCCGACCAGCCATCCCCGCACATTAACCCTATCCTACACACACTAGGGACAATTTTACATTTATACCAAGCCAATTAACCTACAAACCTGCACGTACTGTATTTGGAGAAACCGAAGATCTCGGAGGAAAATCCATGCAGGTCACAGGGAGAACGCACAAACTCCGCACAGACAGCACCCATAGTCAGGATGGGACCCGGGTCTCTGGTGCTATGAGGCAGCAACTCTACCGCTGCGCCACCGTGCCGCCTTAAAGTAGAATAGTCGTTCCACGTAAGGAAACCAACAACAGTTGCTCCAGGAAACAAACATTACAGAAACACTTCAATGAAAATATTTGCAACTTTTTCAACTTGTTTTGCTATATAGAAACATAGAAAATAGGTGCAGGAGTAGACTATTCGGCCCTTCAAGCCAGCACCGCCATTCAATATGATCATGGCTGATCATCCAAAATCAGTACCCCGTTCCTGCCTTCTCCCCATATCCCTGGATTCCGTTAGCCCTAAGAGCTAAATCTAACTCTCTCTTGAATACATGGATATATACAGGGTACAGCAGAATTTACTCACCCTGATGAGAATTATTCTTGGGTCTGACTTGTCCAGTTTTCTAGCAAGAAGTTAAAAAGCACAAAGCAGGATTGTTACCGATGAAAGCTGGAAACGCAGTTGAGCCAAGAGTGCATTTGAGTTTTGGGTGACTGCACTGAGCTGACAACTCACAGGTCAAACTAAAACTGTCTCCAAAACTGTTACCGTATTGTAAATGACAAAAAATGTGTTTACACCTAATCCGGGGCGAATTGTACAACTTCTTTGTAAACCATTCACAGCTGAAAACAAAGAATGTTCTAGAAATGATTTAAAGCACCAACCTTGCCCTCTGGAGTTCTACAAAACATTGTACCGATTGCTTCCATGGGTTGCATCAATTTAAATCATTTTAGTGCTTCACTTTTGAAAGCATTCAATAAATGCACAAATAAATAGATTTGCAACACATTAGTTTAGTTTAGTTTAGTTAAGAGACACAGGTCCTTCGGCCCACCGAGTCCATACTGACCAGCGATCCCCGCACATTAACACTACTCTACACATACTAGGGACAATTATTTAACATTTATATATTTATACATTTATAACCAAGCCAATTAACCTACAAACCTGCACGTCTTTGGAGTGTGGGAGGAAGCCGAAATCTTGGAGAAAACCCGCGCAGGTCACGGGGAGAACGTGCAAACTCCGTACAGACAGCACCCGTAGTCAGGATCGAACCCAGGTGTGAGGCAGCAACTCTTCCCGCTGCGCCACCGTGCCTTCTACACATTGCAGTGGAGACCAGAACAAGAGACAGCTTGAGGAGCCCAATAAAGAATATGCTGCCTCTATTTCTAGCTGAGTGATTAATAATGACAGGGTATGTGAAATCATGATTTTCACCCCCATTTTTGCAGTGTTTATACTAAACTCCCACCCTGACTCTGGTCTCTTCACTACCCAAATTGTATATCGCACTCTCATTCCAAGTTTTTTTTAACTCAGAGAATAATAGTCCATAGAGTGATAGTGTCATACATCATGGAAACAGGTCCAACTTGCCCCCACTGACCAACATGCCCAATCTACACTCCTCCCCCCCCCCCTCCACTCCTCCCCCAACTACTGTCAGGCTGTAGAAGGGTCCCGACCTGAAACGTCATCCATCCTTTTCCTCCAGAGTTGCTGCTTCAGAATCTGTCCTATCCATGTACCTGTGTAAATGCTTTGTTGCGTGGCAATAGTCTCTGCCTCAACTACCTCCTCCGGCAGCTCGTTCCATACACCCACCACCCTCTGTGTGAAAAGCTACCCCTCAGGTTCCCATTAAATCTTTCCCAGTCCATTCCTACTTGTCTCATAAATTTTTATGTTCCAAATATTTAGCTTTACTTCTATAGAATATCATCATATTTATTGTTCAAGGTCGAGACCCTTCTTCAGACTTGACCCGAAACGTCACCCATTCCTTCTCTCTAGAGATGCTGCCTGTCCTGCTGAGTTACTCCAGTATTTTGTGTCTATCTTCGGTTTAAACCCTTCGAGATCCTTCATCAGTCTGAAGAAGGGTCTCGACCCGAAACGTCACCTATTCCTTCGCTCCATAGATGCTGTCACACCCGCTGCGTTTCTCCAGTATTTTTGTCTACCTTCAATTTTTTCAGCATCTGCAGTTCTTTCCAAAACACATACCATCCCCCACTCCCAATTCCTCCGTCTACGCCGCATCTGCTCCCAGGATGAGGCATTCCACACCAGGGCATCCGAAATGTCCTCATTCTTCAGGGAACGGGGGTTCCCCTCCTCCACCATAGATGAGGCTCGCACCAGGGTCTCTGCCATACCCCGCAACACTGCTCTCTCTCCCCATCCCCCCACTCGCAACAAGGGCAGAGTCCCCCTAGTCCTCACCTTTCACCCCACCAGCCGTCACATACAACAAGTGATCCTCCGTCAGTTTCGCCACCTCCAACGTGACCCCACCACTCGCCACATCTTCCCATCTCCCCCCATGTCTGCCTTCCACAAAGACCGCTCCCTCCGTAACTACCTTGTCAATTCTTCCCTTCCCTCCCCTACCACCCCCTCCCCGGGCACTTTCCCTTGCAACCGCAAGAGATGCAACACTTGTCCCTTCACCTCCCCCCTCGACTCCATTCAAGGACCCAAGCAGTCGTTCCAGGTGCGACAGAGGTTCACCTGCATCTCCTCCAACCTCATCTATTGCATTCGCTGCTCTAGATGTCAGCTGATCTACATCGGTGAGACCAAGCAGAGGCTTGGCGATCGTTTCGCCGAACAGCTCCGTTCGGTCCGCAATAACCAACCTGACCTCCCGGTGGCTCAGCACTTCAACTCCCCCTCCCATTCCATATCCGACCTCTCTGTCCTCGGTCTCCTCCATGGCCGCAGCGAGCAACACCGGAAATTGGAGGAAATGCACCTCATATTCCGCTTGGGCAGTCTACATCCTGGGGGCATGAACATTGAATTCTCCCAATTTTGCTAGCCCTTGCTGTCTCCTCCCCTTCCTCAGCCCTCTGGCTGTCTCCTCCCATCCCTCAGCCCTCGGGCTCCTCCTCCGCCTTTTTCCTTTCTTCTCCCCACCTATCAGTCTGAAGAAGGGTTTCGGCCCGAAACGTTGCCTATTTCCTTCGCTCCATAGATGCTGCTGCACCCACTGAGTTTCTCCAGCATTTTTGTGTACCCACATAATATATATGTTTATTTGTATGCGTATATATGCAGACATATGTATATATATATATATAAATGTGTGTGTATGTATTAATATGTGAGTATGTGTATATATAATCACATTGAACTTTTTCTCTCGTTTATTATATTGTTCACAGTGTACTATGTTTACCTATTCTGTTGTGCTGCTGCAAGTAAGAATTTAATTGTTCTGCCTGGGACACAGGACAATAAAACACACTTGGCTCTTACACAGTAAAGTATGACAGACACAAAAAGCTGGAGTAACTCAGCGGGTCAGACAGCATCTCTGGAGAAAAGGAATAGGTTTCTTCACACCTTCTGAAGAAGGGTCTCGACCCGAAACGTCACCCATTCCTTCTTTCCAGAGATGCTGCCTGACCTGCTGAGTTACTCCAGCATCTTCTGACTATCTTTGACAATACCATGACTCTTGATTTATGGTGTTTACAGGAAGCACAACTAGATGTCATGAACAACAGCAGTGGCGAACACAGGCAAACAATGTCATAATTTTTTTTTTTTCAGATCTGTGCTGGAACCGTGACCATTCTATGCTGACAATATGGCAGCGTGCTGCTGAAATATGTGCATACAATCTGCCTGTCCGAGTTTTAATTGTCTACCTCACTGGTGCTCTGAAAGAAGGGATTATACACTGCAGCTGGAATGCTTTTCAATCTTGCTTTCAATTGCTCCCGTCCATTATTAAGGGATGCTGCGAAATATCAATGATCCAACTTGGCACTAACGTTGTGTTCATTATTTAACCAATTTGATGGCTTGAATGTATGTTTCTGTTTAGAGATACAGTGTGGAAACAGGCCCATCAGCCCCCAGAGTCCAGGCCGATCAGTGATCACCCGTCCACACACTAGTTCTATGTAATCCCACCGGCTCATCCACACCCTCGACCCACCAGGGGGCAATTTACAGAGGGAAAATTAACCTACAAACCCGCACGTCTTTGGGATGTGGAAGGAAAGTAACGTGGCGCACCCGGAGAAAACCCACGTGGTCCACAGGGAGAACGTGCAAACTCTGGTCAGGCAGCACCCGAGGTATAGGGCGGCATGGGTGGCGCAGTTGTAGAGTTGCTTCCTCACAGCGTCAGAGACCAGGGTTCGATCCTGACTACGGGTGCTGTCTGTACGCAGTTTGTACCTTCTCCCTGCGACTCCGTGGGTTTTCTCCGAGATCTCCGGTTTCCTCCCACACTCCAAAGACGTGCAGGTTTGTAGGTTAATTGGCTTCTGTAAATTGTAAATTGTCCCCTAGTGTGCAAGAGAGTGTTAGTGAATGTGGTGATTGCTGGTTGGCGTGGACTTGATGGGCTGAAGGGCCTGTTTCCACAACGTATCTCAAAAGTCTAAAGTAAAGTCTAAAGTCAGGATCAAATCTGGATCCATGGCGCTGTGAGGCAGCAGTTCTACCCGCTGCATCACCATGGTGGGTTCTCCACAGATGCTGCCTGTCCCGCTGAGTCACTGCATCTACCAGTATATAACATATGATGTCATATACATGTTGCAATTTACCTAATTACCAAATCTGTTATTATTTGATAATAAGAACTTTCCTGCTGAAATCTTTCATTCTAATATGTTAAAATTAACCTGTATCCTGGGGACACCGTTATATTTAACTATTTCACTGGAATTAGGCAGATAAGTCAATTTGCAACAAACAGAACGTACTTCTACAGATGCGCCGCTGAAAGCATTTTATCAGGATGCATCACAGCTTGTTTTGGGAACAGCTCCATCCTGGACCCGCAAGAAATTGCAGAGAATTGTGGACGCAGCCCAGACCATCACACAAACCAACCTCCCTTCCATTGACTCCATTTACACCTCACGCTGCCTCGGCAAGGCCAGCAGCATCATGAATGAATGAATGAATACGTTTATTGGCCAAGTATTCACATACAAGGAATTTGCCTTGGTGCTCCGCCCGCAAATGACAACATGACATACAGTGACAGTTAGGAATGACACATAAAACATTAAACATTAATAATAAAACAGTATTGATTAAACATGTGAATTCAATAAAATACCAGAGCAAAAGGAGGCTACAGATTTTTGGTTATTGAGTAGAGCTACTACTCGTGGAAAAAAAAGCTGTTATCAAGGACGAGTCGCACTCCCTCTTCTCTCTTCTCCCCTCTCCCATCGGGCAAGAGGTACAGAAGTGTGAAAACGCACACCTCCAGATTCAGGGACAGTTTCTTCCCAGCTGTTATCAGGCAACTGAACCATCCTATCACCAACTAGAGAGCAGTCTTGAGCTATTGTCTACCTCATTGGAGACCCTCGGACTATCCTTGATCGGACTTGACTGGACTTTATCTTACACTAAATATTATTCACGTTATTCCCTTTATCCGGTACACTGTAAATGGCTCGATTGGAATCATGTATAGTTATTCCACTGATTGGATAGCACCCAACAAAAGCTTTTCACTGTACCTCGGTACACGTGACAATAAACTAAACTCAAACTCAGTAGCAGTTGTAAATTTGTTGTCAATAGAAGGAACCATACCTGTCAAAATGCTCAGAATACAAATGGCTGGAGTAACTCAGTGGGTCAGGCAATAGACAATGGACAATAGACAATAGGTGCAGGAGTAGGCCATTCTGCCCTTTGAGCCAGCACCGCCATTCAATGTGATCATGGCTGATCATCCCCAATCAGTACCCCGTTCCTGCCTTCTCCCCATATCTCCTGACTCCGCTATCCTTAAGAGCCCTATCTAGCTCTCTCTTGAAAGCATCCAGAGAACCTGCCTCCACCGCCCTCTGTGGCAGAGAATTCCACAGACTCACAGCTCTCTGTAAGAAAAAGTGTTTCCTCGTCTCCGTTCTAAATGGCTTACTCCTTATTCTTAAACTGTGGCCCCTGGTTCTGGACTCCCCCAACATCGGGAACATGTTTCCTGCCTCTAGCGTGTCCAAACCCTTAATAATCTTATATGTTTCAATAAGATCCCCTCATCCGTCTAAACTCCACAGTATACAAGCCCAGCCACTCCATTCTCTCAGCATATGACAGTCCCGCCATCCCGGAAATTATCCTGACCCGCTGAGTTACTCCAACACTCTGTATTCTAGGCAACATTTGAGCATCTGTAGTTCCTTGTGTTTCGTTTTTTCATTTTAGAGATACAGTGCAGAATCAGGCCCTTCGGCCCACCGAGTCCGCACCGACCAGTGATCCCCGCACACTAACACTATCCTACACACACTAGGGACAATTTACATTTACACCAAGCCAATTAACCTACAAACCTGCACGTCTTTGGAGTGTGGGGGGAAACCGAAGATCTCGGAGAAAAACCACGTAGGTCACGGGGAGAACGTGCAAACTCCGTACAGACAGCACCCGCAGTCAAGATCGAACCTGGGTCTCCGGCACTGGAAGGCAGCAACTCTACCGCTGCGCCACCATGCCGCCCAAAGAGGTCAAGATGGATACAAGGTGGAGGACAGAGGAATTGTTGAAATGACCGGGGTAGAGGAAGGGGGCAAGGGAAGAGGGGAGGGGAGTGTTCGTCGAAGTTACAAGATTAGAGAAAGATTAGAAATAGATTCTTGATTAGTGCGGGTGTCAGGGGTTACGGGCAGAAGGCAGGAGAATGAGGTTGAGTGGGAAAGATAGATCAGCCATGATTGAATGGCGGAGTAGACTTGATGGGCTGAATGGCCTAATTCTGCTCCTATCACAGGTGAACTTATGAATTCAATGTTCACACCGCTGGGTTTTTAAGCAGCCCAAGCAGAATTCGAGGTGCTGTTCCTCCAGTTTGCGCTGGGCCTCACCCTGGCAATGGTGGAGGCCCAGGACAGAAAGGTCAGTGTGGTAATGGGAAGGGGAGTTGAAATGGGTCCTTGGCGGATCGAACGTAATTGTTCAACAAAACAGTCGGCGAGTCTAGGTTGGTCTTACAGGAGCCCACAAGGAGAACAGCGGAGGAGAGGAATAGATCGGGTAGTTGCACAGAGTCTCTTGCTCAGAGTAGGGAAATCGAGGACCAGAAGACATACTGTAGGTACGTATAAGTTGAAGAGGGAAAGATTTAATAGGAACCTGAGGGATAACTTTTTTCACGCAGAGGTTGGTGGGTGTATGGAACGAGCTGTCGGTGGAGGTAGTTGAGGCTGGGACTATCGCAATGTTTAAGAAACATTTGGAAAGGTACATGGATAGGACAGGTTTGGAGGGATATGGGCCAAACGCAGGCAGGTGGGACTAGTGTAGATGGGGCATGTTAGTCGGCATGGGCAAGTTGGGCCGAAGGGCCAGTTTCGACGCTGTATCACTCTGTGACTCTATGACAGTATATGAGGTTAACCAGTTCCATAGTTCTCCCTTGATATCACACCTTCCCCAGCCAATGATGGACCTGCCAAGCACAGCCCTGCCTGGGGTCATTTGTGGATCGTTTCCCAGATCTTCATTTTCCTCCCATCCCCAATTTTTAGTCTGAAAAAAAGTCTCAATCCAAAATGTCATCCATCCTGTTTCTCCAGAGATGCTGCCTGGCCCGCTGAGTTACTCCAGCACTTTGTATCTATCTTTGGTATAAACCAGCATCTACAGTTCTTTGTTTCCACCACAACACCAGACCCATATCCCTCTAAACGGGCAGCACGGTGGCGCAGCGGTAGAGTTGCTGCCTCATAGCGCCGGAGACCCGGCTTCAGTCCTGACCACGGGTGCCGTCAGCACGGAGTTTGTACGTTCCCCCCGTGACCTGCGTGGGTTTTTCCGGGATCTCCAGTTTCCTCCCACACTCCAAAGACGTGCAGGTTTGTAGGTTAATTGGCTTGGTGTGTGTGTAAATTGTCCCTGGTGTGTGTAGGGTAGTGTGAGTGTGCGGGGATCGCTGGTCGGCGCGGACTCGGTGAGCCGTGGGGCCTGTTTCCGTGCTGTATCTCTAAACTAAACTAAACCTATCCTATCCATGTACCTGTCTAATTGTTTCGTAAAGGTTGCGATGGTACGCGAGAGACATCTTTGCCAAGTTTCACACTTTATTGGTTGAAGCACAAAATTGCTATTTTTTATTTTAGATTCTGGAAACATTATTTTACAATTGATTTATTAAACGCTTAATTGGTTTGAATGAGGTTAAGTGGCTGAGCTAGAAAACCCAGGAGTATGTTTCAATTCTGCATTAAATTAGGTTATTGCAATCAGGCGAGTCGCTGCGATGTCGGGGAAAATTGTAAAGTTGTGGATATGTCAGAGACACCAGTTTCAGTTTAGTTTATTGTCACGTGTGCCAAGGTACAGTGAAAAGCTTTTGTTGCGTGCTAACCAGTCAGCAGAAAGACAATACATGATTACAATCGAGCCATTTACAGTGTGTAGATACATGATAAGGGAATAACGTTTAGTGCAAGGTAAAGCCAGCACTGACTCACACTCTAGAAGCAGCAAGTGTAGGAAGGAACTGCAGATGTTGGTTTACACCAAAGATAGACACAGAGTGCTCGGGTAATGCAGCGGGACAGGCAGCATCTCTGGAGAGAAGGTGTCGTTTTGACTCGAGACTCTCCTTCAGACTGAGAGTCTGGGGAAAGGGCCAATTAACATACAAACCCACACGTCTTTGGAGTGTGGGAGGAAACCAGAACACCCGGAGGAAACCCACCTGGTCACAGGGACAGCGTACAAACTCCGCACACAGACAGCCCCCGAGGTTAGGATCGAACCAGGGTCTCTAGCGCTTTGAGGCAGCATCTCCACCATGACGTCCCTGTCGGACTATCCATGAATTGAAGTGATTTCTGTTTTGGGTCTCGACCCGAAACATCACCCATTCCTTCTCTCCAGAGATGCTGCCTGCCCTGCTGAGTTACTCCAGCGTTATGTGTCAATCAGTTAATGTCCTTTGCCTGAATTTGTTCCTTATCCCTCCAAAGATCTGAAGAAGGGTCCGAATCGTCACCTATCCATGTTCTGCACCTTACATCTTACTTAGATAGCTTGCAATAGTTTCTCACCAAACCTATTGTGCAGAAACATAGCTCCACCCTGCTTCAAAGCATCACATATCTTTAACATGGGAAATAAATCATCTCTAGTCCTGGGAATGAAACTAACCAGTTACCACTTGTACTCATTTCCTGCTCATTCAATTCCAATGAACTCATTGAGTTGTAGAGCGATACAGTGTGGAAACAGGCCCTTCGGCCCAACGTGTCCACATCAGCCAACATGTCCCAGCTACACTAGTCCCACCTGCCTACGTTTTGCCCATATCCTTCCAAACCTGTCCTATCCATGTACCTGTCTAATTGTTTCTTAAATGTTGGGATAGTCCCAGCCTCAACTATTTCCTCTGGCAGCTCGTTCCATACACCCACCACCCTCTGTGTAAAAAAGTTACCCCTCAGGTTCCTTTTAAATCTTTTCCCCTTCACCCTAAACCTATGTCCTCTGGTCTCGTGATTTTATCCATCGGGAATGAATGTGCAGTGGCTACACAGCAACTACTGATCACTCTGCGCAAGTACTGTATAACACAGGACTATTGCTGAACACCTTCCTCATGCGATTTATAAACTTTTAACCCTAACACTAACTGGCCGTCACCGGCAGGACAGCGTACGTCAGCGTGTGACAGGGCGCACGACATGATGAGACACCCAGATGTCGCCTGAAGATTTTGAACGTTCCAAAATCCTGGGGCGGCAGGGAGACACCGCGCGTCACTACATGCGTCACCCCGCGTCACACCCCGACCACGCCGTGACAACCTCTTCTCAAGCTGTCGCCGAAAATGTCGCCCAAGTGGGACAGGCCCTTAAAGCAACTTTGGTTGTAAGAACGTTTTTTTGTTCCTTTGGGTAAGAAAGGTGTTTAAAGAAAGATATAATGTCACTGTTTTACACTTGTATTTACATTTGGGCAAATAAAACAATTACACTGCAAATCACACTTTCACTGCTTTTCACTGTACCTCGGTACACGTGACAATCAACTCAACTCAACACAGTTGGTTTAGTTTTAGAGACACAGCGCGGAAACAGGCCCTTCGGCCCATCGAGTCCACATCGACCATCGATCGTCTAGTTTTATGTTATCCCACTTTCTCATTCACTCCCGACACTCCAGGGGCAATTTACACAGGGCCAATTATGCGACAATCCTGCCACATTTTTCGTCCGTGGGAGGAAACCGGAGCACCCGGGGAAAACCCACACGGTCACAGGGAGAGCGTGCAAACTCCACACAGGCAGCACCCATAGTCAGGAACGAGCCCAGGTCCCTTGTGCTGTGAGGTAGCGCCTCTACCCGCTGCACCACCGTGACGGCCTTTTCATGGTTTTAGAAACGTAACTTCACAAGGATTGTGAGTTCTCAACGTTTACTCAGAGGTTCTTCATAAAATACAGCTGCTTATTTGAGGCTATGCTATTTCCTGCGAATGTCAAGCTTAAAACTCGCTGACTTTCTCTAAAAGTCACACTTGGAGCAACAGACCTGATACAAGCGTGTATAACTATGAGAGGCAGAGAGAGGGTAGACACTCAGAGCCTTTTTCCCCAGTGTGGAAATGTGTCAAAGACTAGAGGGCATGGTTTAGTTTAGTTTAGTTTATAGATAATAGACAATAGACAATAGGTGCAGGAGTAGGCCATTCGGCCCTTCGAGCCAGCACCGCCATTCAATGTGATCATGGCTGATCATCCCCAATCAGTACCCCGTTCCTGCCTTCTCCCCATATCCCCCGACTCCGCTATCTTTAAGAGCCTTATCTAGCTCTCTCCAGAGAACCGGCCTCCACCGCCCTCTGAGGCAGAGAATTTAGAGATAAACTAAACTAAACTGCCCACTGAGGCTTTTCCCTGGGGGCATCAAAGCCCATCCACCCAGTAACTGATGCTGTCCTGGCCTGGACGTCTGCCCTTGATCTACAACTTTAGGCTGTGCAGCCAATCGCAAGAAGAAGAAGTTTACAGATACAGAGCAGAAACAGTCCCTTCAGCCCACCGAGTCCGCACTGAACCAGCGATCCCTGCACACTAACACTATCCTACACATTAGGGACAATTTTACATTTACACCAAGCCAATTAACCTACAAACCTGTACGTCTTTGGAGTGTGGGAGGAGTGTGGGTGAAAACTCATGCAGACAGCACCTGTAGTCGGGATCGAACCCGGGTCTCTGGCGCTGTGAGGCAGTAGTTCTTTAGTCATAGTGATACAGCGTGGAAACACGTCCTTCGGCCCAACTTGCCCCATCTACACCAATCCCACTTGCCTGTGTTTGGCCCATATCCCCCCCAAACCGGTCCTATCCATGTACCTGTCTAACTGTTCCTTAAACGTTGGGATAGTCCCAGTCTCAACTACCTCCTCCGGCAGCTTGTTCCATACACCCACCACCCTTTGTGTGAAAATGTTACCCCTCGGATTCCTATTAAATCTTTTCCCTTTCATTTTGAACCTATGTCCTCTGGTCCTCGATTCCCCTACTCTGGGTAAAAGACTGTGCGTCTCCCCGATCTATTCCTCTCATGATTTTGTATACCTCTATAAGATCTATAAGACTTGGCCGCCGCAGCCTTCTATGGCAATGAATTCCACAGATTCACCACCCTCTGACTAAAGACTCAAGTGAAAACAAAAATCCTATCTGAACATAATGTAGGCTTCTGCTTACACCACCTTTACAGGCAATGAATTCCGGATTCCCTTAAGGTTTGTAACATGTTTGCTTCAACTTCTCTCTGATCCTTCAGCCAATTACTTCCACCCTGAGTCTCTTGGTGCTTGGCAGCTTGTTCCATACACCCACCACCCTTTGTGTGAAAAGGTTACCCCCTCAGATTCCTATTAAATCTTTCCCTCTTCACCTTGAACCTGTGTCCTCTGGTCCACGATTGACCAACTCTGGGCAAGAGACTCTGTGCATCTACCCGATCTATTCTTCTCATGAGTTTATACTCCTCCAGAAGATCTAACGCTGCTTTCATGTGAGAGGGGCAAAGTTAAAGGAAATGGACTGGCCAACTTTTTTACACAGAGGGTGGTAAGTGCCCAGAATGCCAGGGGTGTTGGTGGAGGCAGAAGTGACAGATGGGTGCATGGATATGCGGGGACTGGAGGGATATGGATCACAGGCAGGCAGATGAGATCAGTTTAACTTGGGCGTCATGGTCGGCATGGACATTGCGGGCCGAAGGGCCTGTTCCTGTGCTATACTGTTCTACTTTTCATATACTATAACCAGATTATATCCAGTTGAATGGTATTATTAGTTAGTAATATTAGTTAAGAAATTTTCTGATCTGGTTTATCAATACGCTGTGTTTTGGATCTGCATGTTCTTAATGTATTCTTTAAATTCCTACTTCTCCTTATTTCCTAGGCCCTTCCATAGTGTTGTTGGGCAGCACAGCGGCGCAGCGGTAAAGCTACTGCCTCACAGCGCCAGAGACCCGGGTTCGATCCTGACTACGGGTGCTGTCTGTACAGAGTGTGTACGCTCTCTGCGCGGGTTTTCCCCGTGATCTTCGGTTTCCTCCCACACTCCAAAGACGTGCAGGTTTGTCGGTTAATTGGCTTTGGTGTCGATGTAAATTTGTCAATAGACGATAGACAATAGGCGCAGGAGTAGGCCATTCGGCCCTTCGAGCCATTCAATGTGATCATGGCTGATCATCCACAATCAGTACCCCGTTCCTGCCTTCTCCCCATATCCCCTGACCCCACTATTTTTAAGAGTCCCCAGTGCGTGCAGGGTATTGTCAGTGTGAGGGGATCGCTGGTCGGCACGGACTCGGTGGGCTGAAGGGCCTAATTCTGCTCCTATCACTTGTGACTTTATGACCTTGTTATATTATAAGCAAGTGTGCATCAGTGGAAAAGTGCCTACTCCCAGAATTTGCAAATCAATACATTTTTAGTTAATTGTGTTAACGTGTTGGTTCCATTCGGTCTGTGAGTCACAGATACGCACGTGATTAACTGTTCACATTCTCCAGGCCTCTTCCATTCCATGCGTGTTGTGCACTAACAATAACAGACCATGGGCAGCAAGTTGAAGAAGGTACGTTTTTTATTATCTCCGTTTCAACGGCAGAGATTTCCTTTTTATTGGTAAAATCGAAATGACACGAAATGTCACAAATATGGAAAATGGTGGAGTTGAAAAATAGACAAGCCCTGGATGTTGTGGTTGGCAAGGGTTAGTTGCCAAAGATGCCCGAATCCCTGAGTAAGACACAGCGATGGTCCACGCTCACCGCACACGGGATTCCCGATACCATATTCCCAAAATCAAATTTAGGGCCACATAAAAAATAAATCATTCATATAGCGCTCAGAAGACAGAGAGCTTGAGTAGCTGAAACTGGTTTAAAACTAGAAGGTCATTTCTTTAATGCTTCCAGGATAGCTAAGGTTGTTGTGCAGGAAGGAACTGCAGATGCTGGTTTACACCGAAGATAGACACTAAAAGCTGGAGTAACTCAGCGGGACAGGCAGCGTCTCTGGAGAGAAGGAATGGGTGACGTTTCGGACCGAGACCCTTCTTCAGACTGAGAGTTGGGGGAAGGGACTCGACCCGAAATGTCATCTATTCCTTTTTCTCCAGAGATGCTGCCTATCCCGCTGACTTACTCCAGCTTTTAGTGTCCAATGAAGGCGGTTGTCAGGATAAAGAAAATCATGACAAGGACATTAAAATGACTATAATTTTGAAGTGGGAATTGGCGATGTATAACAGTACTTGTGATGGTAGGTTTGGGCTGAAAATGATTTTGAACTTGCGTTGATGAAAATCATTCCCATGGTTGTTGGGAAGCTTGGCTCACATTAGTGAGTGAACTCGAAGCAGCCCCTCTTGTACCACTGCTGGTCTTTCACACGACGGATGGATTGAATCAGGGGCTGCTTGGCGCCCCATTCGTTCCAATGCTTGTAAGGTCCACATTCCAGCACGTACTGGTAGCCTCGATACCCTGGGTATTCGTAACCCACCCATCTGCAAAACACACCACGACAAGAGACGTTGATCAGGAGAACTCTCAACAACTCCTACAGATGCGCTGCAGAAAGCATTTTATCAGGATGCATCACAACTTGGTTTGGGAACAAACTCCATCCAAGACCGCAGCCCTGGACCAGGGGAATCGACAACCAGAGGACAAAACAAAAGGCTTTTCACCGTACCTCGGTACACGTGACAATACACTAAACTGAACAGGTTTGAGGTGAGGGGGAAATGATTTAATGGGAATCTCAGGGGAAACTTTTTCACACAGTGTGAGGTGGTGGGTGTATGGAACGAGCTGCCGGAGGAGGTAGTTGAGGCTGGGACTATCGCGACGTTTAAGAAACATTCAGACAGGTACACGGATAGGAGAGGTTGAGAGGGAGATGGACCAAACACGGTCAGGTGGGACTAGTGTAGACCAGGCGACTTGGTCGGCATGGGCATGTTGGGCCGAATGGCCTGTTTCTGTGCTGTATGACTCTATAACATAGATCGTGAGTCAAGAAAGTTTAATGGTTAGGTGTAGGAAAAAACTGCAGATGCTGGTTTAAATCGAAGGTAGACACAAAATGCAGGAGTAACTCAGCGGGACAGGCAGCATCTCTGGAGAGAAGGCTCTGCCTGTCAGGGTGAGTTACTCCAGCATTTTGTGTCTACTGTACCTAAGTTTAATGGTTATATGCACTGACAATGGAACAGTGAAATTCTTCCTTGCAGCAGCACAACACGCCTGTAAACCTGACACACAGGGATAATAAATAATAAACACAATCTCTATAAATTAACTAGTGCCAAAGAATCCGCTGCTTAGTGCAACCTAAGACAGCCCATAGAAGTTCATAGTTCATACAGCAGTTGAGGTCCGTGTTGTGCAGAGTTCAAGAGCCTGAAGGTTGCTGGAAAGAAGCTGTTCCTGAACCTGGAGTCACGGTTTTCAGTTTCCTGTACCTGTTGTCTATTGTTTATTAAAGATAGTGGAGTCAAGGGATATGTGGAGAAGGCAGGAACGGGGTACTGATTGTGGATGATCAGCCATGATCACAGTGAATGGCGGTGCTGGCTCGAAGGGCCAAATGGCCTACTCCTGCACCTATTGTCTATTGTCTATTCTTCCCGATGGTGGGACTATAATGAGTTGCTCAAGTAGTTTTCCCCCGCAACCCATCTCGGCTTGTAACTTTTCTCCCTTGATAAATATCTTTGGCCCCTGCCATTGCTTCTTCCCTGCGTCCATCCAATCTCCGTCCAATCTCCGATCCACCTGCGGACTATATGGACGCCGGACACTTTGTAACTGTGTCCGCGCCCTTTATGTGGCGACTATTTGCATACCGCAGGTGCCCAAGCAAAGACTTTCACTGTGACTTGTCACATGTGACAATAAAGTATTCGTCCATGTCCCCAGCTGTACCTTTGTGTCAGTGCCACATAATTAAAGTTGCTAGTGGATCAAAACTAATTAGAGTATCGCAGTATAAAACTAATTTGAGTACAGAAGTTGGGAGGTCATGTTGCAGTTAGATAAGATGTTGGTCAGGCTACATTTAGAGTATTGCGTTCAGTTCTGGGCAAAATGTTAAAAGAAAGACGTTGTCAAGCTGGAAAGGGTACAGAGAAGATTTACCAGGATGCTGCCAGGACTTGAGTGCCTGAGCTATAGGGAGAGGTTGAGTAGGCCGGGACTCTTCCTTGGAGCACAGGAGGATGAGGGGTGTTCTTATAGTGGTGTATAAGACCATGAGCGGAATAGATTGGGTAGACGCACTAAGTCTCTTGCCCAGAGGAGGGGAATCGAGGACCAGAGGACATAAGTGGACGTTGAAGGGGAAAAGATTTAATATAAACCTGAGGGGTAACTTTTTCACACAGAGGGTGGTGGGTGTATGGAACGAGCTGCTGCAGGAGGTGGTTGAGGTAGGGACTACCGCAACGTTTAAGAAACATTTAGACAGGTGCATGGATAGGACAGGTTTGGAGGGATATGGACCAAAAACGGTCAGGTGGGACTAGTGTAGATGGGGCATGTTGGCCAGTGTGGGCAGGTTATTGACAATAGACAATAGGTGCAGGAGTAGGCCATTCGGCCCTACAAGCCAGCACCACCATTCAATGTGATCATGGCTGATCATCCACAATCAGTACCCCGTAGATCATCCCCAATCAGTACCCCAGTCGGGCCGAAGGGCCTGTTTCCACTCTGCGTGACTCTTTGACTCTAATTTTGGGATTCCTTTAGGATTCAGAAGATGCCATTTATTCGAATTTAAGAAGCAGGAGTCCTGAATTTTTTTTTAAAATTGCTGTTTTGAGGAGACGCTTTCTACTCACGTTCCACCGCTGACTTTGATGCTGGCGACTCTGTCCTGGAAACCGTAGGCCCATAAACTGGGGATGTCCTCATCACAGATCTCCATTTTCCTTCCATCAAAGTTGGCGCACTCATGAAGGCAGATCTTGTGATCCTGCCCGTCCTAGGGAGAGAGAGGTTCAAGAACCTTAAGTGGGTCATGGTACGAAACAGGCTCCATAGATGCTGCCTCACCCGCTGAGTTTCTCCAGCATTTTTGTCTACCTTCGATTTTCCAGCATCTGCAGTTCCTTCTTGAACCCTTCAGCACCTCCCAGCCAACTCTTTGTGAAATGCTTTTTTAAACCTTAATACACAGTTGAATACAATGACAAAATATTACAATTTAATTCCCCAAATTACTTGAGTTTAATTTTTAATTTTTATTTATTTAATTTTAAAAATTACTTAATTGTCATTATGGTGGTGCATACGACAGAATCCAGGAGCACAGCCTGAGCGGAGCTCAAATGTACAAGATCAAAAATAACAATAAAACAACAGCAAAAAAGTGAGAAAAATAAAAATTGTTCATACACTGACGTGCACACACTGTGACACATACACACAGACTCACACACGCGTGCACATTATGCCTACGTATACACCTTTACCAGAATATAAGGTATTGCTCTCAGAAGGTCATTGTCAGAATATAGGATATTGCACAGAATAGTATTATAAAAATAAATGTTACAAATGAATATATCAGTTTGCACAAAAGTAGGTATTGTACAGTATAAATATTGATCGCGGAGTCAGGGGATATGGGGGAAGGCAGGAACGGGGTACTGATTGGGGATGATCAGCCATGATCACATTGAATGGCGGTGCTGGCTCGAAGGTCCAAATGGCCTACTCCTGCACCTGTTGCCTATTGTCTATTGACTATGGGGGTGTGGTTCAGTGCAGAGTTCAGTGTGGTGATGGCCTTGGGATAGAAACTGTTTGTTAGTCTTGTGGTGTACGCCTTGATAGACCTGTAGGGCTTTCCTGAGGGCAGAAGGGCAAACAAGTGCTGGGCGGGGTGACATGGGACCTTTAGGCTGCAGGTTGCCTTCCGCAGCAATGGGAGCTACAGATTTGTCACTTTCAGTCTAGTTTATTGTCACGTGTACCGAGGTACAGTCAAACGCTTTTTGTTGCGTGCTATCCTGTCAGCGGAAAGACAACACATGATTATCATTGAGCCGTCCACAGTGTACAGATACATGATAAGGGAATAACGTTTAGTGCAAGGTAAAGCCAGTAAGGTCCGATTAAAGATAGTCTGAGGGTCACCAATGAGGCTGATAGCAGTTCAGCACTGCCCTCTAGTTGTTGTAGGATGCTTTAGTTGCCTGATAACAGCTGGGAAGAAACTGCCCCTGAATCTGGAGGTTGTTTGAGAAGGAACTGCAGATGCTGGAAAATCGAAGGTAGACAAAAATGCTGGAGAAACTCAGCGGGTGAGGCAGCATCTATGGAGGTGTGCGTTTTCACGCTTCTATACCTTTTTCCTGATGAGGGAGGGGAAAAGTGGGTGTGACTGGGTTGAGACCGGTCCTTGATTATGCTGCTGGCCTTGCCGAGGCAGCGTGAGGTGTAGATGGAGTCAATGGAAGGGAGGTTGGGGGCTTGTGTGATGGTCTGGGCTGCGTCCACAATTCGCTGCGTCCACAAGTTGCCTGAAGAAACTCTCCCTAAATCTGGAGGCATCGTACCATCACGTGATAGGAGCAGAATTAGGCCATTCGGCCCATTAAGTCTACTCTGCCATTCATTCATGGCTGATCTATCTCTCCCTCCCAACCCCATTCTCCTGCCTTCTCCCCATAACCCCTGACACCCGTACCAATCAAGAATCTATCTATCTCTGCCTTAAATATATCCACTGACTTGGCCTCCACAGCCGTCTGTGGCAAAGAATTCCACAGATTCACCACCCTCTTACTAAAGAAATTCCTCCTCATCTCCTTCCTAAAAGAACGTCCTTTAATTCTGAGGCTGTGACCTCTGGTCCTAGACTCTCCTACTAGTGGAAACATCCCCTCCACATTCACTCTATCCGGGCCGAGGCATGGATACAGTCTTTCCGCTGACATGATAGCATGCGACAAAAAGCTTTTCCCTGTACTCTCGTACACCTGACAATAAACTGAACTATGTAGGAAGGAACTGCAGATGCTGGTTTAATCTTCTAAATTCTAGCGGGTACAAGCCGAGTCTATCCAGTCTTTCTTCACATGAAAGTCCTGCCATCCCAGGAATCCCAGACGAAGCATCCGGTCTTACCATCTTCACGGGTCGGAAGGACATCATGCAGTCAGTGCGGTAGCTGTTCGACCAGGAGTCCCAGCGAGGGTATTCTCCCTTCTCCAGGATGAACATCTCCCGCAGAAGTTCTGCTGCTCGTAGCCCACCCATCTGAAACAACACAAGAGTTCAGGAGAAGTCAACATTCCCCCCCCAAGAAATCAGAATGGAGAACTCACATCGAGCATTTAATTGACGCTGCTCAGGGATAAGTGAGAGCCTCACACAAAGGAAGGTAGACAAAAGTGCTGGAGAAACTCAGCGGGTGCAGCAGCATCTATGGAGCGAAGGAAATAGGCAACGTTTCGGGACGAAACCCGAAAGGGTTTCGGCCCGAAACGTTGCCTATTTCCAGAAGGGTTTCGGCCTGAAACATTGCCTATTTCCTTCCACGGGTTTCGTCCCGAAACGTTGCCTATTTCCTTCCACGGGTTTCGTCCCGAAACGTTGCCTATTTCCTTCCACGGGTTTCGTCCCGAAACGTTGCCTATTTCCTTCCAAGGGTTTCGGCCCGAAACGTTACCTATTTCCTTCGCTCCATAGATGCTGCCTCACCCGCTGAGTTTCTCCAGCACTTTTGTCTACTCTCACACAAGGGAAGTTTGGTTCTATCCAATGCTCTAGTTGTGGACAAAAATGTGCTGGTTCACAGGACTAACGTGGCTTCCTCTGGCAGCTCGTTCCATACACCCCCTTAGTGAAAAATTTCCCCCTCGAGTTCCTATTAAATCTTCCCCCCCCCCCCCTCACCTGAAACCTGTGTCCTCTGGTTCTTGATTCCCCTACTCTGGGAAACACACAGTGTATTCACCCGATCTATTCCCCTCATGATTTTATACACCTCCATAAGATCACCCCTCACCCTCCTGCGCTCCAAGGAATAGAGTCCTAGCCTGCCCCGACCTCTCCTTTTAGCTCAGGCCCTCGAGTCCTGGCAATATCTTCATTAATCCTTATTTAGGGGTGGCGCAGCGGTAGAGTTGCTGCCTCACAGCGCCAGAGACCCAGGTTCCATCCTGACTACGGGCGCTGTCTGTACGGAGTTTGTACGTTCTCCCCGTGACCCGCGTGGGTTTTCTCCGAGATCTTCGGTTTCCTCCCCCACACTAAAGACGTGCGGGTCTGTAGGTTAATGAGCTTGGTGGTATGTGTAAATTGTCCCTAGTGTGTGTGGGATAGCGTTAGTGTGCGGATATCGCTGGACGGCGCGGAATCGGTGGGACGAAGGGCCTGTTTCCGCGCTGTATCTCTAAGCTAAACTGATGATGATGAAGAGAGGGAGATAGAGAGGAGACTCACGGTCCACACTCGACACGGATGGACCCCACGCGGTCGAAGCCTCGGTCACAGATGTTCCTGCACTCGCCGTTAATATCCACCGATCGCCCCTGGAAGTTTTCATGCTCGTAGATGATGATCTGAGAATAAAGGTGGAGAGGAATGAGGATCACGTGTGCGTCACGGTGGCGCAGCGGTAGAGTTGCTGCCTTACGGCGCCAGAGACCCGGGTTCCATCCCGACTACGGGGGCCTGTCTGTACGGAGTCTGTACGTTCTCCCCCGTGACCTGCGTGGGGTTTACTCCGAGATCTTCGGTTTCCTCCCCCACTCCAAAGACGTACAGGTTTGTTGGTTAATCAGCCTGGTGGTAAGTGTGTATTGTCCCTGTTTAAGAAAGAACTGCAGATGCTGGAAAAATCGAAGGGAGACAATAATGCTGGAGAAACTCAGCATGTGAGGCAGCGTCTATGGAGCGAAGGAAATAGGCGACGTTTCGGGTCTCGACCCAAAACGTCACCTATTGCTTCGCTCCATAGATGCTGCCTCACATGCTGAGTTTCTCCAGCATTTTTGTCTGCCTTGTAAATTGTCCCTAGTGTGTGTAGGATAGGGTCAGTGTGCGGGGATCGCTGGTCGGCGCGGGCTCGGTGGGCTGAAGGGCCTGTTTCCGCACTGTATCTCTAATCTAAACTAAACTAAACCCAGTCACCGCTGCATCACTGAAACTTAGCAGCTTACCTGAACACTTAAACCAAACTAGGCATCTTAACGCTGACTGGTTAGCACGCAACAAAAGCTTTTCACTGTACCTTGGTACACGTGACAATAAACTAAACTGAACTAATGCAGTGATGATTTACTGTATGAGGGTGTTGTCAGGATTCAAGGGCCTGAGATATAGAGAGAGGTTGAGCAAGCGGGGACATTAATCTTTGGAGGATGAGGGGTGATCTTATAGTGTACAAAGCCATGAGAGGAATTAAGAGGGTGAATCTTTTACCCAGAGTAGGGACATCGAGAACCTGAGGTCACAGGTTTAAGGTGAGAGGGGGAAGATTTATTAGTAACCCTATGACTGTTGACAGACCAATTACCCCCCTGGGATAAATAAAGTTCTATCGTATCGTATCGTAGTCGTTGGGGGTGGGAGATTGCAACCTTCACCTGGTCCGCCCTGTTTCGACGAATGCAATCAACCTGGCGTGCACAATCAAATAAGATCAAATAGAACAAGTTGTCCAACAACTTGAGGCTGTGCACGGCATACGCATGAAGAAGAAGTATCATAGTCGTAATCGTAGGAATAGGAAGCTTTTCACTCTGCCTCAGTATGGGTGGCAATAATAAACCTAAAACCCATCCAATAAGCAGTCTATCATGGGATTATATCATTCATTCTTTTCATGAACTCGTGAAGATATTTCACATTAAGGTTTAAAAATGAGGGCCATTGTTTAACAGTCCTGAATTGAATTGAACGATACAGCATGGAAACAGGCCCTTCGGCCCACTGAGTCCACGCCCACCATCGATCACCCCTTCACACTAGTTCTATGTTATCCCACTTTCTCATCCACTCCCTACACACTAGGGACAATTTACAGAGGGTCAATTAACCTGCAAACCCGCACGTCTTTGGAGTGTGGGAGTGAATCGGAGCACCCGGAGAAATCCCACGCGGTCACAGGGAGAGCGTGCAAACTCCTCACAGACAGCACTCAAAGTCAGGATTGTACCTGGGTTTTCAGTTTAGAGATACTGTACAGCGCGGAAACAGGCCCTTCGGCCCACCGAGCCCGCGCCGACCAGCGATCCCCGCACACTAACACTATCCTACACGCACTAGGGACAATTTTTACATTTACTCCAAGCCAATTCACCCACAAACCTGTACGTCTTTTGGAGTGCGGGAGGAAACCGAAGTTCTCGGAGAAAACCCACGCAGGTCACGGGGAGAACGTGCAAACTCCGTACAGACAGCACCCGTAGTCGGGATCGAACCTGGGTCTCTGGCGCTGTGAGGCAGCAACTCTACCCGCTGCAGTGATTGCTTGTTTTCATTGATCCCTATAAAAACACGTTATTAATAACTTTTGAATGGAAATACAAGGAGACACGTACCCTGTTACTGCGCAGGCCTGATGCAGAGTGGCTTCCAATCCCGCCTTGTGTTCCGCTGTGTGACATTGTGCTGACAGCTATAACGATTAACAAAGAAAAACAAATCTATTCAGTTTTGACATTAAGTATATTTGACACCTTTTTTATTAGTGACCATTCTCCTTGTTTGGTTTAGTTTAGTTGAGAGAAACAGCACGGAAAGAGGCCCTTCGGCCCACCGAGTCCGCACCAACCAGCGATCCCCGCACATTGACACTACCCTACACACACTAGGGACAATTTACACTTACACCAAGCCAATTAGCCTACAGACCTGCACGTCTTCGGAGTGTGGGAGGAAACCAGAGTACCCGGAGAAAACCCACGCAGGACACGGGGAGAACGTACAAACACCGTACAGACAGCACCCGTAGTCAGGATTGAACCCGGGTCTCTGGCCCTGTGAGGCAGGAACTCTACCGCTGCGCCACCGTGCCACCCTAAACTCATACGTATAACCCAGGCAGCCAAGATAATCAACGACTATTCTGAGGCTGTGACCTCTGGTCCTAGACTCTCCCACTGGTGGAAACATCCTCTCCACATCTACTCTGTCCAAGCTTCTGGAAAACATGGACAGGTGACGTTTTGGGCCGGGACCCTTCTTCAGACCCACCCCATTGAAGACTTCCCCACAGCTCACCTAACAACAGCTCGCTGCTTTGCCAGGCAAGAGGAAGTACGATCAGTGATGTTTAGACTGCAGCTCATCCTTTTTATACCCCCAGAGGATTTGCACCTTGTTTTCCTTTCTCCCCCTTTTTGAATGAGGTTGGGTGATAAAGAGATGGACAAAGCAAACTGCAGAGGGCAGGGTTAGCAGAAGCTGACTCCAGCCCATTGCTTTGTCCCGCACTGGCAACACCGCGCACATCAGCAAAAAACCTCTCTGCGCAGACAGGAGAGGATCTGGGAACAAAGAGCTGACTCACTGGACAGCTTTGGCTGGCTCATGTTTAGCTTATGCTGCAAGTGTCATCGAAATATTTCCGTTTAGCAAGAACACAAAGGGGTGAACTGAGGGGTAACTTTTTTCACACTGGGAATGGTGGTTTGGATGTATGGAACGAGAAGGGTCTCGAGCCAGAAACATCACCCATTCCTTCTCTCCAGATATGCTGCCTGTCCCGCTGAGTTACTCCAGCTTTTTGTGTCTATCTTGCCAGAGGGGGTAGTTGAGGCAGGGACTTTCCCAACGTTAGACAGGGCAGGTTTGGAGGGATATGGACCAAACGTGCGGCAGGTGGGACTAGTGTAGCTGGGACATATTGGCCAGTGTTGGGAAGTTGGGCTGAAGGGCCTGTTTCCACGCTGTATCTCTCTGTGACTCTATAACATGTTAATAAATCTGTTAGAGAGCATGTCATACAAAGAAGGAAACTTGGTTGTTGAAATGAAACTGTATTTCATTCTCAAAAGTCCAGTCTACCCGAACTCTTAAGGGCCTGTCCCACGGGCATGCGACTCCATGCGGCAAGCGCGACCTAACCGCAAGTGGGGGCCGCGCGGAGGTTGAGTGATCCCGGTACAGGGCCGGTCCCACCAGCATGCGGCTGCATGCGGCAAGCGCTACCGAATCGGAAGCGGGGGCCGCGCGAAGGTCGAGTGACGTCAAGACGGTGCGTACGGCGGCGAGGCGGAGCGCACGGCCGTTGAGACGGCGCACGGAATTATTGAACAGTGTTAGTTTTTCGGAGCCCCGCGCGATGTCGGGACCAGCTCCGCACAACTCCATACGGCTCCGGCGATCGAAGTGGGATCGGCCCCGCAACCTCCACGCGGCCCCCGCACGGCCCCCGCTTGCGGTTAGGTCACGCTTGCCGCATGGAGTCTACATGCCCGTGGGACAGGCCCTTTACATCCAATACATTCCGAAGGGCCTGTTCCCACGCTGTATCGCTCTGTCACTATGACTCTATGACAAGCTGAAGGATTCGGGTGAATTCGATAAACTAACTAACACATTACACCCTCACCCGGCCAATTACATTTTTTTTTTAAATTTGCACTTTTATTCTATGGTGGGAAGTTGATGAACAGGTGGCTGTCTAGGTACGTGGATAGGAAATGGGCCCAACACAGGCAAATGGGGAAGTGTAGAAACAAAGAACTGCAGATGCTGGTTTACACCAATGATCGACAGGTCAGGCAGCATCTCCGGAGAAAAAGGACAGGTGACATTTCAGGTCAGGACCCTTCTTCGGGTCAACTGGGACTATCTTAGGTGGGGCACCTTGGTCAGCATGGGTGTTTTGGGCTGAAGGGCCTGTTTCCGTGCTGTCCGACACAATGACACAAGTACATGTCTCCAACCATTTTAAGGCACAGCGGTGCAGCGGGTAGAGCTGCTGCCTCACAGCGCCAGAGACCCGGGTTCGATCCTGATCTTAGGTGATGTCTGTACGGAGTTTGTACGTTCTACTTTTGACCGCTTGGGTTTCCTCCAGGTGCTCCGGTTTCCTCCCACATCCCAAAGACGTGCGGGTTTGTAGGTTAATTGGCCCTCTAAATTGTCCCCAGTGTGTAGAGGGAGTGGATGAGAAAGTGGGGTAACATAGAACTAGTGTGAATGGGTGATCGATGGTCAGCATGGACTCAGTGAGCCGAAGGGCCTGTTTCCTAGCTGTATCTTTTAACCAATTCAATCAATTGAACTGTCAATTAATGTAGAAATGGGAACTAGAGTTATATTATGATTTCAGTTTCAGTTTCAGTTTCGTTTATTGTCACGTGTACCGAGGTACAGTGAAAAGCTTTTGTTGCGTGCTAACCAGCCAGCGGAAAGACAATACACGATTACAATCGAGCCGTCCACAGTGTACAGATACAGGATAAGGGAATAACGTTTGGTGCAAGGTAAAGCCAGCAAAGTCCGATCAAGGATAGTCCGAGGGTCACCAATGAGGTAGATAGTAGTTCAGCATTGCTCTCTAGTTGGTGATAGGATGGTTCAGTTGCCTGATAACAGCCGGGAAGAAACTGTCCCATGAATCTGGCAATGTGCTGCCCACCCCACAATACATACTACTTGTGAGTGTGAAAACGCACACCAGGTATAGTGGAAAACGTTTTTGTTGCTTGCTATCCAGTCAGCGGAAATTAAGATCTTTAGTTTAGTTAAGTTTAGAGATACAGCATGGAAAACGGCCCTTTGGCCCATCGAGTCTATGCTGACCAGCGATCACCCATTCACAATAGTTCTGTGTTACCCCACCCTCTCATCCACTCCCTACGCATTAGCAGTAATTTTACAGAAGGCCAATAAACCTACATGTCCTTGGAAAGTGGGAGGAAACCGGAGCACCTGGAGAAAACCCGCGCGGTCCCAGGGAGAACATGCAAACTCCACTCCCGTAACCAGGATCGAATTATTGTTATATTAATTATAATCATTAATTAATATATATTATAATCATAATTAATATATATATATAAAATAAATTTAATTCTATTATCCTGACATCGTTCTTGCTCTATTAGCAGTAACAATACCTCCACTGCTAAAAGAGCTACTGGGCGGCATGGTGGCGCAGCGGTAGAGTTGCTGCCTTACAGCGCTGGAGACCCGGGTTCGATCCCGACTACAGGTCCTGTCTGTCTGGAGTTCATACGTTCTTCCCGTGACCTGCATGGGTTTACTCCGAGGTCTTCGGTTTCCAAAGACGCACAGGTAAATTGGCTTGGTAAATGTAAAAATTGTCCCTAGTGTGTGTAGGATAGTGTTAATATCCTATAGTTTCAAGAAGAGACAGATTTAGCTCTTCAGGCTAAAGGAATCAAGGGATATGGGGAAAAAGCAGGAACGGGGTACTGATTTTAGATGATATGCCACGGTCATATTGAATGGCGGTGCTGGCTAGAAGGGCCGAATGGCCTACTCCTGCACCTATTTTTCTATGTTTCTATGTTTCTATGTTATTATGTGGAGATCACTGGTCGGCACAGACCCGGTGGGCCGAAGGGCCTGTTTCTGCGCTGTATCTTTAAACTAAACTAAACTAAATATCTCAAGTAAGCAAAATTTGTCCAACTGAAACAGCAGAGAGACAGATTCCAGTAAGTGTGATGTTTAAGAAAGAACTGCAGATGCTGGAAAAATCGAAGGTAGACAAATATGCTGGAGAAACTCAGCGGGTGAGGCAGCATCTATGGAGCGAAGGAATAGGCGACATTTCGTGTCGAGACCCTTCTTCAGACTGAAGAAGGGTCTCGACCCGAAACGTCGCCTATTCCTTTTCTCCATAGATGCTGCCTCACCAGCTCAGTTCCTCCAGCATTTTTGTCTACCAGTAAGTGTGATAGTTTGGCGTACGATTTAAGGGCTTTGTAATTTTTTAATAAATTGGATTTAATAGGCCACATTGAACAGTTGTGTCTAGATTTTTGTCTAAGGGTTATTTGTGCATATACCGTGGGCATGCAGATTTTAATCTTTCTGCTCAGACAGCAGCAGAGTTGTGGCACAAATCCCTGGGATCAGCCGTGGACAATGACCTGTTGACGCACAGTATCGCTCGCTGTGTGCACGGCAAATCACACTCGAGCACTTCTGACTTCCCATTGAAAGTTTGACTATAAATAGTCGAGGGGAATTTCAAATCAGAATCATCTTTGGAAACCTCACCGCACCGCCCAGCTACGGTAAGATTCACCAGCTTCAGTTTGGTTTTATATTTTGCATTTGGTTTAGTTTAGTTTATTGTCACGTGTACCGAGGTACAGTGAAAAGCTTTTGTCGCTTGCGTGCTTAACCAATCAGCAGAAAGACAATACATGATTACAATCGAGCCGTCCACAGTGTTCAGATACAAGATAAAGTCCTGTACAGTCCGAGGTACAGTGAAAAGCTTTTATTGTTGCGTGCTCTCCAGTCAGTGAAGGAAGTAAACATGATTACAATCGAGCCGTCCACAGTGTACAGATACAGGATAAAAGGAATAACGTTTAGTGCAAGGTCAAGTCCGGTAGAGTCCAAGTAAAGTCCAGTAAAATTAAATATTGCAGTAAACTCCGATTAAAGATAGCAGAGTTGATCAAGTTTAGGTTTAAAATAGTTTGTTAAGAATAAAGTTTAATTTAGTTTAATTTAGTTTAGCTAAGTTTAGTTTATTGTCCAATTAAAGAGAGCATTTTGACTTCAGATTTGTCCAATTTACCTCAATACATTGAATGTTTATTTGTATTTTATAAACCACCCTACTGCACCAATTCTGCTCGTAAAGTTCAGTTAAGCCTTTTTATGCATCGAATTATTGATAAGTTGAGGTGAAATTATACTCTGTGCTAACTTTTAGGTTTGACAACACTGAAGAATCAAGATGGCCCAAACTAACCCAGCAGGACTGTTCAAGGTTAGTGCTTGTTTTACTCGATATTTAATCAAGATTTAAACATTTTTCTTTCTTGACTGCCTTCGAACTTAACGGAGTATCACAAAGAGTGTGGCTCTGCTTGCAGGTCACTGTTTACGATCAAGAGAACTTCCAGGGGAAAAGGATGGAGTTTACAGCATCGTGTAAGAACATCATGGAGTGTGGCTTTGACAATGTCCGATCCATCAAAGTGGACTGTGGAGCGTAAGTAACTGTAAGGGCCTGTACTCGCTGGAGTTTAGAAGGTCGAGGGAGGACCTCGTTGAAACTTACAGAATAATGAAAGGCTTGGATAGAGTGGATGTGGTGAGGATGTTTCCACTGGTGGGAGAGTCCAGGACCAGAGGTCCACAGCCTCAGAATTAAAGGGCTCTTTTAACAAGGAGATGAGGAGGAACTTCTTTAGTCAGAGGGTGGTGAATCTGTGGAACTCATTGCCACCGAGGTCTGTGGAGGCCAGGTCATTGGATTTAGACAAGTTCTAGATTAGAACGGATGTCAAGGGTGTAGGAAAGAACTGCAGATGCTGGTTTAAATCGAAGGTAGACACAAAATGCTGGAGTAACTCAGCGGGACAAGCAGCATCTGTGGAGAGAAGGAATGGGTGACGTTTCAGGTTGAGACCCTTCTTCAGACTGATGACAGGGGAGTGGGCTGGACAGAGAAAGAAAAAAGTCGGAGACATTCTAGTCTTAGTGTCAAGGGTTAAGGGGAGAAGGCAGGAAAATGGGATTAGGAGGCAGAGATGAGTCATGATTGAATGGCGGAATAGAGTTGATAGGCCGTTTGGCCTAATTCTACTCCTAATACTTGTGAACTTGTAAGTCAACAGTCGTTACATACCTTTACAAGACGACCCTATCCCAAACAGCCACTGTCAGCACACATTCAGGGAAATAATGGAAGGAACTGCAGATGCTGGTTTAAACCAAAGATAGACACAAAATGCTGGAGTAATTCAGCGGGTCAGGCAGCATCTGTGGAGAGAAGGAATGGGTGACGTTTCGGGTCGACACCCTTCTTCAGACTGAGTCGGGGAGAGGGAAACGAGAGATATAGACGATGATGTGGAGAGATATAGAACAAATGAATGAAAGATATGCAAGAAAGTAAGGATGATAAAGGAAACAGGCCACTGCCAGCTGTGGGCTGGTGAGAACGAGTTACAGACAATGAGACTCAACAAGACGACTTTGAAGGTGGTACGACTTGGGTGAGGGATGGAGAGAGAGGGGGAGTGCAAGGGTTACTTGAACTTAGAGAAATCAATATTCATATCGCTGGGGTGTAAGCTGCCCAAGCGAAATATGGAGGTGCTGCTCATCCAATTTGCATTTGGCCTCACTCTGACAGTGGAGGAGGCCCAGGACAGAAAGGTCAGTGTGGGAATGGGAGGGGGAGTTAAAGTGTTTAGTAACCGGGAGATTAGGTACGTACAGGCTGACTGAGCAAAGGTGTTCAGTGAAACGATTGCCCGGTCTACGTTTGGTCTTGCCAATGTATAAGATGTATAAGATGTGATGCTGAGGCTCTATAGGGCGCTGGTCAGAACATATTTGGAATATTGTGAGCAGGTTTGGTCACTGTATCTGAGGAAGGATGTGCTGGCGCTGGAGAGGGTCCAGAGGAGGTTGACAAGAATGATCCCAGGAATGAGTGGGTTAACATATGATCAGCGTTTGTCGGCACTGGGCCTGTACTCGCTGGAGTTTAGAAGAATGAGGGGGGGGACCTCATTGAAACGTACCGAATAGCGAAAAGCCTGGATAGAGTGGATGTGGAGAGGATGTTTCCACTAGTGGGAGAGTCTAGGTCCAGAGGGCACAGCCTCAGAATTAAAGGACGTTCTTTTAGGAAGGAGATGAGGAGGAATTTCTTCGGTCAGAGGGTGGTGAATCTGTGGAATTCTTTGCCACTGAAGGCTGTGGAGGCCAAGTCAGTGGATATTTTTTAAGGCAGAGATAGATATGGGTGTCAGGGGTTAGGGCGAGAAGGCAGGAGAATGGGGTTAGGAGGGAAAGATAGATCAGCAATGATTGAATGGCGGAGTAGACTTGATGGGCCGAATGGCCTAATTCTGATTCAGTTGCGGTTGGTGGGATAAATTTCTTCACAGCTTCCTCAGCCTGGGTTAATATTTACCGTAAAACACAGAGTGCTGGAGTAACTCAGCGGGTCAGGCAGCAGCTGTGGAAGACATGTCTTGGTGACGTTTCGGGTCAGGATCCCTTGAGTTTTATTTAAGGTTCCAATATCTGCGGTCCCTCGTGTCTCAGTCTTAATATTTACGGTATTATTATCATAGAGTCCTAGAGTGAGAGTCATACAGCGGACCAACCTGCCCACACCGACCAACATGTCCCATCTACACTAGTCCCACCTGCCTGCGTTTGGCCCACATCCCTCTAAACCTGTCCCATCCATGAACCTGTCCAGTGTATTTTAAACATTGTGATAGTACCTGCCTCAACTACCTCCTCTAGCAGCCCATTACACATGACCAGCAACATTTTAAGTTACTCCTGCATTCCTTTCGAAGGGCCGAATGGCCTGCACCTATTGTCTATTGTCTTTCCCCTTCCTCCCCCACCCTAGGCGTGCTACCAGTTCCACTGTTCGCATCTTTGTATCCCTCTTGTTAGCACACCTTCCCCAGCCAACAATGGACCATTGTGGGCTCCACCCTTCCTGAGGTCATCTGTGGCCGGCCCTTCTCAATCTTTCAGTCTGGAGAAGGGCCCTGACCCGAAACGTCACCAACTCCAGCATTTTGTGTCCATCTTCGGAAAAAATGCTGCCGCTCAGGTTCCTAGTAAAGGGCAATTAAGTACCAATGAAGTGTCAGAGATCTGATCAGAAGTCACAATAGTCCGAAGAAGGATCTCGACCCGAAACATCACCAATCCCTTTTTATCCAGAGATGCTGTCTGACCCGCTGGGTTACTCCAGTATTTTGTTTCTATCTGAAGTATTGAAGATACTTGGTTAGATTTTAGCTCTTAGGGCTGATGGAATCAGGGGATATGGGGAGAAGGCAGGAATGGAGTACTGATTCTGGATGATCAGCCATGGTCATAATGTTCCCAATGTTGGGCGAGTCCACAACCAGGGGCCACAGTCTTAGAATAAAGGGGAGGTCATTTAAGGCTGAGGTGAGTAAAAACTTTTTCACCCAGAGTAGTTGTGAATTTATGGAATTCCCTGCCACAGAGGGCAGTGGAGGCCAAGTCACTGGATGGATTTAAGAGAGATTTAGATAGAGCTCTAGGGGCTAGTGGAGTCAAGGGATATGGGGAGAAGGCAGGCACGGGTTATTGATAGGGAACGATCAGCCATGATCACAATGAATGGCGGTGCTGGCTCGAAGGCCCGAATGGCCTCCTCCTTCACCTATTTTCTTTGTTTCTATGTTTCTATGAATGGTGGTGCTGGCTCGAAGGGCAGAATGGCCTACTCCTGCACCTATTTTCTGTGTTTCCATGTTTCTATATTAAGTACCAATGAACCATTGCATCAAGACTGTTATGTTCAGAACATGATGACAAATGGAGACAGTAAGTTATTTGTGACTTGAGTTGCCCAGGTTTTGAAGATCTCACGTATGTTCGGTTCTTCCCGCAGGTGGGTTGGCTACGAGCATTCCAGCTTCTTTGGGCAGCAGTTCATCCTGGAGAAGGGGGAATATCCTCGTTGGGATGCGTGGAGCGGAAGCAACGCCTACCACACCGAGAGGCTCATGTCCTTCCGACCCATCGGCTCTGCGGTGAGTTGGATGGATGAGTGAATGAATGAATGGATGGATGGTAATTAATGAATTAATGAATGAATAAATGATGGCAGACACAAAATGCTGGAGTAACTCGGAGGGTGAGGCAGCATCTATGTAGAGAAGGAATGGGCGACGTTTCAGGTCAAGACCCTTCAATAAATGATACTGTATCGCCACATGGGACAAGCCGCAGTGATATTCTTGTCCTCAAGAGAGAGCTAGATTTAGCTCTTATGGCTAAAGGAATCGAGGGATATGGGGAGAAAGCAGGAACGGGGTACTGATTCTGGGTGATCAGCCATGATCATATTGAATGGCGGTGCAGGCTCGAGGGGCCGAATGGCCTACTCCTGCACCTATTTTCTATGTTTCGCCACATAAAGGGTCTTGATAGAGTGGATGTGGAGAGGATGTTTCCACTCGTGGGAGAGTCCAGGACCAGAGGGCACAGCCTCAGAATTAAAGGACGTTCCTTTAGGAAGGGGATAAGGAGGAATTTCTTTAGAGGGTGGTGAATCTGTGGAATTCATTGCCACAGAAGGCTGTGGAGGCCACGTCTGTGGATATTTACAAGGCAGAGATAGATAGATTCTTGATTAGTACGTGTGTCAGGGGTTATGGGGAGAAGGGAAGAGAATGAGGTTGAGAGGGAGAGATAGATCAGCCGTGATTGAATGGCAGTGTAGACTTGATGGGCCGAATGGCCTAATTCTATCCTATCACTTATGAACTTCTGAGCTACAAAGTTGCTGATTGTACATGGTATTTCTTGTAGCACCATAAAGAGTCCAAGATCATCATCTTTGAGAAGGAGAACTTCATCGGCCGCCAGTGGGAGATGTGCGATGACTACCCTTCTCTACAAGCCATGGGCTGGTGCAACAATGAAGTTGGATCCATGAAGATCCAGGCCGGAGCGTAAGTCATGCTCCATATCGAAAATGCTGAAGATGGGCCCCTATACTTTCAGTGGTTGGGTCCAGTAAAATCTTGTGGTTGTAGCCCAGTCCCTCACACAGACCACACTCCCCACCATTGTAGATGTAGCCCAGTCCCTCACACAGACCACACTCCCCACCATTGTAGATGTAGCCCAGTCCCTCACACAGACCACACTCCCCACCATTGTAGATGTGGCCCAGTCCCTCACACAGACCACACTCCCCACCATTGTAGATGTGGCCCAGTCCCTCACACAGACCACACTCCCCACCATTGTAGATATGGCCCAGTCCCTCACACAGACCACACTCCCCACCATTGTAGATGTAGCCCAGTCCATCACACACACCACACTCCCCACCATTGTAGATGTAGCCAAGTCCATCACACACACCACACTCCCCACCATTGTAGATGTAGCCAAGTCCATCACACACACCACACTCCCCACCATTGTAGATGTAGCCAAGTCCATCACACAGACCACACTCCCCACCATTGTAGATGTAGCCCAGTCCATCACACACACCACACTCCCCACCATTGTAGATGTAGCCAAGTCCATCACACACACCACACTCCCCACCATTGTAGATGTGGCCCAGTCGGTCACACACAGACCACACTCCCTACCATTGTAGATGTGGCCCAGTCCATCACACACACCACACTCCCCACCATAGCTCAGCGGGTGAAGCTGCATCTATGGAGCGAAGGAATATGTGACGTTTCGGGTCGAGATCCCGAAGGAATAGGTGACGTTTCGGGTCGAGACCCGGAAGGGTCTCGACCCGAAACGTCACCTATTCCTTCACTCCATAGATGCTTCCTCACCCGCTGAGTTTCTCCAGCATTTTTGTCCACCTTCGATTTTTCCAGCATCTACAGTTCTTTCTTAAACACTCTCCCACCATTGTAGATGTGGCCCAGTCCATCACACACACCACACTCCCCACCATTGACTCCATCTACACCACACGCTGCCTTGGGAAAGCAGCCAACACAATCAAAGACTTGACCCTATCCCACCCCGGTCATTCCTACTACTCCCCGCTCCCATCCAGCAGAAGGTACAGAAGCTTGACAGCGTGCACCACCAGACTCGGGAACAGCTTCTTCCCCTCTGTCATCAGGCTTCTGAACGTCCCTTCCATAAGCGAGGGTACTGTCCGATTCACCTCTACCCCATTGCGGACATTGGACTTTTACTTTACTACAACTACTTTAGACTTTAGAGACACAGTGCGGATACAGGTCCTTCAGCCCACCAAGTACCTGCCAACCAGCGATCATCCCGTACACTAGCACTATTCTACACACTAGGGACAATTTACATCTTTTTTACCGAAGCCAATAATCCCGCATGTCTTTTGGAGTGTTTTCTAAAGTATAAAGAAGGTTATAGAGTGGTACAGTGAGGAAACAGGCCCTTCGGCCCAACTTGCCAACAATGGCCAACATGTCCCAGCTACACTAGTCCCACCTGCCTGCGCTTGGTCCATATCCCTCCAAACCTGTCCTATCCATGTACCTGTCTAACTGTTTCATAAACGTTGCGATAGTCCCAACCACCTCTGGCAGCTCATTCCATAACCCCACCACCCTTTGTGAAAAGTTACCTCTCAGAATCCTATTAAATCTTGTCCCCTTCACCTTGAACCTATGTCCTCTGGTCCTCGATTGCCAACTCTGGCCAAGAGACTCTGTGCGTCTACTCGATCTATTCCTCTCATGAGTTTATACACCTCTATCAGATCACCCCTCATCCTCCTGCGCTCCAAGGAGTAAACTCCCAGCCTACTCAACCTCTCCCTATAGCTCAGGCCCTCGGGTCCTGGCAACAACTTTGTAAATCTTCACTGCACCCTTTCCAGCTTGACATCTTTCCAATACCACAGTGCCCAAAGTGAACACAGTACTCTAAATACACAATACTGGACATTTGTTTAGTTTCATTTAGTTTGGAGATACAGCGCGGAACAGGCCCTTCGGCCCACTCGGTGGGCCGAAGGGCCTGTTTCCCCGCTGTATCTCCAACCGACCAACGGTCCCCGCACACTAACACTATCCTACACACACTAGGGACAATTTTACATTTACACCAAGCCAATTAACCTACAAACCTGCACGTCTTTGGAATGTGGGAGGAAACCGAATATCTCGGAGAAAACCCACGCGGTCACGGGGAGAACGTGCAAACTCCGTACAGACAGCACCATATTGCCTTTTTTATTTTATAATATGAAGCCAATGCGGTGGGTGTGAAGGTCAGCGTGTGTGTTAAAGTTGTGGTTTGCCGTTTCCAGGTGGGTGTGTTACCAGTACCCAGGGTACCGTGGCTTCCAGTACATCATGGAGTGCGATCGCCATGCCGGAGAGTACAAGCACTGGAGGGAGTGGGGGTCTCACGCCCAGACCTGCCAGATCCAGTCACTCCGCCGTATCCAGGAGTAAACCCCCTCTCCAATACCTCAGCACAGTCACCGAGACAAGCTGCATCTCTCCAATACACTGCCTGGCCATCGCTGCGACAGAACCGCTACCCGTGTACCGAGATCGATTCAACATTGCATTGCAACGTAACTTGGGTCATTAAGATATTCAAATAAAAGTCATAAAAATGTTTGTCTCAAATTGCAAGCGAGCTCTTGTTTGTTCTAAAGTTTTAAAACCGTTTCGTTTGAAGGATCCAGGCTTATAAAATGCAGCTGGCATCTATCTGAGACATGTTCTCCATGAAAAGTCAATTAGATGTTGTCAAGCTGGAAAGGGTTCAGAGAAGAGCATTGAGTATAGATGTTGTGTTGCAGTTGTACAAGACGTTGGTGAGGCCACGTTTAGGAGATTAACAAGACTAACTAACAGTTATCCTAAGGCCTTCACCAGACTGAACTCTGCACTGAACCACACCCCCCATAGTCAATAGACAATAGACAATAGGTGCAGGAGTAGGCCATTCGGCCCTTCGAACCAGCACCACCATTCAATATGATCATGGCTGATCATCCCCAATCAGTACCCCGTTCCTGCCTTCTCCCCATATCCCCTGACTCCACTATCTTTAAGAGCTCTATCTAACTCTCACTTGAAAGCATCCAGAGAACAATCCTCCACTGCCCTCTGAGGCAGAGAATTCCACAGACTCACAACTCTCCGTGAGAAAAAGTGTTTCCTCGTCTCCGTTCTAAATTGCTTACCCCTTATTCTTAAACTGTGGCCCCTGGTTCTGGACTCCCCCAACATCAGGAACATGTTTCCTGCCTTTAGCGTGTCCAAACCCTTAATAATCTTATATGTTTCAACAAGATTCCCTCTCATCCTTCTAAACTCCAGAGTATACAAGCCCAGCCGCTCCATTCTATCAACATATGACAGTCTAGGCATCCTGGGAATTAACCTGGTGAACCTACGCTGCACCCCCTCAACAGGCCCTCAAATTTGGAGACCAAAACTGCACACGATACTCCAGATGTGGTCTCACTAGGGCCCTGTACAACTGCAGAAGGACCGCTTTGCTCCTATACTCAACTCCTCTTGTTACGAAGGCCAACATGCCATTCGCTTTCTTCACTGCCTGCTGTACCTGCATGCTTACTTTCAGTGACTGATGAACAAGGACCCCCCAGATCTCATTGTACTTCCCCTTTTCCCAACTTGACATCATTCAGATAATAATCTGCCTTCCTGTTTTTGCCAGCAGTGGATAACCTCACATTTATCCACATTGAACTGCATCTGCCATGCATCTGTCCACTCCCCCAACCTGTCCAAGTCACCTTGCATTCTCATAGCATCCTCCTCACAGTTCACACTGCCACCCAGCTTTGTGTCATCTGCAAATTTGCTAATGTTCATTTTAATCCCGTCATATAAATCATTGATGTATATTGTAAATAGTTGCGGTCCCAGCACCGAGCCTTGCGGTACCCCACTAGTCACTGCCTGCCATTCTGAAAGGGACCCGTTAATCCCTACTCTTTGTTTCCTGTCTGCCAACCACTTCTCTATCCATGTCAGCACTCTACCCCCAATACCACGTGCCCTAAATTTGCCCACTAATCTCCTATGTGAGACATTATCAAATGCTTTCTGAAAGTCCAGGTACACTACATCCACTAGCTCTCCCTTGTCCATTTTCCTAGTTACATCCTCAAAAAATTCCAGAAGATTAGTTAAGCATGATTCCCCCTTCGTAGATCCATGCTGACTCGGACCGATCCTGTTACTGCTATCCAAATGTTCGGCTATCTCATCTTTTATAATTGACTCCAGCATCTTCCCCACCACCGATGTCAGGCTAACTGGTCTATAATTCCCTGTTTTCTCTCTCCCGCCTTTCTTAAAAAGTGGGATAACATTAGCTGCCCTCCAATCCAGAGGAACTGATCCTGAATCTATAGAACATTGGAAAATGATCACCAATGCGTCCACGATTTCTTGAGCCACATCCTTAAGTACCCTGGGTGCAGACCATCAGGCCCTGGGGATTTATCAGCCTTCAGTCCCATCAGTCTATCCAACAGCATTTCCTGCCTAATGAGGATTTCCTTCAGTTCCTCCATCACCCGAGATACTCTGGCCACTAGTACATCTGGGAGTACTAGTACATTAGTGAAGACGGATCCAAAGTACCTGTTCAACTCGTCTGCCATTTCCTTGTTCCCCATAATAAATTCACCCTTTTCAATCTTCAAGGGTCCAACTTTGGTCTTAACTATTTTTTTCCTCTTCACATACCTAAAGAAGCTTTTACTATCCTCCTTTATATTCTTGGCTAGCTTACCTTTGTACCTCATCTTTTCTCCCCGTATTGCCTTTTTAGTTATCTAAGGCATTTCCTTCCATTGCTACGCAGACGATACACAACTCTATCTCCCCCTGAAGCCCAAAAACCAATCAAATCTGCTTAACCTTACCCGCTGCCTCGAGGATATAAAGTGTTGGATGGCCCAGAACTTCCTCCAACGAAACGAGAGTAAGTCTGAGGTCATCCTTCTCGGCCCCTCGGACTCAATCAAAATGATAGCAGGCAGCCTTTATGGTCACTACCTCCTAATGGCTCCTTTACCTCGAGTTCCTTTATCAAATCCAGTTCATTACACAACACTAAATCCAGAATTGCCTTCTCTCTACTAGGCTCCAATACAAGCTGCTCTAAGACTCCCATCACAGAGGCACTCCACAAACTCCCTTTCTTGGGGTCCAGTACCAACCTGATTTTCCCAGTCTACCTGCATGTTGAAATCTCCCATAACAACTGTAGCATTACCTTTGCGACATGCCAATTTTAACTCTTGATTCAACTTGCACCCTATATCCAGGCTACTGTTCGGGGGCCTGTAGATAACTCCCATTAGGGTCTTTTAACCCTTACAATTCCTCAGTTCCATCCATACTGACTCTACATCTCCTGTTTCTGTGTCACCCCTCGCAAGGGACTGAAATTCATTCCTCACCAACAGGGCTACCCCACCCCCTCTGCCCACCTGCCTGTCTTTTGTGTTCAGTTTTAGTCACCCTGTTGTAGAACAGATGCTGTCAAGCTGGAAAGGGTGCAGAGAAGATTCACGAGGATGTTGCCCGGACTAGAGGGTGTGAGCTACAGGGAGAGGTTGAGTAGGCTGGGACTCTATTCCATGGAGCGCAGATGAGTGATGATCTTATAGAGGTGTACAAGATCAAGAGAGAAATAGATCGGGTAAATCCACAGTCTTTTTCCCAGAGCAGAATTCAAGAACCAGAGGACATAGGTTTACGGCGAGAGGGGAAAGATGTAATAGGAACCTGAGGGTCAACTTTTTCACACAGAGGGTGGTGGGTGTATGGAACGAGCTGCCAGCGGAGGTAGTTGAGGCAGGGACTATAACAGCATTTTAAATACACTTGGACAGGTAGACAAAATTGCTGGAGAAACTCAGCGGGTGCGGCAGCATCTATGGAGCGAAGGAAATAGGCAACGTTTCGGGCCGAAACCCGAAAGGGTTTCGGCCCCAAACGTTGCCTGTTTCCAGAAGGGTTTCGGCCTGAAAAGTTGCCTATTTCCAGAAGGGTTTCGGCCCGAAACGTTGCCTATTTCCAGAAGGGTTTCGGCCCGCAACGTTGCCTATTTCCAGAAGGGTTTCGGCCCGAAACGTTGCCTATTTCCAGAAGGGTTTCGGCCCGAAACGTTGCCTATTTCCAGAAGGGTTTCGGCCCGAAATGTTGCCTATTTCCAGAAGGGTTTCGGCCCGAAACGTTGCCTATTTACAGAAGGGTTTCGGCCCGAACCGTTGCCTATTTCCAGAAGGGTTTCAGCCCGAAACGTTGCCTATTTCCAGAAGTGTTTCGGCCCGAAACTTTGCCTATTTCCAGAAGGGTTTCGGCCCGAAACGTTGCCTATTTCCTTCGCTCCATAGATGCTGCCGCACCCGCTGAGTTTCTCCAGCAATTTTGTCTACCTTCGATTTACCAGCATCTGCAGTTCCTTCTTGAACACTTGGACAGGTACTTGGGATTGGACAGGTTTGGAGGGATATAGGCAGGTGGGACTAGTGTTGATGGGACATGTTGGCCGGGCATGGGCAAGTTGGGCCGAATGGCCAGTTTCCACACTGTATCACTCTATGGCTATGAGAACCACAGCGTTCCCAGTGTAACAAACACTTCAGTGTTCTCACGCCTGATAGTCTGTAGACAATATGTGTTGCTTTCCAGCGACATAAAATACATGGGAGACTAAAAATCTAAAAATAAATTAGAAAGGCAGCTTTTAGCAACACACTTTTATTCACAGATTAATTATAAACAGAAACAGAAGAGACTGCAGATGCTGGAATCTAGAGCAAAGCTCAAAGTGCTGGAGGAAGTCAGTGGGTCAGGCAGCATCTGTGGAGGGATGGACAGAGGACATTTCGGGTAGTGACCCTTCTTCAGATGTGATGGACCATTTTTTGGGTTGGGACTCTTCTTCAGACCATGGTTCACATCAGGACCCTTCTGCAGACTGGACAGAACAACGTTTCAGGTCAGGCCAGTTCAGAGATACATCACGGAAACAGGCCCTTCGGCCCACCGACTGCACCGACCAGCGATCCCCGTTCTCTAGCACCATCCTACACCCACTAGGGACGATTTTTACCGAAGCCAATTAACCTACAAACCTGCACGTCTTTGGAGAGTGGGGGAGAAACCGGAGCATCCGGAGGAAACCCACGCAGGTCACGGGGAGAACGTACAAACTCCGTACAGACAGCACCCGTGGTCAGGATCGAACCCGGGTCTCTGGCGCTGTGAGGCAGCAACTCTACCCGCTGCGCCACCGTGCCGCCCTTCTTCAGACTGGGGATTGCAAATACACACAAAAAGCTGGAGTAACTCAGTGGGACAGGCAGCATCTCTGGAGAGAAGGAATGGGTGACCTTTCGGGTCGAGACCCTGAGAAGAAAGTCTGGAGAAGGGTCTCGACCCGAAACGTCGGCCATTCCTTCTCTCCAGAGATGCTGCCCGTCACGCTGAGTTACCCAGGCGTCTATCTTCGGTGTAAACCAGCACCTGCAGTTCCTTGGTCCCCACTATAAATACACTCTGCCCTGAGTGTTGACGTAATGAAAGTGAGCTTTGTCACACACGACAGGCTGGACGTTCTTCCTTCTCCACAAGGTCAGCGAGTCGAGGTGGCCCGGCCAGTTGGGGAGTTTAATTCTGCTGACGCAGCAGAAATCCTCCGCCAGGCTCAGCTGGAACTCTCGAGACGATGACTGCCCCCAGGGGTTGGCAGACTGCGTTTCACCCAGCAGCTCGCCAACGTGGACCAGGGTGTCGCCACGGAAACGCCTCAGGCAGTCCACAGAAAACATTGACGACTCTGCGGAAAGGAGATAGACAATAGACAATAGGCAACAGGTGCAGGAGTAGGCCATTTGGCCCTTCGAGCCAGCACCGCCATTCAATGTGATCATGGCTGATCATCCACAATCAGTATCCCGTTCCTGCCTTCTCCCCATATCCCCTGACTCCGCTATCTTTAAGAACCCTATCTAGCTCTCTCTTGAAAGCATCCAGAGCAAGCATGTCAGGAAATGTGAGGAACTGGAGCAAGACATCGAGTGTAACCAACTCAACAAACCTATCAGGAAGGCCGGCTCCGTCCTGGGGCTGGAGTTGGAGTTGGATTCACGGGAGGTTGGTCTTGGAGGGGAGGATGGTCCTCAAACTGTGGAGCATCCTGGACAATACAGCTCCTCACCCCCTCCGTGACGCACTGGTCAACCTGAGGAGCATCTACAGCAACAGACTGGTTCCACCAAGATGCAGCACAGAACGCCACAGGAGATCCTTCTTCCCTGTGGCTATCGAACTGTACACCTCCTCCCCCTTCTGTCGTGGGGTAGACTGAGACTGAGACTGACTCCCCACCCCCTCCACCCCCCTCCCCAATCTTTGCACACCCCCCCAATCCTTTCCACTCATCGCTTTAATTTCATGTATCGTGTGTTTTTATGACTGTTGGCTGATCAATTTCTCTCCTGGGATAAATGAAGTTGTGTCGTATCATATCACAAAAAACAGGGATGTAATGCTGAAAGGCTGTAGGAGGGTTTATGCGTACGTGTTTATATACACAGACTGAACTTTTCTCTCTCGTTTATTACATTGTTCACAGTGTACTTTGTTCACATATTCTGTTGTGCTTGTGCAAGTGAGAATGTCATTGTTCTATCTGGGACACAGGACAATAAAACACTCTGGACTCTTGACCTAAAATGTCACCCATTCCTTCAGTTCAGTTCAGTTTATTGTCACGTGTGGTGAAAAGCTTTTGTTGCTTGCTAACCAGTCATCAGAAAGGCAACACATGATTACAATCGAGCCGTCCACAGTGTACAGATACATGCTAAGGGGATAATGTTTAATGCAAGGTAAAGCCAGCAAAGACCAATCATAGATAGTCCGAGGGTCGTTAATGAGGTAGATAGTAGTTCAGGACCGCTCTCTGGTTGTGGTAGGATGGTTCAGTTGGACAATAGACAATAGGCGCAGGAGTAGGCCATTCGGCCCTTCGAGCCAGCACCGCCATTCAATGTGATCGTGGCTGATCATCCCCAATCAGTACCCCGTTCCTGCCTTCTCCCCATATCCCCTGACTCCGCTACCTTCAAGAGCCCTATCTAGCTCTCTCTTGAAAGCATCCAGAGAACCTGCCTCCACCGCCCTCTGAGGCAGAGAATTCCACAGACTCACAACTCTCTGTGAGAAAAAGTTCCTCGTCTCCGTTCTAAATGGCTTACCCCTTATTCTTAAACTGTGGCCTGATAACAGCTGCGAAGAAACTGTCTCTGATTCTACAGCAAAGCACAAAAACAGGGATGTAACGCTGAGGCTCTATAAGGCGCTGCTCAGACCACAATTTGGAGTATTGTGAGCATTTTTGAGCCCCGTATCTGAGGAAGGATGCGCTGGCTATGGAGAGGGTCCAGAGGAGGTTTACAAGAATGATCCCAGGAATGAGTGGGTTAACATACGATGACCGTTTGAAGACACTGGGCCTGTACTCGCTGGAGGACGAGGGGGGGGGGACCTCACTGAAACTGAGTATAGGCCCAGTGCCGTCAAACGCTCATCATATGTTAACCCACTCAACCCTGGGATCCATCTCTTCCCACACAAGAAGATGAAAGCCTCCCCTTTCTTACCGTCTGTGTCCGGCCAAGCCAGAAGAAGTATTCGGTCAGGATACTGCTCGAGGATCTCAGGCCCACTGGTCTAAGGGGCGGCAAACGCAAGGGTCAATGTTCGCTGGTGAATTCCTCCAAAATTTCAACATTCACAACAACATTTACTGACAAAAAATACACGTCTGGACAAGTCACTCATAGTTAATTCACGGCAATTTAGTCTCTGAAGTGAAACGCTGGAGACTTACATCACACACCAGGCATTAAGGGGAACTCTAGCTGTGCCTCAGTACACATGACAACGATAATAATCTACACTAGAGGTGTATAAATAAAATCATGAGAGGAATAGATCGGGTCGATGCACAGAGTCTCTCACCCAGAGTAGGGGAATTAAGGACCAGAGGACACAGGTTTAAAGTGAAGGGGAAAAGAATTAACAGGAATCTGAGGGATAACTTTTACACACAAAGGGTGGTGGGTGCATGGAACGAGCTGCCTGAGGAGGTAGTTGAGGCTGGGACTATCGCAACGTTTCAGAAACATTTAGACAGGTACATGGATAGGACAGGTTTGGAGGGA
>CM075982.1:1748189-1753189 GCA_038087875.1 Malacoraja senta | reverse complement strand
ATCCTGTATGTATATATATATATATATCCTACATGGTCTTACAGAATCCAGTCAGTGGTCAGTGAAGGTGTTCAATCAAATGACTGAGTAAAGTCGATGTAATAAGTGTGCAGTTTGCACTCGAACTCTGTGTATCTCTGAGAGTTTTCAAGATTTGTCAAGAACATTGTATAAATATTTAACGTATCTGTGGAAGATGGCTCAGAGGGTGTCTGTGATTCTAATCTCCGCGCTATGTTGCAACGTGGCGTTTCACCCTGGATGTGCAGGTATGAATTTTTACATCAGCTTCACCTGATTGAATCTCACGGGTGATGGAGAAATGGATTCAAAACCCTCCCAGTTGTGAGAGTAACTTCAATTATTTAAACGGATATATTCTCGTGGTGCACTCACATTTCGGATTGCAATACTTAACCTAGATCGGTGTCAAAACATGGCATGAATGTATCTGTACAACATCATGACAAATGTGCGGCACGGTGGCGCAGCGGTAGAGTTGCTGCCTCATGGCGCCAGAGACCCGGGTTCGATCCCGACCGCGGTGGCTGTCTGTGTGGAGTTTGTACGTTCTCCCCGTGACCTGCGTGGGTTTTCTCCGGGTGCTCCGGTTTCCCCCCCACACTCCAGAGACGTACAGGTTTGTAGGTTAATTGGCTCCTGTAAAAAATTGTAAATTGTTCCTATTGTGTTTAGGATAAGTGTTCGTATACAGGGTGGTCGTTGGTCGGCAAGAACTCGGTGGGCCAAAGGGCCATGTTTACACCCTGTATCACAAAAGTCTAAAATCTAACGCCCCTTTTGCAGTGTGACATATTGCGCTGCTAATTTCCTTATTAAACTCTTTTTGTTTCGCACGTTTGCAAACTAATGCTGTTCGAAGGGTCTTGGCCCAAAACGTCACCCGTTCCTTCCCTCCAGAGATGCTGCCTGACCCGCTGAGTTACTCCAGCACTCTGTGAAACGTCACCTATCCATGTTCTCCACAGATGCTGCCTGACCCGCTGAGTTACTCCAGCACTCTGTGAAACGTCACCTATCCATGTTCTCCACAGATGCTGCCTGACCCGCTGAGTTACTCCAGCACTCTGTGTGTGTTCTCTCACCAGGCATTGGCGTTGCCATCAACAACCGCACCGCCGACCACAAACTCAGGCTGAACATCTCGGACGCGGTGTCGTTGAGGTGCCAGGTCATTAACGCCACGCGGGACGAGGAGCTGGTCTGGCTGTGGGAGACGGAGTGGTCAACCTGTTGCCCAACAACCGCGTCAATGTCAGCACCCTGTGTATCGATCCAGTCACGGCGGACACCGACGCCGTCACCTTCAGCTGCCACGTCAGCAGCAACTCCACGCTCAAGAGGAGCGTGCTTCTGGATATCAGATGTGAGTAAACCTGGTGGCAATTGTAAAGTAATTTAGTAAGTCATTTATATAGCACTTTAACTCAAAATCCATACATCCATATAAAATTTAAAAAAAGAAGACAAAGAGACACAATACACTATAGGATTCAACATGAACGTCCCCACAACAGCAGAATCAACACTTTACACTGTGAGGGAAGGCACCAAAAAGTCCAGTCCTCCTCCTCCTCCTCCTCCTAGTACACCCGACTTCGGGGCCTATTTGAGGCCACCGCAGCCAGTCGCCACAACGGCGGCCCGATGTTACAGGCCCTCCTGCCGGGAAGATGGAACTCTGGCGTCGGGTGAACAGTCCTCAGCGGCTTGGAAATGTCTGGAGCGGCCGCTCCCACCCTGGAGACCGCGGCACCCGAAGTCCTCAGGCCGCGCTGGTCGGAGCTCCGACTCTGGCGATCTCGGATCCCAGGCTCCGCGGTGTTTTAAATCCAACGCTGGTCGCTCCGCAGCCACAGCTCCGCCATGTTGGGAGTCGGCGGTCACAGCACTCCGAGGCTAACGCACGGCGACCCGGGTAGGGCATCGCCCGCCCCGTGATGGTGTCCCAGCGCTGCGCCGCCCGGCGAAGCTGTAGTCCCGGCCGGTCCCGGCAGGAAACGCCGCTCCAGACCCGACGGTAGGCCGCATGGAGAGGGCGAAGATGCGATTCGGAGGAAAACCGCAGAAATAAAGTTTCCCCAATTGTACTGGACATTTACAGGCACGCTTAGCTTAGCTTAGCTTAGTTTAGTTTAGTTTAGAGACACTGCATGGATCCACCGAGTCCGTGCCCACCACCGGTCAAGTGTCAAGAGTGGATTATTGTCATATGTCCCAGATACAACAATGCTAGAAAAGGAGGGAAGAAGATAATACGTTATTGCCTTCCGTCACTGAGCGCTGTGGTGGATGTTTACGTTAATTTTCATGTCGTTGTGTGTCTTGTTTGCTTTTTTTGGTGGGACTGTATGGCCAACCAAATTACTTTTACTTTTCACATACTTTGCTAATAAATTAATGACAACACAATACAAGACCTTCTTTTGTTTAAGAAGGAACTGCAGATGCTGGAGCATCGAAGGTAGACAAAAGTGCTGGAGGAACTCAGCGGGTGCAGCAGCATCTATGGAGCGAAGGAAATAGGCAACGTTTCGGGCCGAAACCCTTCCGGGTTTCGGCCCGAAACGTTGCCTATTTCCAGAAGGGTTTCGGCCCGAAACGTTGCCTATTTCCAGAAGGGTTTCGGCCCGAAACGTTGCCTATTTCCTTCGCTCCATAGATGCTGTTGCACCCGCTGAGTTTCTCCACGACTTTTGCCTACAAGACATTCTTACATGCTGCAGCAGGAGTAGGCCATTCGGCCCTTCGAGCCTGCACCGCCATTCAATATGATCATGGCTGATCATCCAACTCAGTATCCCGTACCTGCCTTCTCTCCATACCCTCTGATCCCTTTAGCCACAAGGGCCACATCTAACTCCCTCTTAAATATAGCCAATGAACTGGCCTCAACTACCCTCTGTGGCAGAGAATTGCAGAGGTTTCACCGCTCTCTGTGTGAAAAAGTTTAAACAGAACATATAAACATAGTACACTGTAAACAATATCATAAACAAATACTGTTCTCTCTCTCTCTCTCTCATATATAATTTACACACATACACGCATACACATGCCCATATATATGTATATATAAAAATATATATATATATATATATACATCATCATCGGCGGTCACTCGAATCGAGAATGACTGTCCTCTCATGGAGGACCCTTTGCGTGACTTTGTTTAACGTGCGGAGACTGGTGCCCTTAAAATATTTTTTAATTTCTTCATCAAATTAGTTGGTGTGGCCCCGAAACAGCTTAAGCAGCTGATGAGGCAATGATCTGCCATAGATACCAACAGCAAGGACAATTAATTGATGATTTGAAAAACAACCGCTTTGTAAACAGTCACAAATGAAATTGGAGTAACATTTACTGCACAATAATGTTTAGAGAGACAGGCCCTTTGGCAACTATCGGCACGCAACAAAAGCTTTCCACTGTGACGATGAACTAAACTTCAAACTAAACGAACTAGACCAAGCAAATTGTGTCGAGACACAGAAGGCTGTGGGGGCCAAGTCAGTGGATATTATTAAGGTGGAAATTGCTTAGTCCAGTGGTTATGGGGAGAAGGCGGGAGAACGGGGTGAGAGGAAAGATATTATGGTGGTGAGTTTGTCGGTTTTGTTTTGGTATTGCACATATCATTTCTTGTAAATAATTGATTAAAAATATATTTGGTCGACAAGAATGCTGGAGAAACTCAGCGGGCGAGGCAGCATCTATGGAGAGAAGGAATAGGCGACGTTTCAATGTTGACCTCCAATTTCAGGTAGTCCTTGCTTTCTCCCTCTTTCCCCTCCCCTTCCCAGCTCTCTCACAGCCCACTGTCTCCGCCTCTTCCTTTCTTTTTCCTGCCCCCCCCCCACACATCAGTCTGAAGAAGGGTCTCGACCCGAAACATCGCCTATTTCCTCCTCTCCATAGACGCTGCCTCACCCGCTGAGTTTCTCCAGCATTTTTGTCTACCTTTGATTTTTTTTCAGCATCTGCAGTTCTTTCTTAAAACAAAATTATTTTCGTTAAATGTTTTTTATTTTTGTTTAAATTTGCCTGCAGTCGTCCCTATTTTGAGTTGGGATGGTGATGAACACGTGAACGTGTACATTGGGCAGGACGCAACACTGACCTGTAACGTCAAGTCGAACCCAGTGGCATTGATGTCGTGGTCCAAGGACAATGCGTCGCTGAGACTGGAGGCGGGTAGGCATCACGTACACCAGGACAGCGAGGCCTTCACACTGACCATCAGGAAGGTGCAGAGCGCGGACAACGGGACCTACCTTTGCAGGGCCGATTCCACCCTTGGAAGTGGACATCTGACCTTCCATCTCAACGTGAAAGGTGAGAGTCACCAACATCACCCTGGCGGCATGGTGGTGCAGCGGGTAGAACTGCTGCCTCGCAGCGCCACAGACCCGGGTTTGATCCTGACTACTGGTGCTGTCTGCACTTGTGGTGGCCAAGTCAATGGGTATTTTTAAGGAAGAGATAGATAAGATTCTTGACCATAGAAACATAGAAAATAGGTGAAGGAGTAGGCCATTCAGCCCTTCGAGCCTGCACCGCCATTCAATATGATCATGGCTGATCATCCAACTCAGTATCCTGTACCTGCCTTCTCTCCATACCCCCTGATCCCTTTAGCCACAAGGGCCACATCTAACTCCCTCTTAAATATAGCCAATGAACTGGCCTCAATTACATTCTGCGGCAGAGAATTCCAGAGATTCGCCACTCTCTGTGTGAAAAATGTTTTTCTCATCTCAGTCCTAAAAGATTTCCCCTTTATCCTTAAACTGTGACCCCTTGTTCTGGACTGGTGTCAAAGGTTATGGGGTGAAGGCAGGAGAATGGGGTTAGGAGAGAGAGATAGATCAGCCATGATTGAATGGTGGAGTAGACTTGATGGGCCGAATGGCCCAATTCTGCTCCTCTTACTTATGAACATAAACCTCTGACGCTTCTTCAGTTTCAGATAGGTG
>CM075982.1:1704982-1742482 GCA_038087875.1 Malacoraja senta | reverse complement strand
GCCTTCTCCCCATAATCCCTGACACCCGTACTAATCAAGAATCTATCTATCTCTACCTTAAATATATCCACTGACTTGGCCTCCACAGCCTTCTGTGGCAAAGAATTCCACAGATTCACCACCCTCTGACTAAAGAAATTCTTCCTCATCTCCTTCCTAAAAGGACGTCCTTTAATTCTGAGGCTATGACCTCTAATCCTAGACTCTCCCACTAGTGGAAACATCCTCTCCACATCCACTCTATCCAGGCCTTTCACTATTCTGTACGTTTCAATGAAGTTCCCCCTCATCCTTCTAAACTCCAGCGAGTACAGGCCCAGTGTCGACAAACGCTCATCATATGTTAACACATTTGTGTCTATATTTAGTGTACATCTCCACCCTGGTAAAATTCAATACACGTTGAATAGCAAGAATGCAAGACATGACCTTTGAGCCCGCAAGGAGATGGGTGGGGTGTGTAAACTAGTGAGATGCGAGGTGCTGCCTGACCTGCTGAGGTACTCCAGCACGCTGTGTCCATCAAGATAAGACTAATTTGTTTAGGTGGAGTTAAAACAGTGGAGTAACCATGATTAGGCAGCATAGTATTAAACAGGAAACTGTTCTGCATGTTTTGCCTGACTGGAACATAGTTAGATAGAGCTCTTAAAGATAGCGGAGTCATGGGATATGGTGAGAAGGCAGGAACGGGGTACTGATTGTGGATGATCAGCCATGATCACTGTGAATGGCGGTGCTGGCTCGAAGGGCCGAATGGCCTACTCCTGCACCTATTGTCTATTGTTTATTGCCTGTTGTCAAATTGGAACAGAAAGTCAATCAATCAATCAATCAATCAATCAATCAATCAATCAATCAAGCACTTTATTCATCCCCAAGGGGCAATTTAAAAGGGCGCATTACAGTAGCTTTAAAAAAAAAGAAAGGGACACAAACAACGTAACGAAAGGACAAACATTCAAAGCTACTCTCTGCACCGACCGGTCGACCGCACGAGCAGTGACCCGGCAAGGATTGGGTTGTCAGCAGCGATACAATAATAAAGAACACACAAAATGTAACACAGACATCCATCACAGCATTCAACACTGTGGTGGAAGGCACAAAAATGTGGCCAGTCCTCCTCCATTTCCCCCCGTGGACAGGACCAGAGTCCAAGTCAGTCCAGGATCGGCTCTTCCTCACCGGAGACCGCGGCTTTAGATTGTTGTAGGCCGCAGGCCGGCGGTCAAGATTTAAAGTCCCCACCGCAGCCAGAAGCACCGTAGACTGCAGGGCCGGCGGTCGAAGCTCCCCTCCAGGGGTGATGGTAAGTCCATGCCGGCCCCGCGGTAGACGTTGGCCGCGGGCCGGCAATGATGGCTTCTTCTTCCCCCGGGTCCCCCCACGAGGGATCCCGGGCTGCAGACGCCGCACCAGCTGGAGCTCTGCAGACCACGGCTTCAGGCTGCGACTTCAGGCTGCCGGCTGCCCCGGGCCAGCGAAACGGAGCATTCCCCGGGCGCGTCTCCGGGAAAGGCCGCGCCGATCCTTGATGGTAGGCCACGGGGGAGGCGACCTGGAAAAAGTCGCCTGGAGAAAGTGCTGGAGTAACTCAGCAAGTCACTTGTCCAGAGTAGGGGAATCGAGAACCAGAGGACATATGGGTTTAAGGTGAGGGGGGGGGGGGAAAGATTTAATAGGAACCTGAGGGGTAACTTTTTCACACAAAGGGTGGTGGGTGTATGGAACAAGCTGCCAGAGGAGGTAGTTGAGGCTGGGACAAATCCCAACATTTAAGTAACATTTGGACAGGTACATGGATAGGACAGGTTTGGAGGGATATGGACCAAACGCAGGCAGGTGGGACTAGTGTAGATGGGGCATGTTGGCCGGTGTGGGCAAGTTGGGCAAAGGGCCTGTTTCCACACTGTATCACTCTATGACTCATTTACTATTGTGCATTTATTCTCTAATCCGTTCTGCAAACACCGACTACATTTTCTTTTAATGTATAATATTTCCAGGTCGCTGCTGGATATTTTCCTGCCTCAATGTCCTACGCCTTCCATTCATGAAGAAATTCAACATCGAAGAATTTGAGTTCAGCCAAGCATACTTATTCTATTGGGATAAGGTAATGTATAAACGTGTCCTGCCTCTCTGAGATGTGCCATTTTAAGGAAGAGTCAGACAAGACTCGACGGTGGCGCAGCGGTAGAGTTGCTGCCGCACAGCGCCAGAGACCCGGGTTCGACCCCGACTACCGCTGCTGTCTGTACGGAGTTTGCACGTTCTCCCTGTGACCTGCGTGGGTTTTCTCTGAAATCTTCGGTTTCCTCTCACACTCGCAGGTCACGGGGAGAACGTGCAAACTCCGTACAGACAGCAGCCGTAGTCAGGATATCTGGCGCCGTGAGGCAGCAACTCTACCGCTGCGCCACCATGCAGCCACCATGCCGCCCCCATGCAGCAACCATGCAGCGCCCCACGCAGCAAACATGCAGCCCCATGCAGCCCCATGCAGCAACCATGCAGCCCCCATGCAGCAACCATGCAGCGCCCATGCAGTCACATGCAGCCACCATGCCGCCCCATGCAGCAACCATGCAGCCCCCATGCAGCAAACATGCAGCCCCATGCCACCCCATGCAGCAACCATGCAGCGACCACGCAGTCCCATGCAGCCCCATGCAGCAAACATGCAGCAACCATGCAGCGCCCATGCAGTCCCATGCAGCACCCATGCCGCCTCCATGCTATCTGACCCATTGGGTTCCCCCAACACCCTGTGTTCTATCGATGACCTCGAATGGCAAGGCCACTGATGACCCTGACCCCCCTTAACGCACGTAACCATTTCTCTCTTTCCCAGCTCGAGCGCTGTTACTACTACTTGAACGCGTTCGTCGATATCGCCCAAAGAACTGGCGAGGAGAAAGAGCCAGTGGACAGCAGGCTGAGTCAGTTCCTGCTCTCCAACCCTTCTAACGATGGCGGCCAGTGGGATATGCTGGTCAATCTCATCAGTAGGTCACTCGTTCTATGTCGTGTGCTTGTGAACGGTTCATGCATTCATTGGGGGTCTCGGGGCAGTGTACAGTATCAAGGGCGGCACGGTGGTGCAGCGGTAGAGTAGCTGCCTCACGGCGCCAGGGACCCGGGTTCCATCCTGACTACGGGCGCTGTCTGTACGGAGTTTGCAAGTTCTCCTCGTGACCGGCGTGGGTTTTCTCCGGTTGCTTCAATTTCCTCCCACACTCCAAAGACGCGCAGGTTTGTAGGTTAATTGGCTTTGGTAAAATTGTCAATTCTCCGTTGTGTGTGTGCGGTAGTGATGTAGATAGACACAAGATGCTGGAGTAACTCAGCGGGACAGGCAGCATCTCTGGAGAGAAGGAATGGGAAAGTTCAGAGATAACAAGGATTGGATTGATGAAGACAAATGGCTGGTGCTAAAATCTCAACTCTTAAAGTGCTATTTGATTGATAAAGATACGTGACAAAGCTAAATCTGCTCCTAAACATCCATCACTGACGGCTGATCCAAACACTACAGCACTGTTGGCCAAATCTTTCAACATTTGCATCTAAATAATGGTTTCATGTGTGATAGAAGCAGAATTAAGCCATTCAGCCCATCATCTGTTCTGCCATTCTATCACGGCTGATCTATCTCTCCCCCCTAACCCCATTCCCCTGCCTTCTCCCCATAACACCTGTGACACCCACACTAATCAAGAATCTAACTATCTCTGCCGTAAAAATATCCATTGACGGCCTCCACAGCCTTCTGGCAATGAATTCCACAGATTCACCAACCTGGGATTATTGGGAATATTAATGTTATTGACAGGAAGGTGAGACACAGAGAGTGCTGGAGTAACTCAGCGGGTGAGGCAGCATCTGTGGAGAACATGGATAGGTGACGTTTCACAGAGTGCTGGAGTAACTCAGCAGGTCAGGCAGCATCTGTGGAGAACATGGATAGGTGACGTTTCACAGAGTGCTGGAGTAACTCAGCGGGTCAGGCAGCATCTCTGGAGAACATGGATAGGTGACATTTCGGATCGTGACCCTTCTTCAGACTCTTATGCCTCATAGTCACAGAGTGATACAGCATTGAAACAGGCCCTTCGGCCCACCTGTCCGCACCGACCAACATGCCCCATCTACACTAGTCCCACCTGCCTGTGTTTGGTCCATACATATCCCTCTAAACCTGTCTTATCCAAGTACCTGTCTAAATGTTTCTTAAATATTGGGATAGTCCCTGCCTCAACTTCCTCTACTGGCAGCTCGTTCCATACACCCATCACCCTCTGTGTGAAATAGTCACCCCTCGGGTTCCTATTAAATCTTTTCCCCTTCACCTTAAACCCATGTCCTCTGGCCACGAGGGTCTCCATTTCTTTGTGTCACCAATTGGGTGAACAACAGATGCTTACTGTTGGAGAGGCAACAAATAGACAGACAGGGCAGTAGGATAAGTAGTTTTGCTCCTTATCTCAGCACCTGTTGTCTGTTCATCTCTTGTCTTTGTCCAACCTTGCCTTTGCCAATGAAAACCCCCCTCACCTGTATCCACCTATCACAGTCTGAAGAAGGGTCTCGACCGAAACGCCACCCATTCCTTCTCTCCAGAGATGCTGCTGCCTGTCCGCTGAGTTACTCCAGCTTTTTGTGTCTATCTTCCACCAGGCTTTGTCCTCCCCTCTTCCAGCTCCCATCACCCCCCCACCCCCATAATCTGAAGCGCCCTGATCCAAAACATTGCTTAGATGCTGCCTGAACCGCTGAGTTACTCCAGCACTTTGTGTATTTTTTTTTAAACAAAGCTGATAGCATAAGCAAGGTTGTATTTGGTATCTTAAAAGTGGCGCAGCGGTAGAGTTGCTGCCTCACAGCGCCAGAGACCCAGGTTCGATCCTGACTATGGGTGCTGTCTGCACGCCGTTTGTACGTTCTCCCCGTGACCCGCGTGGTTTTCTCCGGGTGCTCCGGTTTCCTCCCACACTCCAAAGACGTGCAGGTTTGTAAATTAATTGGCATGGTTAAATCGTGCCTAGTGTGTGTGGGATAGTATTTGTGTGCGGGGACCGCTGGTCGGTGAGGACTCTGTGGGCCGAAGGGCCTGTTTCCGCGCTGTATCTCAAAACTATAAACTAACTCTAAGTCAGTTGTTTGCTTTGCAGCGAAGTATGGAATTATGCCAAAGAAGAGCTTCCCTGAATCTCACAATTCAGAAGCCAGCAGAGCCATGAACAACGTTCTCAATCACAAGGTATAAACCGGTTCCAATGCGCCAGCTGCCTATTTAGTTTCTATGGGTTTGCTACCAATTCTACTTTCAACACAATTCATTAGATGTTTAATATAATGAACAAGGAACTGCAGATGCTGGTTTATACCAAAGATAGACACAAATTGCTGCAGTAACTCAAAGGGGTTAGGCAGCATCTCTGGAGAACATGGATAGTCTGAAGAAGGGTCCTGGCCCGAAACGTCACCCATTCCTTCTCTCCAGTGATGCCTCCTGTCCCGCTGAATCACTCCAGCATTTTGTGACAAAAAGGTTAGGAGAAGAAACACTGATCTGGATTGACTCTTGGTCTCCGGGTCGTCTTCTTTATTTCACCAGTGTAGTCTTTACCATCACACTTGCTCACTTGTCTTTCTTCTGCCTCTAAGTTGCGAGAATTCTGTTGGCGTCTGAGAAAGCTAGTGGACAACGGGTCGTCTAAAGAGGAACTCAAGGTCCAGGTGGATGAGATGATCGAACAGGTAAGCTTTTATTCACAACCTCTGCAAGTTTGATATATTATGCTATTTGCTGCCTACTCATAAGTTCCTAAGTTCCAGGAGCGGAATAAGGCCATTTGAGTCTACTCTGCCATTCAATCATGGCTGATCTATCTCTCCCTCCTAACCCCATTCTCCTGCCTTCTCCCCATAACTCCTAACACCCGTACTAATCAAGAATCTGTCTATCTCCACCTTAAAAATATCCACTGACTTGGCCTCCACAGCCTTCTGTGGCAATGAATTCCACAGATTCACCACGCTATGACTAAAGAAATTCCTCCTCATCTCCTTTCTAATGGTACGTCCTTTATTGTGATGCTGCGGCCTCTGGTCCTAGACACTCCCTCTCGTGGAAGCATCCTCTCCATAACCACTCTATCCAGGCCTTTCACTATTCTATTATATACAGGCGGCATGGTGGCGCAGCGGTAGAGTTGCTGCCTCACCTCGCCAGAGACCCGGGTTCGATCCTGACTACGGGTGCTGTCTGTGTGTACGTTGTACGTTCTCCCCGTGACCTGCGTGGGGTTTTTCCAGGTGCTCCGGTTTCCTCCCACACTCCAATGACGTACAGGTTTGTAGGTTACTTGGCTTGGTGTAAATGTAAAATTGTCCCTAGTGTGTGTAGGGTAGTTTTAACGTGCGGGGATCGCTGGTCGGTGGGCCGAAGGGCAAGTTTCCGTGCTGTATCTCCAAAGTAAACTAAACCCGTAGAGTGATACGGCGTGGAAACAGGCCCTTCAGCCCATCTTGCCCACACTGGCCAACATGTCTCAGCTACACTAGTCCCACCTGCCCGCGTTTGGTCCACATCCCTCCAAACCTGTCCTATCTATGTAACCATAAGCTATTGTATAGTTCACTATTCCACTATTCCAATATTAAGCCGGGAACATTGAGGTGAAATCACAGACTCCAGGGTGAATTTGAGGACAGGGTGGAAGTTAGTTGTGAAGTTAATGGAGTCCTTGTAATTTGATAGCCTTGAGGAAGGTGTGGATGTGTGATTTGAATCATATCTCCTGATTTAAAAGGACACCAAGTTTCTAAAGAAGGAATGGGTGACGTTTCTTGTCCACACCCTTCTTCAGACGTGAGCTCCTGCCTGTCCCGCTGAGCCACTCCAGCTTTTTGTGTTTATCTTCGGTTTAAACTACCATCTGCAGTTGCTTCCTGCACACGTTTGGTTGAATTGCAGACTGTTCTCAAAGACAAGCATGGAAAGAGGATTTGTGACAAGAACTGATGTTTAGTTGAAGGAAATACCCCTCCAACCCCCCCCCCCCCCACCCTCTCCCTCTATCCCTTCACCCGCCCAGTGTTTAGTTAAGAGATACAGCGCGGAATCAGGCCCTTCAGCCCACTGTCTGCCCCGACCAGCGATCACCCGCACACTAACACACACCAGGGACAATTCTCAGAAGCCAATTAACCAACGCACCCGCACGTCTGGTATATGGGAGGAAACCGGAGCACCCGGAGAAAACCCACGCGGGTCACAGGGACAGAACGTACAAACTCCGTACAGACAGCACCCGTGGTCAGGATGGAACCCGGGTCTCTAGCGCTGTGAAGCAGCAACTCTACCGCTGCGGCACCGTGCTGCCCGACTGTGCCAATGTGCAGGTAACTTAAAGACAGCTGAGGTGGTGAGGCAGTAGAGTGGTTTGATCACATTGGCAAGGACTTTCTGTGCACATCTGAATGAGGAGAGGTCAAAATGAGAAGTCTGCTGTCATTTCCAAACTGGCCAGCAGGTGTCAACGTGAGACTGCGTCCAAGACAAGTCACATTTATTTATATAGCACATTTAAAAAACAACTCTCGTTGGCCAAAGTGCTTTACATTTGTTATAAGAATAGCACAAACAAAACAAACTACATACATATATACATGTAGCCCTCACTCAGAGGACGTCAGGAAAGGCTTGGGAGTATAGATAAGTCTTTAGTCTTGACTTAAAGGAGTCGATGGAGGGGGCAGTTCTGATGGGAAAGGGGATGCTGTTCCACAGTCTAGAGGCTGCAACCGCAAAGGCGCGGTCGCCCCTGAGCTTATGCCTAGACCGTGGGATATTCAGCAACCCCAAGTCGGCCGATCTGAGGGGCCTGGAGGTGGAGCGGTGGGTGAGAAGACTTTTTATGTAGGTGGGGGCAAGCCCATTGAGGGCTTTGTAGACATGGAGGAGGATCTTGAAGTTTATACGGATCCGCACAGGGAGCCAGTGGAGAGAGGCCAGGATCGGGGTGATGTGGTCCCTTTTTCGGGTGCCCGTCAGGAGTCTCGCTGCGATGTTTTGGACCAGTTGCAGGTGGGACAGGGAAGATTGGCTGATGCCAGTGTAAAGGGAGTCGCAGTAATCTAGGCGGGAGGAGATGAATGTGTGGATGATCTTTTCGAGGTCATCAAACTGGAGGAATTGTTTTATTTTAGCTATCGTCCGAAGCTGAAAGAAGCTAGCTTTTACCACGGCATTGACTAGTTTGTCAAATTTCTGTGCTGAGTCAAATATCACGCCAAGGTTTTTGACGTGAGATTTGAGTAGTGGGGTAAGGCTTCCAAGGCTGCCTGCTATCATTTTGATTGAGTCCGAGGGGCCGAGAAGGATGACCTCAGACTTACTCTCGTTTAGTTGGAGGAAGTTCTGGGCCATCCAACACTTTATATCCTCGAGGCAGTGGGTAAGGTTAAACAGATTTGATTGGTCAAGACACAAGGAATTGCAGATGCTGGAATCTTGTGTGGAACACAAAATACTGGAGTAACTCAGCGGGACAGGCAGCATCTCTGGAGAGAAGGAATGGGTGACGTTTCGGGTCGAGACCCTTCTTCAGACTGAGAGTCAGGGAAGAGGGAGACGAGAGATATAGAACAAATGAATGAAACATATCTTATCAGCCTCTGAAGAAGGGTCACGACCCAAGTGGATGTGGAGAGGATGTTTCCACTAGTGGGAGAGTCTAGGACCTGAGGTCACAGCCTCAGAATTAAAGGATGTTTTTTTAGGAAGGAGATGAGGAGAAATTTCTTCAGTCAGAGGGTGGTGAATCTGTGGATTCTGGTGAATTGGACCATCCATTTGTAATTAGAACAGTTTTTCACTACTGTTCTTTTCACCACAATATTTTCCTCGTCTTTCAACAGTGGTTCAATTATCTGCTTTGGAGTAAGTAACTGTTTTCTGCAGGAAACATGTTCCCGATGTTGGGGGTGTCCAGAACCAGGGGTCACAGTGTCAGATTTAGGGGTAGGCCATTTAGGACTGAGATGAGGAAAAACTTTTTTCACCCAGAGAGTTGTGAATCTGTGGAATTCTCTGCCACTAGAAGGCAGTGGAGGCCAATTAATTGGATGTTTTCAAAAGAGAGTTAGATTTAGCTCTCAGGGCTAAAGGAATCAAAAGATATGGGGAGAAAGCAGGAACAGGGTACTGATTGTGGATGATCAGCCATGATCATATTGAATGGCGGTGCTGGCTCGAGGGGCCAAATGGCCTACTCCTGCACCTATTTTCTATGTTTCTATTGCAGATTTACAGAGTCATCAATATCTGCCTGGGCACTCCTCCTGAAACCTTCACGTGGGAGTTCAGAGACAAAGAGAAAAACTACCATAAGATTGGGCCCATCACGCCTCTGCAGTTTTACGAAGAGCATGTGAAGCCTCTCTTCAACGTGGAAGACAAGGTAGGAGAAGAACTTCCTGCAGAGTTGTTGAGTGAATGGATTTTGTTTTACCTTCTCTTTGGGTATTTAATCTCTGACTGATCGCAGCGCGCATGTTCATTAATATGGGTGGCACGGGGCGCAGCGGTAGAGTTGCTGCCTCACAGCGCCAGAGACCCGGGTTTCACCCTGACTACAGACGCTGTCTGTACTGAGTTTGTACGTTCTCCCCGTGACCTGCGTGGGTTTCCCCTCGAATTTGGGATGTGGGAGTCACAAGGAGAACGTGCAAACTGCGTAGGTATCTGGATCTGTAAGGTAGCTACTCTACCGCTGCGCCACCGTGCCTCCCTATGTTTACAATCTACTTACACAGAAACAACTAGTCCATGCCTATCAAGTTGGCATAGTGGGCTTGTCCCATTTGGCTTATATCTCTCTCTAAGCCCTTCCTATCCATACGTATCCTATCCTATCCTAGTCCAAATGCCTTTTGAAAGTCAAAATTATATCCGCTTCTAGAGCTTCCTCTGGCAGCTCATTCTAGATACGGACTACCCCCCGAGTGAAAAAGTTGCCCTCTAGTTTTAGAATCCTCTACCCTAAAAACAAGACTGTGATGTTAACTTTATCCGCGCCCTTCATGATCTTGTACACCTCAATAAGTTGAATGAATGAGTGCTTGATTGTCACGTGACAAGTCACAGTGAAAGTCATTGCTTGCGTACACAAGGTATACAAATAGTCACCAGTTAAAGGTGGTGACGAAGTCACAAAGTATCCACACTTTGTCCTCTTCCCTCCCTCACGTTAGTTCCCCCACGTCATCCTCCTTTGTTGCCAGCCTACTCAACCTCTCCCTGAAGCTCAGACCCTCGAGCCCTGGCAACATCCTCGTGAATCTGAAGTCTGAAGAAGGACCTCGACCTGAAACGTCGCCCATTCCTTCTCTCCAGAGATGCTGCCTGTCCCGCTGAGTTACTCCAGCATCTTGTGTCTACCTTTGGTTTAAACCAGCATCTACAGCTCCTGGTGAATCTTCTCTGTACCCTTTACAACTTGTCAGACAGTTTATTTAAGGATTTTTTTACCTGTTGTTTTTCAGGTGTGCTTAGTTAACGATCCCAGACCCTTCAATTCCTACGGGAAGCTGTACACAGTGGACTTCCTGAATAACATGTCCAATGCACGTAAAACGTTGTACATTAACCAGCCCATTGAGATGTTGAAGAAGATGGCAGCTGCTTCCATCGCCGATGGAGAGGTGTGTATTTTTACAATCTACCCTCTGCTTAGAGTTGGTCATGATACAGGTGTCAGGGGTTATGGGGGGGGAAGGCAGGACAATGGGGTTAGGAGGGAGAGATAGATCAGCCATGATTGAATGGCGGAGTATTCGGCTTGATGGGCCGAATGGCCTAATTCTATTCCAGACGACATTATGATTTTATGATAATTAATGCACTGACCAAAAAAACAGTTTTCTGTTTACTTTGGAGATACAGCGTGGAGACTGGCTCTTTGGCCCATCGAGTCCGGGCCAACCAACGATCGCCCTGTATACTAATTCAATCCTACACACTAAGGAGAATTCATGTTCATAAGTCCATAACTGATAGAAGAATTAGGCCATTGGCCCATCAAGTCTACTCCGCCATTCAATCATGTCTGATCTATCTCTCCCTCCTAACCCCATTCTCCTGCCTTTTCCCCGATAACCCCTGACACCCATACTAATCAAGAATCTATCTATCTATGCCTAAACAATACCCCTTTACACCCTACACACCCTTCTGTGGCAAAACGTCCACAGATTCATCAAAAATTAAACCTTTGAACAAAAAAAACGTGTTTAGTTTAGAGATACAGCGCGGAAACAGGCCCTTCGGCCCACCGAGTTCGCACCGACCAGCGATCACCACGAACATTAACACTATCATACACACACTAGGCACAATTTACATTTACACCAAGCCAATTAACCTACAAACCTGTTCGTCTTCGGAGTGTGGAAGGAAACTGCAGCACCCGGAGAAAACCCACGCAGGTCACGGGAGAACGTACAAACTCCGTACAGACAGCACCCGTAGTCGGGATCGAACCCGGGTCTCTGGCGCTGTGAGGTAGCAACTCTACCGTTTCTCTCTTTCCCTCCGTCTCTTATTTTCCCTCTTTCCTCTCTTTCTCTTCTTTCCCCTCCCACATTCTCCCCCTTTCTTTCTCTCCCTCCCCCTCTCCCCATGTATTTGCCCCTCTCTGAAGGGTGAGAACATTCCTGTCTGTGTCGAATCTCAGCGGTTCTAGCCCACAAAGTGAAGAGAATCACTTCTCCGACCAGACGATGGCTCTCTAGGATTAAAAACATAATATTTACCTTTTAGTGGCTAACTGCTGGAAAGATACCCAAAGATAAAGATGAAATTTTAATTAAAAAATAGCCGGATTCAATTAGAAAAGTTCTCGATCGTATCAATAGTGAAGCTTTTGTCAGAGTTATACAGCGTGGAAACTTCCCTCCGGCCCAACTTACCCACACCGACCAACATGTCCCATCTAGACTAGTCCCACCATTTGTGCGTTCTCCCTGTGACCTGCTGGGTTTACTCCGAGAACTTCAGTTTCCTCTCCACACTCCAAAGAGATAGAGGTTGTAGGTTAGTTGGCTTGGTATAAATGTAAAACTGTCTCCAGTGTGTGTAGGATAACGTTAGTGTGTGGGGATCGCTGGTTGGTGCGGACTCGGTGGACCGAAAGGTCTGTTTCCGCGATACTGAGACCCGGTCTGCCCTGTTAGGTGCATGTAAAATATGTTGAAGTAGTTCGGCAGTGATGTTTATCCTGGTGAAAGTTTATTCTTCCAACCTCGCAGACTGTACAAATTGACGTGTTTCCTGAACTGCTAAAATAATATCCTTGAACACTTCATTGGCAATAATGCCTCTCTGGTATGACCAGATGTCATAGATAGTGTGATAAACTTGCCCTTTGTAGAGTCATAGAGTGATACAGTGTGGAAACAGGCCCGACTTGTCCACACTGGCCAACATGTCCCAGCTACACTGGTCCCACCTGCCTGCGTTTGGCCCATATCCATTAAACTAGAGTGACCCGCTGAGTTACTCCAGCACTTTGTGTAGGAAGGAACTGCAGATGCTGGTTTACACCGAAGATAGATACAATGCTGGAGTAACTCAGCGGGACAGGCAGCATCTCTGGAGAGAAGGATTGGGTGACGTTTAGGGAGGAGACCCTTCTTCATTACGGGTGTCAAGGGTTTCGGAGAGAAGGCAGGGGAATGGGGCTAGACGGGAGAGATAGATCAGCCATGATTGAATTGGGCAGTAGACTTGATGGGCCGAAGGCCTAATTCCCTCTTCTTTGACCTCTGAACTTATTGAAGACACCAGAGACATTTTACATAAAAGCCAATTAACCTACAAACCCACAACGTCTTTGGAGTGTGGGAGGAAAACCGGAGCACCAGGAGAAAACCCACGCAGGTCACGGGGAGAACGTACAAACACCGTAGGATAGCACCCGCAGTCAGGATCGAACACGGTTCTCTGGCGCTGTGAGGCAGCAACTCTACCGCTGCGCCACCGTGCCGCACAAAATCTGATGCTCTTTTGTCACCTCCAGCCTTTGTCACTTTCTCCACCTATCTGCCAATCCCCCCACAACTCTATTCACCTATCACTCGCTATGCTTTGTCCCGGCCCCACCTCTCTTTCCCAGCATTCTCTCCCCGACTCCATCAATCTGAAGAAGGGTCCCGACCTGAAACGTCGCCTGTCCATTCCCGCCACAGATGCTGCCTGACCCTCCGAGTTCCTCCAGCACTTTGTGTTTTAACTAACGCTGTTAATTATCTTCACTTTTTAGGCCGTCTGGTTTGGGTGTGATGTCGGGCAAACAGTTTAGCAGCAAGCTTGGAATCAGCGACCCCAACATGTATGTATAAAACCGTGATACAAAACTGCGATGCACTGATTAAAAACACATTATTCCACTATTAATGAAAGCAGCAATTGCAGAAACACTTAACGGGTGTTGGAGGCTTCAGGAGAGAAGTTGTGGAGAGGTCGGTGTGACAATTCGACATGATGGCGTTACCAGCAGTCAATGACGTGAGGGGGGAGGGGAAGACAATGGGGACTCGGCGTGGGGGGACCGCCATGAGGGACGGTGGGAGAACAAGGGGGTTCCGGTGTGGGGGGTGGGCACTCTAGTTTAGAATCCTCTGCCTGGGGATAAGTCTGCGTTCGTTTGTTTGTTTATTCGTTCCGGTGAAGGCTTCCGTGCACACAGCAGACAGCCAACCGTCGCCTGCCTTTTTCATTTTGTTTTCACTTTTTCTTTTAATTTAATTTCACGTTTTCGTGTAACTCGTGTGTTGTGACTGTCAGCAGACCAATGTCCCTCCGGTGATGAATAAAGTTCTATCGTATCGTCGGTCGGGCAGCATCTGCGGGAAGGGAAATGAAAGATGTTTCATCAGAGCTGGGCAAGGAAGAAAACAAATTTGTTTAAAATTGCAGACATGGTCGTTAGAATAGCCCCCACGCAAAACATGTCCTCCAGAGATGCTGCCTGACCCACTGAGGTACTCCAGCACTCTGTGTAGGAAGGAACTGTTTTAAACCGAAGATAGACACAAAATGCTGGAGTAACTCAGCTTAGAATAAAGGGGAGGTCATTTTAAGACTGAGGTGAGAAAACACTTTTTCACCCAGAGAGTTGTGTATTTATGGAATTCCCTGCCACAGAGGGCAGTGGAGGCCAAATCACTGGATGGATTTAAGAGAGAGTTAGATAGAGCTCTAGGGGCTAGTGGAATCAAGGGGATATGGGAGAAGGCAGGCACGGGTTATTGATAGGGGACGATCAGCCTCGAGTGCTGGCTCGAAGGGCCGAATGGTCTCCTCCTGCACCTATTTTCTATGTTTCTGTTTCTATCTCTGGAAGAAGGAATGGGTTGAGGGTTTTGGGCGTCAGACTGACACCCAAACTAATTATTTTTTAAATGTGATTATTTTTTCAGCCTGAATCGAGAGCTACTGTTCGGAGTGACTCTGAAAAACCTGGGGAAAGCGGAGCGACTGATGTACGGGGAGCGATGATGACCCACGCCATGGTTCTCACGGCTTCACGGAGAAGGTAGGCTGCACTGGAGTGGTGGTCTGCTTCCTGCAGCGGTTTGGATGTTATAAGGGGAAGGAGACATCTCTTGCTCTCACACCTTACCCTTCCATATCTCTAGACGTGAGAAGGAGAAAGACAGAGACAGATAGATAGATAAATAAATGGGTGGCACGGTGGCGCAGCGGTAGATTTGCTGCCTTACAGTGCTTGTAGCGCCGGAGACCCGGGTTCGATCCTGACTACGGTGCTGTCTGTACGGAGTTCGTACATTCTCGCCATGACCTGCGTGGGTTTTTCTCCGAGATCTTTGGTTTCTCCCACACTCCAAGGACGTCCAGGCTTTTTGGCTAATTGGCTTGGTATAAGTATCAATTGTACCGAGTTGTGTGTAGGATAACGTCAATGTGCGGGGATCGCTGGTCGGTGTGGACCCGGTGGGCCGAAGGACCCTGGTTTCCACGCTGTATCTCTAAACTAAACCCCCTCTCCACTGACTCTCAGTCTGATGAAGGCTCTCGACCTGAAAAGTCACCCATTCCTTCTCTCCAGCGATGCTGCCTGCCCCGCTGAGTTATGGGCCTGTCCCACTTGGGCGACTCGTTAGGTGACTGCCAGTTTTATGTCTCCTAGAGTGATACAGCGTGGAAACAGGCCCTCCGGCCCAACTTGCCCACACCAACCAACATGCCCCATCTACACTAGTCCCACCTGCTGCGTTTGATCCAAATCCCTCCAAACCTGTCCTATCCATGTACCTGTCCAACTGTTTCAGAAGGGTCTCGACCCGAAAAGCCGGCCATTCCTTCTCTCCAGAGATGCTGCCTGTCCCCGCTGAGTTACTCCAGCATTTTGTGTCCGTCCAACTGTTTCAATCATTATCAGACTTGGTCAATGATTTCCTGAATTAATTTTCTCTCTAATCACTATTTGATAATCTTTGTATTTGCCTCAGACATGGGCTTGAGACATTAGAGTCAAGTTATTAATAGTATATAACTGGGGAATTTTCAAAATTGTGTTATCACTGTCAACGGTATTTATGGGGCCAAATTGTATTGTTGCAGGTATTTCGTTTAGTTTATTGTCACGTGTACCGAGGTACAGTGAAAAGCTCTTTGTTGCGTGCTAACCAGCCAGCGGAAAAACGATACATGATTACAATCGAGTCGTCCACAGTGTACAGATACAGGAAAAAGGGAATAACGTTCAGTGCACAGTAAAGTCCTGTAAATTTCAATTAAAGATAGTCCGAGGGTCTCCAATGAGGTAGATGGGAGGTCAGGACCGCTCTCTGGTTGTGGTAGGATGGTTCAGTTGCCTGATAACAGCTGGGAAGAAACTGTCCCTGAATCTGGAGGTGTGCGTTTTCACACTTCTGTACCTCTTGCCTGATGGGAGAGGGGAGAGGGGAGAAGAGGGAGTGACCAGGGTGAGACTGGTCCTTGATAATGCTGCTGGCCTTTTCTAACATTTAATCTAATGGAGCGATTGATAGCACTGGGCCTCTACTCACTGGAGTTTAGAAGATTTAGAAGGTTGAGGGGGGGGGGGGACCTCATTGAAACTTACAGAATATTGAAAGGCACAGATAGAGTGGATGTGGAGAGGATGTTTCCACTGGTGGGAGAGTCTAGGTCCAAAGGTCACTGCCTCAGAATTAGGAAGGAGGTGAGGAGGAACTTCTTTAGTCAGAGGGTAGTTAATCTGTGGAACTCATTGCCACAGAGGGCTGTGGAGGCCAAGTCAGTGGATATTTTTTAGACAAATTCTTGATTAGAAGGGGTATCAAGCGTTATGAGGAGAATGGGATTAGGAGGCAAAGATCAGACATAGTTGAATGGCGGAGTAGACTCGATGGGCCGAATGGCCTAATTCTACTTCTATAACTTGTGAACTTGTGAATCCCAAACAGCCTCATCATTAAGTTGATGCACGTTGAATAACTTTGCTGGAAGTCTTGTTGATCGTTTGTGCTTGTGTTCTTTGGCACGCAGGGTGACGATGAGGCCGAGTACGAGAAATGGAGAGTGGAAAATTCATGGGGGGAAGAAAGTGGGAACAAAGGTAAGTGTTCAATGTGTAAGAATGGACCAGCGTCTCACAGTTTGAATCCCGATAAAAATGTGGCTTGGACTGGCAATGTTGTGCTTGGATTAGGATCGTTGCAGGAACAGCAATCATTCGATGTGAAGGAAGGAACTGCAGATGCTGGTTTAAACCATAGACACAAAAAGCTGCAGTAACTCAGCGGGACAGGCAGTATCTCTGGATAAAGGGGATAGGTGAGATTCGGTAGAGATACAATGCAAAAACATGCCCTTCGGCCCACCGAGTACGCACCAACCAGCATTCCCCGCACACGAACACTATGGGGAGGCCGTCAGTAGATATTTTTAAGGCAGGGATAGACAAATTCCTGATTAGAACGTGTGTCAAGGGTTATGGGCAGAAGGCAGGAAAATGGGATTGGGAGGCAGAGATCAGCCATGATTGAATGGCTGTGTGGACTTGATGGGCCGAATGGCCTAATTCAACACCTATAACTTGTGAATGGCTGCTGGGCTTGCCGAGGCAGCGCGAGGCGATGTTTGATTTTTTTCAAGCGTACACCTGTCATACTTTCTATGGCACCTTCGCCATAACAAGATTAAATTCTCTGTTATAAGGTTCTTAAGGGATTGGAAAGGCTAGATGCAGAATTTTTTTTCCTGATGTTGGGGGAGTCCAGAACCAGGGGTCACAGTTTAAGAATAAGGGGTCGGCCATTTAGGACTGAGACGAAGTAAAACTATTTCACCCAGAGAGTTGTGAATCTGTGGAATTCTCTGCCACAGAAGGCAGTGGAGGCCAATTCACTGGATGTTTTCAAGAGTTAGATCGGTCAGAAGGGAGAGTGTACGCTGGCGCGGTTTGGCTGCCGCTGCTCTCCCTTCACATTGTGTTTCTGAATTTTGTTGTTGTCTTTTTTGGATCGAATTTCTGTTTTTAATTTATGTATTGGTGATGTCTTTATAACTTATTTTACTCTGATTATATGTTTCTTTGTTACATTTTGTAAGGTGTCCTAGAGGCTTTTGTATAGGCGCCCTTAAATAAAATCTATTATTTATTATTATTATTATTATTTAGCTCTGAGGGCTAACGGAATCAAGGGATATGGGGAGAAAGCAGGAACGGGATACTGATTTTGGATGATCAGCCACGATCATATCAGTGCTGGCTCAAAGGGCCAAATGGCCTACTCCTGCACCTGTTTTCTATGTTTCTGCCCACCCATTCATTTCTCTCACCCTGTGTGTTTGATTTGACAGGTTACCTGACGCTGTCGGACGCGTGGTTCGATGAATATGTCTTTGAGGTGGTGGTGGACAGGAGGTTTGTGCCGGCAGAGGTTCTGAAAGTACTGGAGCAGGAGCCCAAAGTGCTCCCGGCCTGGGATCCAATGGGGGCTCTGGCGTGAAGATGATGCAGGCGCTCCAAATACGACTCGTCTATCAGCTGCAGGTCAAAATATCTTAATTCTTACGTTTAGCTGGAACTTTTTTCTTCCGATGGCAAACTATTAATGTGGGGTAATAAAATTTGTGGACTTAAAAGTGTAAGTGTTCTTATTTGGATTCAGATCAGTTTAATTTCATTGATAACGGTATGAACATTGACTTCTCTAACTTCAAGTAACCCTTGCTTTCCCTCTCTCTCCGTCTCTCCCACCTTCGTTGTTCTCCGACCAGTTTCACGGTCCTCCTGATTGCACGCCTCGTCGTCACCTTCTCCTAGCTAACAATGATCGATTCTACTTTTTCCTGGAACTTTGTCCCCTTTGATCTCTCGTTTTCACACCTTGCCCTTCCATATCTCTGTGTCTCCCTCTCCCCTGACTCATTCTGAAGAAGGGTCTCGACCCGGAACACCACCCATTCCTTCTCTCCAGAGATGCTGCCTGACCCACTGAATTACTCCAGCTTTTTGTGTCTATCTTTAACGTCAGTAAGCATTCTGTCCTGGGCCTCCTCCATTGTCTGATTGAGGCCACAGGCAAACTGGAGAAACAGCACCTCATATTCCACTTGGGTGGCTTTCAATCCAGTGGTATGAACATTGAATTCTCCAATTTTAGGTAGAGCCCCCCACCTGTTCTACCCCCCCCCCCCCTCCCTTCTCAAGAAGTGTCTTGAGGGCAGTCAGGTTAACTGTCAAAGTACTGAAGGTACTGTTTTGGGAACAGGGACAATAGTGGAGACTTTGAAGCAGGCAGAGACAGTACAGGCTTGCAGGGCTTGGTTGAAAATGTCTGTGTAGACCAGTGCCAGTTGTTCGGCACAGAGCTCGAGAGGGGGAAACATTGCCGGGTCCTGGAGATTTCCGGCTTTTATGTCTTCTGGACAGCCTCTCCACCTCCTCTATTTTTATTGTTGATGATGGAAAAGTGATGTTGTGCAGCACGGAGGGGGTGGGTAGTGGACATGGCCACAATCTTTTGCAGTTAGGCGGTAATTGGGTGTGAAGTGGTGATTGGAGAGGGGTGGGTGGGAAAAGGTCCAGTCTTTTCAGACAGGACCTTTTAGTAGGTGTGAAGTGATTGGGGAGGAGTGGGTATAGAAGGGTCCAGTCTTTGCAGACTGGGCTCTGGCTGTGTTGGTTGGGGAGGGGGGAAGAGAGTACCAGGGTTACATTTCTGCTTGTCAAACCTGCAGTAGAACTCATTCAGGTCGTTGGTCAGCGGACAATTGTCCAAAGAGCGGGGGGCTTTCCTCTTGCAGCTGGTGATTTCTTGTAAGACCTTCCAAACTGAAGAAGAGTCACTAGCTGAGAACTTGCTCCTCAACTTCTCAGAGTACCTTTCCTTCCTTGGCAGCTCTAATTCCACTTCTCAGCTTGTACTTTTCCTGCCGCTCCTGTAGGCCTCCTCTTTAGACTCGGAGCTGTCTGAGTTCTGCAGTGAACCAGGGCAACAGTCCGCACAAAAGCTGACATATGATGATACAGTGTCCGTATACTCACCGAAGCTTGTGGTTGCTTCCCTGAACACATTCCAATCTGTGCAGTCAAAGCAGGATTGTAGGTTCTCAATGCCCTCGCTTGTCCACCTTTTCGTTGTTCTGACCACAGGCTTAGCAGATTTTAGTTTCTGCCTGTAGGTCAGAATAAGGTGAACTAGACAATGACCAGAGAGACCCAGACCCGCCCAGGGAACAGAGCGATATGCGTTCTTGATTGCTGTATAACAGTGATCAAGTGTTCTCTCCCCTCTGGTGGGGCAGGTAACATGAAGTCTGTACTTTGGAAGGTCACGGCTGAGGTTAGCTTTTTTAAAGTCCCCCAAAACAATGACCATGGAGTCCGGGAAGTCACTCTACCCTCATTTCCTGGTCAGCGAGTTGCGTTTGCGCCTTACGTACGCAGGCTTGTGGGGGAATGCAAACTCCAGCGAGAATTAAGGAGTTAAATTCCTTCGGAGAGTAGAAGGGTTTGCAGTTTATAGAGAAGGATTCTCGGTTGGGAGAGCAGAAGTTTGACATTACCGTGACGTCGCTGCACCAGTCCTGGTTGATATAGAAGCATATTCCACCGCCTCTTGATTTCCCCGCTGCCTCCACTTTGCGGTCCGCTCTGTGAAGTTGGAAGCCAGCCAGTTGCAGCGCGCTGTCCGGGGTTGACTCACACAGCCAGATCTCGGTGAAGCACTGGGCAGCGGCTTGTTTGGCGCAGGAGTTGCAGTTCGTCCACTTTGTTATTGAGAACGTATGTTTGCCAGGAATATACTTGGTGTACGTGATCCTCATCGCTGGGTCCTCCTCCGTCTCATGACCTTGAACGCAGCCACAGCCCCGACGACGAGTATGTCCAAATAATCCAGCGAGTGAGGGAAATCCAGAACGATGTTTGGAGGTACCGTATGTCCGATGTTAATGAGTACCTCTCTTGTGAAAGTAATCTATGTAGAATTTTCACAGATGACACAAACGAACAAACACATACAAAACAGCAAGGAGCAGTACACCGTGGCAGCCATCGGCGCCAGCAGCAGCAAGATGATATTATTGATACTCTCTCCCTAGTCTGGTTCAGTAAAACTACTGAGTCAAACACGAGTCCAAACCCTTCTTTATTTGTATACAGCACCGCAGGGCCGGCCTCGGATCCACTCACTCGAGCCCTCAGCAGCCTCGCGTAAACAGAACAGAAGGAAAGACAACCGACACGCCCTAACAAATTACCCACCCTTTTATATCCCTATACAGTGGCGGGAAAACTAACGGCGCAAAAGTACAGAGGTGGGGGGGGGGGGGGCAACCCCTACAAACCAATCACGGCACCTATTCGGTACACAGAATACAAAGTAAACACATATTAGGTGAGGTAACCCCTCTTAGACCAATCACAAATTCGGGAAGGTACCGAAACAAAGTGGAAACTTAAAGCTTCCCCAACCAATCACACACATGCATTAAGTGTCGGTGTGCTGAAACATTAACAGAAACCAATTTAGGAACCAAGACTTGGTGGCGACAGGTGGGTCACATGGGCAGAAGCTTCCTGGGGCTTCTTCAGAGGTCCAGACTTACTGGAGCTGGCTAGGTCACATGGGTCTCCAGCACAGATACCTGCCATTTCCAAAGTACCTAAATCCCTGCATATTAACATTCCCCCCTTTTATCATTTCATCATAACCAACTCTTTCCGTCCATTACATGATCTTTACAGGCAGGGTGAAATTACAACAGTCCATAATTTAGTAGTCCAACAGTGATGATGGTGCTGTTGTGCTTGGATTAAGTCTCCACTTCCCGACATTTCATAGTTGTAGATTCTCAGACACCTCCTGAATTTTCGTGGCGTGGATCCTCTTGGGCCCATCATGTTAGCATTCTTCCTTCTTATGACCAGTTGTCCAAGATATACGAATGGCAGCAGTGTCTAGAGGAACCCAACTCATCTACACTAAAAGGAATTTCTCACAAAAAGTAGTTAGCAGTTTAAATCTTACTACCAATAATTTTACAATGGTGAAGGTGGACCCATGCATTCCTCCCTTCCACCTTAGCAGCAGTCGGGGTTGTGAGGACCTGATAAGGTCCTTCCCACCGAGCATCCAACCCCTTCCTTACCCACTTCTTCGCCATCACAAAATCACTGGTCTCAACACTAGATGAGGCAGTTAAAGGTGGTAGTTCAATATATGCCGCTCGTACCCTGGAATGTACGAGTGGTGAATCTCTGGAACTCTCTGCCACAGAGGGTAGTTGAGGCCAGTTCATTGGCTATATTTAAGAGGGAATTAGATGTGGCACTTGTGGCTAAAGGGATCAGGGGGTATGGAGAGAAGGCAGGTACGGGATACTGAGTTGGATGATCAGCCATGATCGTATTGAATGGCGGTGCAGGCTCGAAGGGCCGAATGGCCTACTCCTGCACCTAATTTCTATGTATCTATGTATCTATGTAAATCCTTTAATACTTTGGTCAAAGATAAGACATAATCGGTCATTTCTGTAGTCATATGATGGAAATTAACAACTTTTGGGGCATTTTGGTTCCATGGGGTTCTGAGTGGGTGACCATAAACAATCTATGGTGGGCTCAAGCGTGCTCTCCCTGCTGGTGTAGTGCGCATCTGGAATAATGCTACAGGAAGTCTTCAAACCAGTTAACCCCGTCTCCGCTCTTAATTTAGCAAGTTTAGTATTTAATGTCTGGTTAGCTCTTTCAACAAGTCCAGCAGCCTGTGGTCTATAGGCGCAGTGTAATTGCTGTTGGATGCCCATTTGTTCATAAAACTCTTTATTCACTTGTCCTACAAAATGAGGACCATTATCTGAACTTAGCCGAATCGGAATTCCGTATCTCAGAATAATCTCTTTCATCAGCACTTTGACCACTGTAGCTTTGTTGTCCACTGTAGGATAAGCTTCAATCCATTTACTGAATACGTCCACAATTACAACTAACACATACTTATATCCCTGACATCTTTCCAACTCCATGTAGTCCATCTGGAGGGTTTCAAAGGGACCTATGGGTAAGGGAGTTTTCCACCTTCCACAATTCACGCCTTTCCCGGGATTATGTTGCTGACAGTGGCTACTAATCCTCTGGCCAGAGTTTGCGACCTCGAATGCCACCATGTAGCTAATAGTGTATCGCTGGTTGCTTGAGCACCATAATGAGTTGCAAAGTGTACACACTAAATGACCCACATTGCTAATTCGTCCGTCATACAAGTTTGTCCTGCCGGGGTAACCCACAATCCCGACAATCAACCGTACAACCACTTTGTTTCCATAATTTTACATCTTTCGCAGGAGCGTCCTCCTGTAACCTAATGATGTCTTCGATAGTTGACATTGGCTTTTCTGAGGGAGACTTGTCTTTATCTACACTTTTAGTCTGCCTCATCATTTTAGGTACAAGCACCGTGCGCTCCCGGGACATTTCTTTAGCTTCTCGGTCAGCATGACGATTTCCTATATCTACTGGAATTTGAGCTTTAGTATGGGCACTACATTTTATCACAGAAATTTGTTTTAGCAACATTAAGGCTTGTAACAGGTCTTATACTAATTTCTGGTGGGATATCGGTGTTCCTGCTGAAGTCAAGAACCCTCTATTCCTTCATAACTGGCCAAAATCATGGACCACTCCAAAGGCATACCTAGAGTCGGTGTAAACATTCACTCTTATATTCTTCCCTATGATACAGGCTCTTATTAAGGCAAACAGCTCTGCTTGTTGGGGAGAGAATGGTGCTCCAGGGACAGGATCCAACGGGTCCCACTTGGTCTAGTATACCTATAAAAGTCTCATCTTGTATGTGTGTATGTCTGTATGTTTTGTATCTTCCTCAAAACGCTACGTGCTAGCGCTTAAATGTTTACATATTCTAACTTACACTTTTCCTGTCCACGCCATACTCAGGTTCACTTAAGATTTCATACTATATTTCACAAGTTACTCATAATTAAAGTTTAAAATAAAACCTCACCGAGAGCCTTTTTCCAGCAGCTTCCAGTGATGATGTTACAATGCCACTCACAGTGCACCAATCACAATGGGCTCTCAAGCTGCCGAGTGCCAATGACATCACAATGGGACGTAGCCAACGGTAACCGCAGCTTCTCACAGACAGCCTTTTTCCAGCAGCTTCCAGTGATGATGTTACAATGCCACTCACAGTGCACCAATCACAATGGGCTCTCAAGCTGCCGAGTGCCAATGACATCACAATGGGACGTAGCCAACGTTAACCGCTGCTTCTCACAGACAGCCTTTTTCCAGGAGCTTCCAGTGATGATGCTATATTTCACGTTATTGATGATTAAAACTTTAAAAATGCCAACTTTAACAAGATTTTACTCTTAAAATCCTTCCTGCCAGCTTCCAACACACTTCGATACAAAGCTGCAAGACAGGAACACTCTGAACTTTTCACCTCAATGAGATAACACAGCAAGTGCTTCAACAAGTCAAGAGTGTTATTGTCATGTGTCCCAGATAGGACAATGAAATTCTTGCTTGCTGCAGCACAACAGAATATATAAACATAATACAGAACAGGAGATAAAAGTTCAGTGCGTCTATATATCATAGACCATATATGTACACAATAAATAAACAGATAAAGTGCAATAGGGTGTTATTATTCAGAGCTTTTTGATGTTGTGTTTAATAGCCTGATGGCTGTAGGGAAGAAACTGTTCCTGAACCTGGATGTACCAGGTTTCAAGCATCTGTACCTTCTTCCCGATGGCAACGGAGAGATGAGTGTGTGGCCAGGATGGTGTGGGTCTTTGATGATGTTGGCAGCCTTTTTGAGGCAGCGACTGCGATAGATCCCTTCAATGGTGGGGAGGTCAGAGCCGATGATGGACTGGGCAGTGGTCACAACTTTCTGCATTTTTTTCCTGCTCCTGGACGTTCAAGTTGCCGAACCAAGCCACGATGCAGCCAGTCAGTATGCTCTTTACTGTGAACCTGTAGACGTTCGAGAATGTCCTCCTTGACAAACCGACTCTCCGTAATCTTCTCAGGAAGTAGAGGCGTTAATGTGCCTTCTTTATAATTGCATCAGTGTGCTTGGACCAGGAAAGATCTTCGGAAATATGCACGCCCAAGAATTTGATGTTTTTGACCCTTCCCACCATTGTCCTGTTGAAATAAACGGGCTTGTGGGTCCCTATCCTACCCCTTCCAAAGTCCACAATCAGTTCCTGGGTTTTGCTGGTGTTGAGAGCCTGGTTGTTGTGCTGGCACTATTTAGTCAATCGGTCGATCTCACTTCTATACTCTGACTCATCACAGGAGGGGGAGGGCAAATTGGTATTGCAACTGGAACTGCTGCGGCAGGCAGGGGAAGTGCTGAGGGAGGCAGGGGAGTGCTGGAATCTTATGTTTGGAAATGGCTTCAGTTGGGGACCACGCTTCCCGTGGGGGCTAACGGTTAGTGGTGCAATATTGCGTTTTATGAAACGGGTTGCGTTGGGAGACCAGCCCTCCAGTGTGATGCCGCGCCCCCCTCCCCCCGCGTTGGGGATGGGATCCAATGGGTTCCACTTCGTCTAGTATATTATTAAAACTCTCGTCTTGTTTGGATGTCTGTCTGCGTGTGTGAGTGAACCAGCTCAAGGAACTATGCCAAAACGGTACACAATAGCCCCAAATTATTTGCACCACCTTTGTCCCGTGGTCGTTTATATAAAGTTTTATTCAGATTGATGTTGTATTTCACAAGTTATTGACATTTAAACGTTTAAAAAAGCCCACTTTGAGAAGAATAACTGCGACTGTGATGTGAGAGTTTGTCTGGCAGTTGCAGCTATGTCACAATGGCATCTCACAGTCCTCCAATCATAATGGCATCTCATTTATATACGCTGCCGTGAACATTCCGCCACCCGACAATGACATCACAATGGGATCTCAGCTGCACCCACCTTACTCACCGATGTCCCGTGGTCGTTCCTGTCAAGTTTGATGTTATATTTCACAAGTTATTGATATTTAAAAGTTGGATCAGAGATTCTGGCAGTTAGAAGCTATGATGTCACAATGGGATCTCATTTGCATAAGCTACCAATGACATCACAATGGCATAAGCGTGTGATTAGTGTATGTGGGGGTTGGGTTTGTGTGTGTGGGGAGGGGGGGTTAGTGAGTGGGGGAGGGGGGTTAGTGAGTGGGGGGAGTTAGTGTGTGGGGGATAGTGTGTCTGGGGGGTTAGTGTGTGTGTGGTGGGGGTTAGTGTGTGTGTGGGGTGTTAGCGTGTGGGGGTTAGTATGTGTGTGGGGGGCTTTGTGTGTATGTGTGGGGGGTAAGTGTGTGTGTGGGGGTTAGTGTGTATGGGGGTGGTTAGTGTATCTGGGCGGTGTTAGTGTGTGTGTGTGGGAGGGTTAGTGTGTGTGTGTGGGGGGTTAGCGTGTGGGGGGGTTAGTATGTGTGTGGGCGGTGTTAGTGTGTGTGTGGGATGGTTAGTGTGTGTGTGGGGGGGTTAGTGTGTGTTTGTTGGGGGGGTTAGTGTGGGGCGTTTATTGTGTGGGGGGAGTTAGTGTGCGTGGGGGGGGGGGGTTAGTGTGTGTGTGGGCGGGTGGAATAGGGGAAAGGTTTTATTTCCAGAACTTTTCTTGTGGGGGATGGTGGGTGGGGGTTTTCACGTGGGAGTTGATTAGCGTTTTACAGAAAAACATTCCAGAACTTTCCTCCGACGCCGCCCCCATCACCCCCCCCCCCCAAGACATGGGAAGGAGTGATTGGTTCCGAGGACCCAAGTCGAGTTCTCGCAGACGCCACCCCACAACCTTTTACAAAATATTCCAGAACTTTCCTCCGACTCCGCCCCTGGGTGAGTGGTGGATTATTGCATTGGGGGAACATGGCCAAACGGGTCCCACTTGGCCTAGTATATAATTAAAGGTCTTGTCTTGTTTGTGTGCGTGATTGAGTGAGTGAGCTCCTGGACCTACGCCAAAATGGTACATGGTACACTACAATTTATGCACCACCTTACTCACCTTTGGCCCGTGGTGGTTTATATCAAGTTTTGTTCAGATTGATGTTATATTTCACAAGTTATCAGGATCCGAGGTCTGGGCGCTGAGCCTGGCTCTGAGGCCAACGGCTGCTGCTCCTTCAGGCATGCAAGGAGGCAAAGGAGCGGATCCTGGGGAGATGAGGGAGTGTGGGGGGATTGCGGGAGAGGAGGGATAGGGAGGGCGAGGGGGTAAAGTGGGGGAGGAGAGGAGGTTGAGTGCAGAGGAGGTAGGGATTGGGGAATAGAGGGAGAGGGCAGTGGGGGAGGTGTGGAGGGATAGTGGGGGGGGGGGTGTAGGGGAAGGTGAGGAGTGGGAAGGTGGTGGATAGAGGGAAGGTGGTGGATAGAGGGATGGGGGGGGGTCAGGTGGGGAGAGGAGTTAGGGAGGGAGTGACTGAGGGTTCAAATGTTCATTTATTGTCACATACACCAATTGGTGTAGTGAAATTCGAGTTGCCATTGCAGCACACTAATAAGAATACAACACATTAAAGAAGAATATAACATTAAACATAAAAACATCCCCCCCCACAATGGTTCCCACTGTGACGGAAGGCACAAAGTCCAGTCCTCTTCCTCTTGTTCACCCATGGTCGAGGCCCATTGAGGCCTCCGCAGTCGCCGCTACGGAGAACCGATGTTTCAGTACCTCTCGCCAGATGATGGTGCTCCGGCGTCGGGAGAACCCTCTCAGCGGCTTGGAATACCTGGAACGGCCGCTTCCTTCCCAGAGACCGCAGCTCCCGAAGCCAACAGGCCACGCTGGTCGGAGCTCCAACACTGGCGATCTTGGCGAGAGATCCCAGGCTCCGCGGTGTTTAAACTCAGCTCCGCCGCCCGCGGCTGGCCGCTCCAAAGACCCCGCAGCTCCGCGATGTTTCAATCGGCGGACTCAGCATTCCGGAGCTCCAGCAAGGCGACCGGGGCAAGGCATCGCCCACTCCGCGATGGTGCTCCAGCGTTGTGCTGCCGCCAAAGCCGAAGATCTGGCCGTGTCCCGACAGGAAACGTCGCTCCAGTCCCGATGGTAGGCCGCGAGGACGGGGCGAAGATACGGCTCGGAGAATAGCCGTCTCTCCGACCAGGTAGGGACTGAGAAATGCAGTTTCCCCCTTACCCCCCCACCTGAAAAAGATTAGACCTCCAAACAAAATGTTTTACATACTAAAAATTAAAAAAGGAGTGAAAGGAGGGGAAAGGAAAGGGAGGGAGGGGTTGGGGAGGGGAGGAGAGGGGAAAGAAGAGGGAAGGTATAGAAAAGGGGGAGGGAGTGCTGGGGGATGAGGGGAAATGAGCCGCGCCTGCGCAGTTGAGGGCTATGGGTGAGTGGTGGAATATTGCGTTGGGGGACCAGGACCCAACGGGTCCCACTTGGTTTACAATCTATTCCAGCTAATTCTATTTGAGTGACTACGAATACTTCTTAACAGTTTAGAAAACTTTAAGAAATAAGGCATCAAAAACAATGATGTGAATTGTAACATCAAATGTAACAACATTGTGAATACACAGGTTAATAATATACAATTTTGAGCACATTTTTAAGGCATAACCTCCAGTAGCCATTGCAATCCAACAAAAATCCAGTTTGCATTGAATGCAAATTCATAATGAACCTTGATACGGTGCTTTGCAAAACTGGTCATGAAAAAAAATCTTGTATTTCAGTAATAAGTCCACCTATAAATATAAATTATTTTAGTTTTTTAGATACAGCGAGGAAACAGGTCCTTCGGCCCACCGAGTCCATGCTGACCAGTGATCACCCCGTACACTAACACAATCCTACACACACGAGGGACAATTACAATTTTACCAAAGCCAATTAACCTAGACTTGTACGGCTTTGGAGTGTGGGATTAAACCAAAGATTCCAGAGAAAACCCATGCAGGTCACGGGGAGAAAGTACATACGCCTTACCCGTGGTCATGTTCGAACCCAGGTTTCTGGCGCTGTGAGGCAGCAACTCTACCACTGCGCCACCGTGCTGCACAATTTTCTCAATTAAAATACACAAGCTACATTATAGAACATAGCAACAGTCACATGGTATTTGTTATCAAGGTGTACGACTACACCCTGTGGGCAGTAAATAGAAATTGGAATGTCTAACTCTTATTAAGTTATTTCAACATTAAAAATGTCCCAGTACAACTAAAAGACAATTTAAACATATTTTGAGGGAAATACTAATATTTCTAAAGTTGCAGTTTGAGGCGCTCTCTGGAGACGTGCTGTTACTCTGGGTTTGGTTCTTTGAACTTGTAATACCTCTTGCTGATCAAGTTAGTCCAAGATGTAAAGCACACCAATAATTGCCAATTAAACATCATTCTAGAGGACCAATTCAGTAGAGGAGTCGATTTCATTCCTCTCAGGCGTTATGCTTCTCGAGATCCTCTGCAAAAATAATAAAAAACATGTTATTAGGTGATGTTCGTAAGTCAAAGGAGCAGAATTAAGCCATTTGACCCATCAAGTCTGTTCCGCCATTCAATCATGCCTGATCTATCTTCACCCTCTAAACCCCATTCACCTGCTTTCTCCATATAAACCCCTGACACCCGTACTAAGCAAGAATCTGTCAATCTCACCTTAAAACTACGTAATCTCACTTTCGCATCCACTCTCTACACATAGGGACAATTTACAGAGGGTTAATTAACCTACAAAACCCGCACGTCTTTGGGATGTGGGAGAAAACCGGAGCACAGGGAGAAAACCCACGCAGATCACAGGTAGAACGTACAAATTCCATACAGGCAGCATCCATCAGGATCGAACCTAGGACACTATCGCTGAGCAGCAGTAGCTCTACCCACTGTGCCACTATGCAAATTAGTACAATTATTTTTGTGAAGTTTAGACAGCACGGAACCTGGCAATTCAGCCCACCGAGTCCGCGACGACCAGCGATCCCCGCACACTAACACTATCCTACACACACTAGGGACAACTCACAATATTACCAAGCCAATTAACCTACAAACATGTACGTCTTTAGAGTGTGGGAGGAAACTGAAGATTCGGAGAAAACCCACGTGGTCACGGGGAGAACGTACAAACTCTGTACGGAGAGCACCTGTAGTCGGGATCGAACCCATGTCTCTGGCGCTGTGAGGCAGCAACTTTACCCGCTGCGCCACCGCATATTAAAATAGTTAGTTAAATGTTTGTCTCCTACCTCTTGAATTGTTCCAGGTGTAATGATGATTTTGTAAACCATATAGATTGGAACCCAGATAACTGAGGACAGGCCCAATAAATTGCCCAACACTTTAGTCCAGCGAGGGTAGGTGTAATTAAAGAGTTTAATTTCTATCGGAGTTGTCAGCAAACTGATAATGATGAACTGCTGGGAAAAATAATAGGACAAGCGTCAATGAAAACAGAGGAACAAACACAAGTCGAAACACGTGCAACTCTGATTAGAAAGGAAAATAAGTAGTGCTACAAGAAGTTTAATTTTTCTGATCAATTTTAACTTTGATGTGCCATTAAGCACTGACATCGCCAACGTTTGACAAAACAACAATGGTTTTGGCAAGAAATACCTGTATGTGCAGATGTGTTAAATGTTCACATTTGCTTTTTTATTGAGAGCTAATAGATAAGAACTAAAAGGGTTTAATACTGTCAGAGTTTCCTCAATACTTCCAAATTATATTTGAAAATTAATTCCACATACCAAATGATTCTTCTGGAAGCGATACGTAGTTCCATAACAACTGAGTTTGAGTTTAGTTTATTGTCACAGTGAAAAGCCTTTCTTGCGAGCTAACCAGACAGCGCAAAGACTACACCTGGTTACAATCGAGCCACCCACGGTGCAAAGATACAGGATAAAGGGAATAAAGTGAATAATGTTTAGTGCACGATAAAGTCCAGTAAAGTCCGATCAAAGATAGACTGAGGGTCTCCAATGAGGTAGATGGGAGGTCAGGACCGCTCTCTGGTTGTGGTAGGATGGTTCTGTTGCCTGATAACAGCCGGGAAGAAACTGTCCCTGAATCTGGAGGTGTGTGTTTTCACACCTCTGTACCTCTTGCCCGATGGGAGAGGGGAGAAGAGGGAGTGACCAGGATGAGACTGGTCATTGATTATGCTGCTGGCCTTGCTGAGGCAGTGTGAGGTGTAGATGGAGTCAATGGAAGGTTTGTTTGGCATTGTACATATTATTCTTTCAATAATTTATTACATTTATTTTTGTTTAAAAAAACAACTAGAGCGCGGAATGGACTTGGAAAATGGCTCCAAAACATGGTACCTCTTCCATGCGGGCAACAGTGGATTATTTCTGTACAGTTTCCTAATCGGGATTTGTGTTTAGATATGGCAATACTCTACTGAATTGTTTGTAAGAAAATAATTTCACTGTGTGTTTGCTCTTTGCACGTGTGACAATAACGCACCATTGGAACAATGAAATGTTTACTTGCTGCAGCTTAACTGATCTATGGTTGAACAAATAAATATATAATATTAACTAATACAATAAATTAATTATTAATAAATTGTATAATTCATTAATATTTGCAATACCAGCATTGAAGCAGTTACCACATTCATAACCAGCTACCGCCATTTATTGCCAAACAGCTTTTGACAAAAGACTTGCTCCTCACATCTACTTTAAACTTTGCCCCTCTCACCTCAAACTATGCCTTCAAGTGTTTGATTTTTCCATCCTGGGTAAAAAGGGTTCTGACTGTCTACCTTATCTATGCCACTCATGATTTATATTTACTGCTATCGGGGTCTCCCCTCAACCTCTGGCGTTCCAGAGAAAACAATCATAATCTGTCCAACAATAGACACAAAGTCAGACTCAAGAAGAGTCCTGACCCAAAACATCACCCATACCTTTTGTCCAGAGATGCTGTCTGATCCGCAGTGTTATTCCAGCACATTGTTGTCTATCTTCGGTTTAAACGCACATCTGCAGTTCATTTCTACACACCAAGTCTGTCCAACCTCTCCCTGCAGCTAAAACCCTCTAATCCATGCATCATTCTGGTAAATAGACACAAAATGCTGGAGTAACTCAGCGGGACAGGCAGCATCTCTGGAGAGAAGGAATGGGTGACGTTCTTCAGTCTGAAGCAGGGTATCAACCTGAAACGTCACCCATTCCTTCTATTGATTTCTCTCACTTCAGGTAGGCCTGGCATTCCCTCTCTCTCCATTCCTCCCCCACCCAAGTCACACCAGATTCTTATTTTCACCCAACAAATAGCTAACAATGTGTAGGAAGGAACTACAGATGTTGGTAGACACAAACCGAAGAGACACAAAATGCTGAAGTAAAAACAGGCATCATCTGTGGAGAGAGGGAATGGGTGACGTTTTGGGTCAAGACGTTTCCTTTATGGACAGTTTCCTTTATCATCGTTACTTTTTTGCATCTCTTTCATTCATTGTTCTACATCTCTCTCTCTACACCATCTTCTATATCTCTCGTTTCCCTTTCCCATGACTTTCAGTCTGAAGAAGGGTCTCGACCCAAAACGTCACCCATTCCTTCTCTCCACATATGCTGCCTGTCCTGCGGAGTTACTCCAGCTTTTTGCGTCTATCTTCGGGGTAAAGTCCATGTCTTGCAGATAACATTTCTTCAGACAGATCTCTATTGCAAGGCATTAACTCAGGAGATGCTTCTACAACTCCCCCCCACCGCTGCTCTGACAGAACATAACAACAGAGGGAAGAATGGAACAAGTAATCTTACCAGAAGAAAAATTGGACTAATAATGGCCCAGCATGTCTGCCAGAACCTCCCAGGAATGATCCCAATCATTTCCCAAATATCTGTGCATAATTGTTTCATACCTAAAGCATTGAGACAAAAAGTGAACATGAATCAACCCAGTTCAAAACTTGAGCAAAATACAAAGTGCAGGGGCAGCGAATTGTGGACAAAACATCACACAAACCAACTTTCCGTCCATTGACACCTCATGCTGTTTCTGCAAGACAAGCAGCATAATCAAGGACCAGTCTCACCCCGGCCATTCCCTCTTCTCCCCTCTCATATCAGGCAAAAGATACAGAAGTGTGAAAACGCACAGCTCAAGATTTAGGCACAGTTTCTTCCCAGGTGTTATCAGGCAACTCAACCATGCTACCAGTCCTGAACTAGCTGCTGGGAAGAAACTGTCCCTGAATCTGGAGGTGTGTGTTTTCACACTTCTGTACCTCTTGCCTAATGGGAGAGGAGAGAGAGGGAGTGGCCAGGGGGGGGGGTGGAGGGAAGAATAGTGGAGAACAGATGCACACCAGGGTGGGGGAACAGGAAATAGAGAAGGGGAAGATGGGAGTGGTCGTTGGAGGATTCAACGTTCGTACCGCAAGGCTGCAAGTTACCCAAGTGGAATATGAGGTGCTGTCAATGGAGGAAGTCCAGGACAGAAAAGTCAGTTATCTTTGATAAATTTTCCCCAACCTGAAACACTGATTGTTTCACTTCCCACAGATGCAGCCAGACCTGCCGAGTATTTCCAGCATTCTCTGTTTTTCTTACAGTAAGAAGTTTGGATTAGACTTTATATTTTAGACTTTAGAGATATAGTGTGGAAACGGGCCCTTCGGCCCACCGAGTCCACGCCGACCAGCGATCGCCATTGCACACTAGCACTATCCTACACACTAGGGACCATTTACAATTTTTAACAAAGCCAATTAACCTACAAACCCGCACGTCTTTGGAGTGTGGGAGGAAACCGGAGCACCCGGAGAAAACTTACAATGTCACAGGGAGAACGTAAAAACTCCATGCAGACAGCACCCGTGGTCGAGATTGAACCCGGGTCTCTGGTGCTGTGAGGCAGCAACTCTACCGCTGCGCCACTGTGCTGCCAAAATTTTTACAAGGCAGCAAATTTCACATTTTTAGTTTCCTACGGATAAAAGATGCTGAACATTTCTTTATTGGATCTACAATTGACTATCTAGTGTAATGGAGCCATACAGTGATACAGTGTGAAAACAGGCCCTTTGGCCCAATATGCCCACACCAACCAACATGTCCCATCTACATTAGTCCCACCTGCCATTGTTTGGCACTTGTCTTTTCCATGTACCTGTCCAAATGTTTCTTAAACATCGCAATAGTTCCTGCCTCAACTTCCTTTTCCAGCAGCTTGTTCCATATACCCACCACCCTTTGTGTAAAAAAGTTACCCCTCAGGTTCCTATTAAATCTTTCCCCTTCTTTCCCCACTCACCTTAAACCTACAGGTATGTCCTCTGGTTCCCGATTCCAATACTCTGGGCAACAGTCTCTGTGCGTCTACCCGATCTATTCCTCTCAATGATTTTGTACATTTCTATAAGATCACGGTTCATAGTTTTTATTAACTAACGCTAATCAAATTCATTGTTAGTGGACATATTTTTTTCCGATCTTTTCCAGTCTCACTACATGTGGAATCAGTCTTGCACAAGTGCAAAGTAACTTACCGTAAAACCAAGACACAGCAATGACCTCCAGAAACACCACAACAATAATAGCGGCTCCTGTGGCATATACTTCAAATAATTTCACCACGTATGCTCCACCCTGAATTGAAACAAGTAAATAAGACCTTGCTGTGAATGGTTTGCAGAGCAGAGGAACAATGGCTTAGGAATTCAGTAACATCAACAGTTCAGTTTAGTTTATTGTCATGTGTACCAAGGTACAGTGAAAAGATTTTTGTAGCGTGCTAACCAGTCAGCGTAAAGACTATACACAATTACAATTGGGCCATTTAACGTGTATAGATACATGGTAAGAGAATAACGTACAGTTCAAGATAAAGTCCCGATCAAGTCCAAGGATCATCAAAGAGGTAGATAGCAGTTGAGCACTGCTCTCTGGTTGTGGTAAGATTCTCCTCGATCGTATGACAATTTAAGGGCCATACTGCCTAATTTCATTCATACATTTTATTTTTTAAACATCAGTAATATAAAAAAATTGACCTGGGTTTGATCATGACTACGGGTGCTGTCTGTACGGAGTTTGTACGTTCTCCCCGTGACCTGCGTGGGTTTTCTCCAAGCTCTTCCGTTTCCTCCCACACTCCAAAGACATACAGGTATGTAGGTTAATTGGCATGGTAACTGTAAAAATTGTCGCTAGTGGCTATAGGATAGTATTAATGTGCGGGAATCACTGGTCGGCGCGGACCCGGTGGGCCGAAAGGGCCTGTTTCCGTGCTGTATCTCTAAACTAAACTAAACATCCTTTAATTCTGAGGTTCTGACCTCCAGTCCCAGACACTCCCATTAGTGGAAAAGTCCTCTCCACTCTATCCAAGCCTTTCACTATTCTAGACAATTCTAGCACTTAATTAGACAGCATGCAAACAAAAGCTTTTCCCTGAATCATGTTGTATGTGACAATAATATACCAGAATCAATAAAATCCCACTTACAATCGTGCTTTCCATTCCAGTCAAGCATGTGCTAAACAGATGTAGTTGCCTGAATATTAAACAAACCCACTCATCAGCCCAGTGAAGGTAATTATACGTTTTTAAGATAAACTCATTGTGACAAATCACTCTCCCTCATCTGTCTGTACTAAGCAAGCAATAGAGAAGTGTAAAAAAGACACAAAGTGCTGGAGTAACTCAGCGTGTCAAGCAGCATCTCGGGAGAACAAGGATAGGTGACGTTTCACAGAGTGCTGGAGTACAGCTGGTCAGGCAGGAAAAATTACAAAAGATTCTCGAATTAATGGGAAGGAAAGCTCGAGAATGGACAACAGATTAAGTTCAGGACCAATTGCGAGCGGTGCGAGGCGGGAAGTGAATACGGAGGTCAAAGTGCTGTATATGAATGCGCGAAGTATAAGGAATAAAGTGGACGAGCTTGAGGCTCAGTTAGAAACTGGCAAGTATGATGTTGTGGGAATTACTGAGAAATGGCTGCAAGAGGGCCAGGGCTGGGAACTGAATATTCAAGGGTATACCTCCTATCGAAAAGACAGACAGGTGGGCAGAGGGGGTGGGGTTGCTCTGTTGGTGAGGAATGAAATTCAGTCCCTTGCAAAGGGTGACATTGAAACAGGAGATGTGGAGTCAGTATGGATAGAACTAAGGAATTGTATGGGTAAAAAGACCCTAATGGGACTAATCTACAGGCCCCCAAACAGTAGCCTGGACATAGGGGCGCAAGTTGAATCAGGAGTTAAAATTGGCATGTAGCAAAAGTAATGCTGTGGTTGTTATGGGAGATTTCAACATGCAGGTAGACTGGGAAAATCAGGTTGGTACTGGACCCCAAGAAAGGGACTTTGTAGAGTGCCTTCGTGATGGATTCTTAGAACAGCTTGTATTGGACCCTACCAGGGAGAAGGCAATTCTGGATTTAGTGTTATGTAATGAACCGGATTTGATAAAGGACCTCGTGGCTAATGAGCCATTAGGAGGCAGTGACCATAACATGGTCAGATTTAATCTACAATTGGAGAGGAAGACGGGTAGATCGGAGGTGTCAGTGTGCTGTTGAATAAAGGGGACTATGGGGCCATGAGGGAGGAGCTGGCCAAAGTTGACTGGAAAGATACACTAACAGGTTGACAGTGGAACAAAAATGGCAGATATTTCTAGGAATAATACAGAAGGTGCAGGATCAGTTCACTCCTAGGAGGAAGAAAGATTCCAAGGGGAGAAAGGGACGACCATGGCTGACAAGGGACGTCAGGGACAGTATAAAAATTAAAGCGAAGAAGTACAACGTAGCAAAGTTGAGCGGGAAGCTAGAGGATTGGGTAATGTTTAAAGAGCAACAGAAGATAACCAAAAAGACAATAGGGGGAGAAAAGATGAGGTACGAAGGTAAGCTAGCCAAGAATATAAAGCAGGATAGTAAAAGCTTCTTTAGGTATGTAAAGAGGAAAAAATTAGTTAAGACCAAAGTTGGACCCTTGAAGACCGAGAAAGGTGAATTTATTACGGGGAACAAGGACATGGCAGATGAGTTGAACAGGTACTTGGGATCTGTCTTCACTAAGGAGGACACAAACAATCTTCCTAATATAGTAGTGGCCAGAGGATCTGGGGTGACGGAGGAACTGAAGGAAATCCACATTAGGCAGGAAATGGTGTTGGATAGACTGATGGGACTGAAGGCTGATAAATCCCCAGGGCCTGATGGTCTGCACCCCAGGGTACTTAAGGAAGTGGCTCTAGAAATCGTGGATGCATTGGTGATAATTTTCCAATGTTCTATGGACTCAGGATCAGTTCCTGTGGATTGGAGGGTAGCTAATGTTATCCCACTTTTTAAGAAAGGCGGGAGAGAGAAAACAGGGAATTATAGACCAGTTAGCCTGACATCAGTGGTGGGGAAGATGCTGGAGTTAATTATAAAAGATGAGATAGCCGAACATTTGGATAGCAGTAACAGGATCGGTCCGAGTCAGCATGGATTTACGAAGGGGGAATCATGCTTGACTAATTTTCTGGAATTTTTTGAAGATGTGACTAGGAAAATGGACAAGGGAGAGCCAGTGGATGTAGTGTACCTGGATTTTCAGAAAGCATTTGATAAGGTCCCACATAGGAGATTAGTGGGCAAAATTAGGGCACATGGTATTGGGGGTAGTGTGCTGACATGGATAGAGAAGTGGTTGGCAGACAGGAAACAAAGAGTAGGGATTAACGGGTCCCTTTCAGAATGGCAGGCAGTGACTAGTGGGGTACAGCAAGGCTCAGTGCTGGACCGCAACTATTTACAATATACATCAATGATTTGGATGAAGGGATTCAAAGTAACATTAGCAAATTTGCAGATGACACCAAGCTGGGTGGCAGTGTTAACTGTGAGGAGGATGCTATGAGAATGTAGGGTGACTTGGACAGGTTGGGGGAGTGGGCAGATCAGTCTATGAA